>NW_024121188.1:3381691-3821642 GCF_016745375.1 Pimephales promelas
TTGAGGCCACAAGTTTCTATCTTGAGGCCACAAGTTACTATCTTGAGGCTAACTTACTTATATCTTGAGGCCACAAGTTACTATCTTGGGCCACGAGTTACTATCTTGAGGCCAAGACTTACTATATCTTGAGGCCACGAGTTAACTATCTAGAGGCCACGAGTTACTATCTTGAGGCCACGAGTAACTATCTTGAGGCCACGAGTTAACTATCTTGAGGCCAAGACTTACTATCTTGAGGCCATGTGTTACTCTCTTGAGGCTACGAGTTACTATCTTGAGGCCAAGACTTACTATATCTTGAGGCCACGAGTTAACTATTTTGAGGCCATGAGATAGTTATAATTATTTTATTTCTTTATTTATTTATTTTTGACAAAGTGAACACCTCAATATTGCAATAAATAAAGATCGACACAACAGCCTTTTAAACGTCTACAAGCACTCAAGTCTTGGTTACTCGAGTGCTCAAAAAGGGCATAATAAACCAATATCAAAAATAACTTCAAAAGTTAAACCAATACCTTCAAAAAGTTCTCTTCAATATAACGGATAAATAAGATAATGTTAAGAAAAATTAAATAGTCAAATTCTCTGGACTGGTTTCAGTCTCAACCCTGGCTGCAGTCGTGTCCTCATCTCATATAAGGAACATATGCAACTTCCTGCTTATGCACTTGCATTCACATACAGAAGCCTTGTTGACAAGTTTGGGTGAGTAAGGGCAAAAGCAAAAGATATAGTACCTTCAATGCCCTGTAGATGGCATTAACAAATATAATTTGTTATGTAGCAAACAGAAAAAGTGTATTATTTTTTAGAAATGTATTGGAGTAAAGAATACATATAATACTTCAAAAACAAAATAAAAAATGTAGTCAAGTAACCAATAATTACATTTACTCAAATACATTACACCACTGATTAACAATATGAATCACATGTACCTAAATGTTTTCTTACCCTCATTTTTGTCATACAAATGTTTGCAATATAAGATAATTATATGTTAATTACCCATACTGATTAGTATGTATATGATATATTATATACAGGGGTTTCACGTCAGATACCTGTCCTAACTGTACATGTGCATCAAATACCTGTGTGTGTTTACAGGGGTTTCATGCGATACCTGTCCTAACTGTACATGTGCATCAAATACCTGTGTGTGTTTACAGGGGTTTCATGCGATACCTGTCCTAACTGTACATGTGCATCAAATACCTGTGTGTGTTTACAGGGGTTTCATGCGATACCTGTCCTAACTGTACGTCTGCGTCAGATACCTGTGTGTGTGTAGGGGTTTCATGAGATACCTGTCCTAACTGTACATGCGCATCAGATACCTGTGTGTGTGTTAACAGGGGTTTCATGCGATACCTGTCCTAACTGTACATCTGCATCAGATACCTGTGTGTGTGTTTACAGGGGTTTCATGCGATACCTGTCCTAACTGTACATGCGCATCAGATACCTGTGTGTGTTTTACAGGGGTTTCATGCGATACCTGTCCTAACTGTACATGTGCATCAAATACCTGTGTGTGTTTACAGGGGTTTCATGCGATACCTGTCCTAACTGTACGTCTGCGTCAGATACCTGTGTGTGTGTAGGGGTTTCATGAGATACCTGTCCTAACTGTACATGCGCATCAGATACCTGTGTGTGTGTTAACAGGGGTTTCATGCGATACCTGTCCTAACTGTACATCTGCATCAGATACCTGTGTGTGTGTTTACAGGGGTTTCATGCGATACCTGTCCTAACTGTACATGCGCATCAGATACCTGTGTGTGTTTACAGGGGTTTCATGCGATACCTGTCCTAACTGTACATGTGCATCAAATACCTGTGTGTGTTTACAGGGGTTTCATGCGATACCTGTCCTAACTGTACATGTGCATCAAATACCTGTGTGTGTTTACAGGGGTTTCATGCGATACCTGTCCTAACTGTACATCTGCATCAGATACCTGTGTGTGTTTACAGGGGTTTCATGCGATACCTGTCCTAACTGTACATCTGCATCAGATACCTGTGTGTGTGTTTACAGGGGTTTCATGCGATACCTGTCCTAACTGTACATCTGCATCAGATACCTGTGTGTGTGTTTACAGGGGTTTCATGCGATACCTGTCCTAACTGTACATGCGCATCAGATACCTGTGTGTGTTTACAGGGGTTTCATGCGATACCTGTCCTAACTGTACATCTGCATCAGATACCTGTGTGTGTGTTTACAGGGTTTCATGCGATACCTGTCCTAACTGTACATGCGCATCAGATACCTGTGTGTGTTTACAGGGGTTTCATGCGATACCTGTCCTAACTGTACATGCGCATCAGATACCTGTGTGTGTTTACAGGGGTTTCATGCGATACCTGTCCTAACTGTACATCTGCATCAGATACCTGTGTGTGTGTTTACAGGGGTTTCATGCGATACCTGTCCTAACTGTACATCTGCATCAGATACCTGTGTGTGTGTTTACAGGGGTTTCATGCGATACCTGTCCTAACTGTACATGCGCATCAGATACCTGTGTGTGTTTACAGGGGTTTCATGCGATACCTGTCCTAACTGTACATGTGCATCAAATACCTGTGTGTGTTTACAGGGGTTTCATGCGATACCTGTCCTAACTGTACATGTGCATCAAATACCTGTGTGTGTTTACAGGGGTTTCATGCGATACCTGTCCTAACTGTACATCTGCATCAGATACCTGTGTGTGTTTACAGGGGTTTCATGCGATACCTGTCCTAACTGTACGTCTGCGTCAGATACCTGTGTGTGTGTAGGGGTTTCATGAGATACCTGTCCTAACTGTACATGCGCATCAGATACCTGTGTGTGTTTACAGGGGTTTCATGCGATACCTGTCCTAACTGTACGTCTGCGTCAGATACCTGTGTGTGTTTACAGGGGTTTCATGCGATACCTGTCCTAACTGTACATCTGCATCAGATACCTGTGTGTGTTTACAGGGGTTTCATGCGATACCTGTCCTAACTGTACGTCTGCGTCAGATACCTGTGTGTGTGTAGGGGTTTCATGAGATACCTGTCCTAACTGTACATGCGCATCAGATACCTGTGTGTGTGTTAACAGGGGTTTCATGCGATACCTGTCCTAACTGTACATGCGCATCAGATACCTGTGTGTGTGTTAACAGGGGTTTCATGCGATACCTGTCCTAACTGTACATGTGCATCAGATACCTGTGTGTGTTTACAGGGGTTTCACGTCAGATACCTGTCCTAACTGTACATCTGCATCAGATACCTGTGTGTGTTTACAGGGGTTTCATGTGATACCTGTCCTAACTGTACATCTGCATCAGATACCTGTGTGTGTTTACAGGGGTTTCATGCGATACCTGTCCTAACTGTATATGTGCATCAGATACCTGTGTGTGTGTTTACAGGGGTTTCATGCGATACCTGTCCTAACTGTACGTCTGCGTCAGATACCTGTGTGTGTTTACAGGGGTTTCATGCGATACCTGTCCTAACTGTACATCTGCATCAGATACCTGTGTGTGTGTTTAACAGGGGTTTCATGCGATACCTGTCCTAACTGTACATGTGCATCAGATACCTGTGTGTGTTTACAGGGGTTTCACGTCAGATACCTGTCCTAACTGTACATCTGCATCAGATACCTGTGTGTGTTTACAGGGGTTTCATGTGATACCTGTCCTAACTGTACATCTGCATCAGATACCTGTGTGTGTTTACAGGGGTTTCATGCGATACCTGTCCTAACTGTATATGTGCATCAGATACCTGTGTGTGTGTTTACAGGGGTTTCATGCGATACCTGTCCTAACTGTACGTCTGCGTCAGATACCTGTGTGTGTTTACAGGGGTTTCATGCGATACCTGTCCTAACTGTACATCTGCATCAGATACCTGTGTGTGTGTAGGGGTTTCATGAGATACCTGTCCTAACTGTACATCTGCGTCAGATACCTGTGTGTGTTTACAGGGGTTTCATGCGATACCTGTCCTAACTGTACATCTGCATCAGATACCTGTGTGTGTGTAGGGGTTTCATGAGATACCTGTCCTAACTGTACATGCGCATCAGATACCTGTGTGTGTGTAGGGGTTTCATGAGATACCTGTCCTAACTGTACATCTGCGTCAGATACCTGTGTGTGTGTAGGGGTTTCATGAGATACCTGTCCTAACTGTACATCTGCGTCAGATACCTGTGTGTGTGTAGGGGTTTCATGCGATACCTGTCCTAACTGTACATCTGCGTCAGATACCTGTGTGTGTGTTTACAGGGGTTTCATGCGATACCTGTCCTAACTGTACATCTGCATCAGATACCTGTGTGTGTTTACAGGGGTTTCATGCGATACCTGTCCTAACTGTACATCTGCATCAGATACCTGTGTGTGTGTTTACAGGGGTTTCATGAGATACCTGTCCTAACTGTACATCTGCATCAGATACCTGTGTGTGTTTACAGGGGTTTCATGCGATACCTGTCCTAACTGTACATCTGCGTCAGATACCTGTGTGTGTTTACAGGGGTTTCATGCGATACCTGTCCTAACTGTACATCTGCATCAGATACCTGTGTGTGTGTTTACAGGGGTTTCATGCGATACCTGTCCTAACTGTACATCTGCGTCAGATACCTGTGTGTGTTTACAGGGGTTTCATGCGATACCTGTCCTAACTGTACATCTGCATCAGATACCTGTGTGTGTTTACAGGGGTTTCATGCGATACCTGTCCTAACTGTACATCTGCATCAGATACCTGTGTGTGTTTACAGGGGTTTCATGCGATACCTGTCCTAACTGTACATGTGCATCAGATACCTGTGTGTGTGTTTACAGGGGTTTCATGAGATACCTGTCCTAACTGTACGTCTGCGTCAGATACCTGTGTGTGTGTTTACAGGGGTTTCATGAGATACCTGTCCTAACTGTACATCTGCATCAGATACCTGTGTGTGTTTACAGGGGTTTCATGCGATACCTGTCCTAACTGTACGTCTGCATCAGATACCTGTGTGTGTTTACAGGGGTTTCATGCGATACCTGTCCTAACTGTACATCTGCATCAGATACCTGTGTGTGTGTTTACAGGGGTTTCATGAGATACCTGTCCTAACTGTACGTCTGCGTCAGATACCTGTGTGTGTTTACAGGGGTTTCATGCGATACCTGTCCTAACTGTACATCTGCATCAGATACCTGTGTGTGTGTTTACAGGGGTTTCATGCGATACCTGTCCTAACTGTACGTCTGCATCAGATACCTGTGTGTGTTTACAGGGGTTTCATGCGATACCTGTCCTAACTGTACATCTGCATCAGATACCTGTGTGTGTGTTTACAGGGGTTTCATGAGATACCTGTCCTAACTGTACATGTACATCAGATACCTGTGTGTGTTTACAGGGGTTTCATGCGATACCTGTCCTAACTGTACGTCTGCATCAGATACCTGTGTGTGTGTTTACAGGGGTTTCATGCGATACCTGTCCTAACTGTACGTCTGCATCAGATACCTGTGTGTGTGTTTACAGGGGTTTCATGCTACCCCTGTAAACACACACACAGGTATCTGATGCACATGTACAGTTAGGACAGGTATCTCATGAAACCCCTGTAAACACACACACAGGTATCTGATGCACATGTACAATTAGGACTGGTATCTGACGTGAAACCCCTGTAAACACACACACAGGTATCTGATGCACATGTACAGTTAGGACAGGTATCGCATGAAACCCCTGTTAAAATATTTGTTATATACGTAGTATTCAGAACATTAATAGAATATGAATATTACATTTCAATTTGGACATTAAAACATAAATGGTACATGTTCCATTAAGAGCAACTAAAAAGATAAAAGTAAACATACAAACGTCTCATACAAATAAAATCCACACAAATTCAACTAGAATGCAATTAATTCAAACAAAGGGATTAAAAGTATATACATTAAAATGTTAAGTTATCTTACTTACTATGTTAAGTTACATACTGTTATGATTATGTTAAACATTTTTTACAACCTAGTAGTGAATTTATTCGAGATTACAAATATATTTGCATCAGCCACGTCTCTCGTACCGTAACGTTCTCCTCTGTGACACTCCAAGTAAGGACCCCAGTCCTCTCTGGGTGAACAGGCTGCTTTGATACGCTGTACGACAAAATACAAGAGATGAATATGACTAAAGAATACAATGCCCCACTGATATAGTATGCATGGTAATATTTTAATGCCAACAGATAAAAATGTGAAGATTCTGCTTTACCTGCCAGGGGCCTCCGCTAGCTTTGTACACGTTCCAGGTCGCAAGAATAGGGATCCAAATGAGGCAAAATGCAGTAATACACCAGCCCAGGGAAATGCCCCAATCTGGGTATGCAACTGAGCCATATGTAGGGGGCGTATAAGTATACAAAGACCATACAAGAATAATCTGCATTAAAAACAACAAAATGTTATTTCAAAAACAACATCATCATCGAGTACAATTTATATATATATATATATATATATATATATATATATATATGTACATACAGAAAGAACCACTGGGGTGATAAAGAACCAGCAAGCTCTCCACCATAACCAGAAGAGGGAGCTCTTGGACCCAATCATCATCTCAATGTCCTTGATGAAACGATTACCACCTGAAAATGTAACTCGTGAATTTTAGAAAAGGGCAGAACAATAATTGAAGAATAATATAACATATTACTAACATATGCTTACCGTAAAGGATGCATAAACCCAAGACCTCCAGTAATCCAGCAACCAGGAGAATCCATCCAGCAGAAAATGTGTCCAATAAATTCACCCAGTATATCCCTGCCTTTCAAAACATAGATTTTAAAAGTACAATTGGGTTCATTTTGTAATAGTGAGTTGTAGAGACTCTCTGAACCTTCAACCTAATCAGTGCTGTTCAGAACAGTTTGCTTACCCCAGTAACGCATGGCAAGCCAAGCAGAAAAAGAACAATGCAGACCGTTGTCGTAACAAGTCCCCGTTTGGACTTCAGAACTTTGGGATAGGCATCTTGAAAGCAAGTGCTGATAACCTCTGTAGATCATGATTCGAATCAAATATTTGAGTACCGATTAAAAAAAAAAAAAGATTTATTATAAATCTGTTCTTTACCTATTCCTGCAAACTGGGAGTCCAAGCCAAGGGTAATAAGCATGACGAAGAACAAGATTGACCACAGGGGTGATATGGGCAGCTTAGAGAGGGCATCAGGGTATGCAATGAAGGCTAAGCCAAAACCTAAAACACAAATGGCAACTTAGCTTCTTGCTAAAACGGTTTCAATTGTTCATCCAAAGATTCCCTTTCTATGGAAGCTTGTTTCCATCACTGAATAAAAATGAAAAAAGTAATTGCTACTTTTCAGCCCAAAATTCTCACTTTTTTTCTTGCAATTGCAAGTTTTACATCTACTGTAGCAATTCTATAAATGTGCAATTGCAAGTTATAAAGTCAGAATTTGCAGCAGTGAGTTTTCATCTTCCAATCCTGAAAAAAATCTGAATTACGAGATTTAAACTTGCACTTGTGAGAAAATATCAGAATTGTGACTTTTTTTCAGAATTGGACTTTATGTCTCACAATTGCAAGTTTATACCTCACAATTATGACTTTATGACTCGCAATTGCACGTTTATATCTAATTTTTCTTACAATTGTGACTATTTCTCAGAATGTATGTTTATATCTTGCAATTATAGTTTTATAACTATAAAAAAAAAACTATGAAACTATGTTTTTTTCATAAACTATGAAAAAAAGTCAGAATTGCAAGATGTATGCTTGCAATTGTGAGGGAAAAAAAGTCAGAATTGTGAGATAAAAAGTCGCAATTACATTTTGTATTTTTTTTTTTTTTTACTCCGTGACGAATACCATACCTTTCAGTCAACAGTTTTTAAAAGAACCATTTTTTAACATTTTATAAGCTAAAGAACCGTTTGTCATTTATTTTTTGGTTAAACTATGGCTTTCATCACAAATTACTCATTTTATTATTTGCTTTGTATTAAAAATTGTTCTGCAGATACAGCACTTAAAAATAACACTTTACATTTCTGATCCTACCTGCATCTGCAACTTCTGACACTGGTTTCTGATAGACATGCGCCATGTGCCCAAGGATAGAAAATATGGCGAAGCCAGCAAAGATGCTGGTACCACAGTTTGTAACACACACAATAATGGAGTCTTGGTAGCAGTTGTTGTAAAACTTATTGTAAGAGGACAGAGTCATCAAACCACCCCAAGCAATGGAAAGAGAAAAGAAGATCTGAGTAGCTGCATCCTTCCAAACCTACGATAAAAACAGCCTGCGTTAATAACTGTATGATTTATGTGTATTCAAGTACGGTTCGATCTTTACAAACCTCAGCATCAGCCAGTTTGGTCATGTTGGACTTTGTACCGATGTAGAACTCAATGCCGTCCATCGCTCCCTCTAGAGTTACACCACGAATTAACAAGATTAAAAGGACGAGGTATGGGAAAGTGGCTGTGAAATACACCACCTGAAACATACCATCTATGTTCAATTGAATCCAAAAATGCTCTTGCCGTCTTAATACAATTTATTGTACAGATACAACTTAATGTTTCTGGGGTGAAACACTAACCTTCCCAGAGGACTTGATGCCTTTGAAGAGAGCTGCTCCGACTAGTATCCAGGAGAGCAGCAGGGAGAGGGCCAGGTGCCACACCACTGGCCCCGTTTCATTCATACTGCTAGTGCGCTGAAGGGCCACCTCACTGAGGACAAATAAAATATTCAATGTAAAAAGGAAAACACACAATCAACAAAAAAGAATGTAGAGAAAGAATACCAGTTGCATACAACGCATGAATGAATGTGGCCTACTGTGTGTTGTACTCAGGGATCAAGGTTGTTTGGAACAGGGTTATTTTCTAGGTTATAACAGGGTATCAAACTGCAAGTTTGCCCTCGTGACATGGACCCGTTGACTATCATCAATCAAGACTAAATGGAGAAAGATATTTTAATTATTTCAATGTTATTTATTATTAGACATTTTAGTAGCCAAGATGTCCATGTCATTTTTTCTTCAGTCGAAAAGAAATTAAGGTTTTTGATGAAAACATTCCAGGATTTTTCTCCATATAATGGACTTCAATGGGAACCAAACGGTTCAAGGTCCAAAAGACAGTTTCAGTGCAAACTTCAAACTGTTCAAAGGGCTTTAAACGATTTCAGACGATGAATAAGGGTCTTATCTAGCGACACGATCGCTCATTTGAAAAAAAAAACAAAGTTTAAGTTTTATAAGCTCAAATGGTCTGTTCGCCTGTTCTAATGACGCCGTGACTCTCCTGTTCGAACTCGTTCATCAAAATGAACGAATCTTTTACCGAGTCAACTCGTTCATTTAGTTCGTTGAATGAACCAAATGATATGAAAAAAGATTCGTTCATTTTGATGAACGAGTTCGAACAGAAGACTCACGAAGGCACAGAACAGAGCAAGGCGACCATTTGAGCTTATAAGACTTAAACTTTGGTAAGTTTTTTTTAAAAGTGAACTACTCCTTTAAGAAGTCTTATGCTCACCAGGGATGCATTTGTTTGTTTGTTTGTTTGTTTGTTTATTTATTTTAAATATAGCAAAAGCATTAGTATTGAGAAATACTGTATATATATATATATATATATATATATATAATTTTCATGATCCTTCAGAAATCATTCTGATTCGGTGCTCAGGAAACATTCTTCTTATTATTATCAATGTTATCAAAACAGTTGTGCTGCTTGATGATTTTATGAAAACCATGGTATATTTTTTCAGGCTTCTTTAAAGAAAATAAATTTATCAGAATCTTTCGTAAAATTATAAATGTCTTTACTGTTACTGCATTCTTGCTCAATGGAAGTATTATATCTTTAACTTTTGAACAGGATTGTATAGTTACCATTACCATTAACATTATACAATTATTAAAATATCAAAAATCATTCTAAAATCAGACAAATGTGTTGGGTGGTGTTAGGTTTAAACCAAACATTTGGCACTTTTTACACCTACAGTTTTGTGTTTGTGGTTTCCATCTTACAATTACTGTCTTGTAAACATCAAACGACAAGATAGATCACCTAAACTTCCTGTTTCAACAGGAAACACTTCAGAACAGGAGAGAAACTACACTCCGCAAGTCTTTAGTGCTGTGCTTACAGAACTGACACAACCCAAAACAATAAGTTACAAATCTAGGGTCTAATTTGAGATATTAAACATGTCTGTGTTTTATCCAAGAACTTGGGAAGAAATGAAATGTGACAACAAGCTGTTTCACTGAAGGAGGAATTGTAAAAAAACAAGTGTCAACTTACTCCCAGTATTTCTCGCTGAGGCTCTGGCCAGCTAAGGATGCATCCTGGCAGGTTTGATTCCCAACAGTCACATTCAGTGCTGCAGCAGAAATGTTGTTGAAATACAACATTCGGTGTAAACGACAATTTACTGCACTATTAGTCGGTTGTACAGTATCTTTATAAATAAATACTTTGAACATGCGAAACAGTAGTTGGATCTAAACTAGTTATGGTTGTAATATCTTATCTTTAAGCACAGAGCTGTAGGGAAATTCCCATCAGATAAATATGTCACAGAGTTAAGTGCGGAAAGCCCATATTCCTTAAAAAGCCAGTTCATCTGGAATAATCCAAATACTTTCATTATCTAAGCAAATAGTCATGGTATGTCTGACACAGCAAATTTGGCCTCTTTAGAAGAGAAGCAGTATAACACACCTGTTGAGTTGCAGTTCTCGACACTCCAGGGGAGAGGATATTGAAAAGATGCAAACAGGTAGTAGATACTGTATGCAATGATCACATTATAGTAGATTGCCACAAAAGTGCTAACCAGCATCATTGTGATGCCAACACCTACAAAAGATCACATGAAAAGATAAGTTTAAGGTATAAATTATACATTTGAATCTATTTGTTTAAATAAGCATGAACTTCATTTACACATGTTGGGTGTTTTAGTGTCTGAAAACCTCCTTAAACATTAATGTAAAAGTCTTGAGGGCATGTAAGTGTCCAATCTGCAAGTTATCTGTGTCAGCAAAGTATTTGTCCTTAGTACGTCTCAAGGTTGGTTTAAAAAAGGTACAAATTATCCCTAAGGCATTTACCACATTACTGGACCTTTAGAACAGAAAATATGGCAAAGGCCACCTAAATCCTTGGTGCGTATCTAAGAAACCACCTCTGCAGCTTCTAGATCTACCAAAAGAGATAACTCACCAAAAAATGAAAATTCTGTCAACATTTAGAAGATATTTTAAGAATATGGGTAACCATAAAACCATTAAAAAAACACCTCCATATTACGGAGGGGGAAAAAAATACTCAATGGAGTCCCATCAACAAATTTGGAACAACATGAGTGTGAGTAAATGATGATGATATTTTCCTTTCTGGGTGAACTATCTATTTAAGGTTGAATTTAAAGTGCCCCTATTATGGTTTTTCGAACATTCCCTTCCATGGCATGTGTAACATAGCTGTCTGTGAATGTAAATGGTCTGCAGAGTTGTTAAGTTGAAACCACATGATAAATCATTGAAGGAATTGATTCTGAACCGTCTAAATGAGTCGCCAGGAATTCGAATCCCAATCAGTTACGGCTACACGTCACTAGAAAAAAAAAACATTTGCATAATCGCGAACAACTTGACCCGCCCTTCAACGCAAGATTCACAAAATGCTTTCTCTTGAAATATGGGTCAGTACTAGAGGTCTGCACGGGCTTTAAACTGAAGCCTGAACTCAGTCCGTACCCGAAATCATTTAACCTGACCCATTCTGACCCGACCATTAGGGTTACATTTTAAGCCGAACCCGAGATCCGTTTCTCACAGTAAACACTGACTGACTGTAAACAAAGAATGAGGTAGCTTGATCTTAGGAATAGATACATGTTTGTGACACTGACAATCATAAATTTAATCTGTGAGATTCTGATAGAAAAGGGGAGATGTTCATTTCAATAGTCTTTTCATTTATTTGTGAAGAACTAAACAAATTGTAGCTGAGAACAAAAACAGTTGTTCTCAAATTTAAAGAATAGGCTTTCTTGTCACTGTCAGTGCCTACATTTATAACAGTGTTGTTAACTTTGTGGTGGATCTTACAAAGAAACAGTCTTTAAATGAAGAAAAATAACTTAAGGCTGTAGATTTTCATGGTGACATTTAGGCAAAGGCAACCAACATAAAACGAAACATAAGATCAACCAGTACTTTAAAAAAAAAAAAAAAAAATAACTCAACCAGATGAATAACTATTCCAATGTTTCACATCTGATGGTGAAATTGATGCTAGTTACTGTCTTTACAGTGTACACAATTGCTAAGGATTGAGGAAGCCTCCGGAGCTAAAGTTCAGTAATGTGTGTTTTGTTTTGGACATGTGGTGTACGCAGTAAACCAATCACAACAGACAAGGACATCTGGGAAATCAGAGCAGAATAGGCTCTCGGAACAGAAGGATTTAGAGAGACTGACAAGTCGTTTGAGAATCATCGAAAAATGTGGTGATGTGCAATGTATATTATGGGAAAATTAAAGTGTTTTTTGATCTTTGATGCATGTAAACCTGTTGTAGGCAACCACCAAAACAAAATTAGGAACATTTAAAGTACTGTAGCATAATAGGGGCACCTTAAATGCTCATATGTTACCTTGCAGTATAGGCACAGCTTTCCACACATTTATTGGGCCTTGGCTGCAGAATTGTCCAAAAGAGCTCTCCATAAAGAACAAGGGAAGGCCAGCAACAGCTAACATGATAGTGTAGGGGATGAGGAAAGCCCCTAGAAATGTAAAGGAGATGCAGTATTCATAAAACATATGTATCTATCTATTGAAAAATCGATCTTTTAAACTCACTAAACTAAAACTTAAAACATTTAAAACTTAAAACCTGTAAACTTCAAACCTTAAAGCTGTTAAAATTACTTAAAAATTTCTGGTCTATCTTTCTCAAGCCAACTTCAAAGTTCTTTAACTTTACTCTTCTAGTTTAATTTATAGATGCACTGATTGTGGGAAATCTTTACAAAGGTTACTTACCTCCCCCATGTTTGTAAGCCAAATATGGAAATCTCCACACATTTCCAAGACCAACTGCATAGCCGATCATAGAGAGCAAGTACTCTCGTTTGTTACTCCAGTTCCCCCTGTCAGTGTTCTCATCGTCCTGGCAAACTTGAGGATCTGGGTTGCTGGACCCATCTTTATCCTGCAAAAAAAATATAAATAATAATAATTAATTAATAAATAAATAATAAAATAAAATATATATTATTAATAATAATATATATTATATATTAATATAAATAATATATATTATATAATATTATACATAGTAATATAATATATATTATATAAATAATATATATATATATATATATATATATATATATATATATTATGTATACTCATTACTGTATATAAACTCATTACTAAATCACATCACAAAAAAATATTCAGTTGGTCTTGCTTTACAATTTTCAATTTACTATCGAAATTATCAAAACATTCCAATAAATACATACCTTCTCGACTGCAACTGAGTTTTTGAAAAGTACTCCTGTAATATTGTTCAAGTTGTGTTTCCTCATTTTTCATTAGTCACAAAAGTGGGAGCTAAAGTGATAGATACACCTGACCGAGTGAACTTGAAACTGTATCTACATGGTAGTCTTATATAGGTGACATAAACCCCTCCCCACTTCCTTTTAACATGACCAAACATCACACATGGTGTGTTCATCACAGTTCAGCACACATCACTGATCATAATCTCATCTGACTGAAATATTTCAATAATAAATCAATATTTTACATTTTATCACATTTTAATTACATTTATTAATAAGATATATATATATATATATATATATATATATATATATATAGAGAGAGAGAGAGAGAGAGAGAGAGAGAGAGAGAGAGAGAGAAAGAGAGAGAATTATAATACATATTATAACTCTCTCTCTATATATATATATATATATACATATATATATATATATATATATATATATATATATATATATGAGAGAGAGAGAGAGAGAGAGAGAGAGAGAGAGAGAGAGAGAGAGAGAGAGAGAGAGAGAGAGAGAGAGAGGAATATTATACCGTGTGTAAGTACCCAACTACAGATTGTTTGCTCTTTTTTCCACAGGAAGAACTGGGCTAATTTAGTCACATAAAATTAGCCCAGTCAAGTAAGAGTCAGAATAAACTACTAATGACTGTAAACTAAGGCCCCTGATACACTACTTACTCCTTCAGAAAGGGAGCTTCACAGTCGTCCTGTCATAACCATGAACATCAACTGTTCATGATTCAACATGAAGGTTTAGATATGTATGACATAATCATATTTATTCACCAAGATCACTTCCATGAAGTTTGTTAGTAAGCATTTAGGCAAGGCTGAGCTATTCAGGGAAGCAAGATTGGCTTTATTAATATAAATTATGATTTGGTATACAGAGCAATACACAGTAAAAAATGATATGATCTATAAGTTGATGTTTTTATATTGCTTTAACTCATCAAAATATGAAAGCAATTTTCCCCCAAATGTATAAGTTATAATATGATTTGATGTGGTTTTACAGACAACTACACATTAAAAAAATTATATGATCAATAAGTTATAATGTTTTTATATTGCGTTAACTCGTCAAAATATGAAAACAATTTTCCCCCCAAAAATTATAAGTTATACAAGATTCAAAATTATGATTTGGTGTGGTTTTACAGAGCAATACACAGTAAAAAAAACCAAAAAAAAAAACCATTATATGATCAATAAGTTATGATGTTTTTATATTGCTTTAACTCATCAAAATATGAAAGCAATTTTCCTCCAAAAAAATTATAGACGATTCAACGATTTTTTTAAAGTCAGTTTAATGTGGTTTACGTTGAAATTACTAAAATATCCAAGTTGATTTTACTTTAAAAATTTTAAGACTTTAACTTGTGTTCCATAGAAGTAAACTTTGTGTTTGATCGTTATGTTTTGATTGTGTGCTAATCCTTAAATTTAGAAGAAAACGTATAATAAACCATAAGAAAAGATTCTGGGAATTAAATGAATCCACTTCCCTGTTTTCTTTTTTTTTCTTTTTTTTCAAAGCATGTTAAAGTGCAGATTCCAAAAGTGTTATTGACATTCCACAGACCCTCAATCACTGGACACTGAGGGATGGAGAGAGCAAACATAAGATCTTTGTATCAAGCCTGAAAAGACAGCACAACCCTGAAATAATCAGGCAACTTATTAACTCAACACCCTCAACACTTCTACAGGTTTGAACATCTCACCACCTGTATTTAAGCCTTATAACCCACTGTCATTTTGTTAAGCATCAGATTATAGCATGGTTTGCTGATTAGTGAGCCATTTGTGAGATAGGTAATGCGTTGTCTGCCGCAGCATGATGTTATTACCCAAAAGTGTTCAGACTGTCATTAAAGTGCTTATCAGGTATAGTTACAGTTAAAAAAACCCCACCTTCCTTAAAGACATGTGCCTGTTTCAGAGGAAACATGTTATCATATTCTAAGAGTTCAAATAAAGTCACTGGAATGAGAGTGAGCACCTAAAAAGTGCTTGTGGTCAAAAGGGCATTTTAGTATTACAAATCAGTTCCTTTGACAAATGTGCTGTAATTTCAAGTGTTCATGGAGCTGTTCAAGGTAATCACTTTTTTTTGTTTAGTTTACTATCTCTAACAAGTCATTCATTGTCAAAGATAGACAGTGCTATTGAATTTCCAATGTGCAGTGACTTTGATAAAAAGAAAGAAAGCTATAATCTAAATATAGGATATTTTGTGGTTTTGGGATTATGGGAGTACAAATATAACAGTACAAATGAAGACTGTGACTGTGAGTCACCTGAATACGTCACAATCGAACTGGTGTGGGATTGCATATTCCCTATTACACACTATGATGTCATTGTCACAAACACATGGTGACAAACAAAACAACATTGTTAAGCTCACAATGTTCTCAAATATTTGTAATGTGACAATAATTACCAATGACCTGCAGGCTATAACATATGACTTGCAAATTGAATTACATTAATCTGTGACTAATTCATGGCATAAAGCACAACTGCCACAGTTTGTCTTTGAAGGTTACTTTCTTGATTCAGGCCTAAATGTTCTGCGGGCAGGAATACTCAAATAACATTTCAAAGATGTGTCAATATAATTAAGATTAATAGCAATAAATTGATATTTAGAAATGAATAAGAAAAAAATCTAACAAATGAATGTTGAATTTGAATGGTGTCTTAAGGGTAAAGTGTGTTATAGTCTATGACATCAGTATCAGACGAAGTAAATTAGCTGTTTAGATATTAAGATATGAAAGTTGGTACAGAAAACTAGTGAAGTATGATTTGTTTGCAAATGTATTAAACTCACATCAAAGCATTTAAAACATCATGATACGTTTTATTGAACCACACGAAAGGTCTGAAAGCATTTTAAACACCAGGACCTCAGTCATTTTTTTTTTTAATTCACATGCAATACATTTGCTCTTAAAAAAACAATTCAAAGTTTTTGTCTTTCCTCTTAGAGATGTGAATATTGGAGAGATTACTGATTTAAAAGGTTTTTCTTTTCTTATGATGATATCATATCAGATAACACAATAACAAGTCAGATCGATGTAGTCAAGTAAGATTTTTCTGTTCTCAGATCTGTTCTTCTGTCTCATGTGTAGAATAAATACTCACAGCATTGTTCAAACTCCTCCCTGAAGAGACATGAATCCAGGTTGCACAAACCTAAAGTAAATCAAATGTCCATCAAGCAAAATAGCAAACTGTAATGTTGATTTTAGCACTGCCAATAGTGTCATCTAACCAACAGAAAGCATATTAGAATGGCAAAGTGGCTTTTGATTGGCTTCACATACCTTTACAAAGGATCTCCATTTCCTATCTAAATCTCTCAATTTCCCTTCACCCCCCCCCCCCCCATTTCTCTATTTGTACCTTTCTAAAGTCCACAGGAAATTATATTTCTCTGATACAAAATCCCAAGGCACTCTAACCTTCCCTACTATAAAAATGTACATCAATGCGATGTTATGACACTTTGAGATAATAATATTGGAGGGGAAACAAAAGAGCCCCCTGCTGATTGGTCCATGCCATTACACAGCGATATCAGAGGCCAGACGAAGGCACAGGGCAGCTTCAGGGGGCATTTCTCCAGGACTGATCTCATTTCCTTCCAGCCTTAAGACTTTCAGCTTGGAGAAGTTCATAACATCCACCACACTGCAGAAACTGCCCAATGAGAACTCTGAAACGAAAGAAAAACACTCAAGTTTTATATACAATTTCAACATTTCTGTCAGTGGAACAGTCATTGGATGAAAATTAATAAGACTGTTACACTGTTACATGGCAAGCAATAATTGTCTTAATCAGTATATTTTTTATTAAATCAAAATCTAGCCTTAAAAATATCTAACATCCTCAAAGCATTACTTATTATTTGTATTTTTTATTTATTCATAAGATTTCTCTAAAAACACACAAAAAAAAAATTTAAAAATCAATACGTGAAAATGACTAAAACCGCTGTATTCTGCTGCCAGGCCAATAGATGGCGATGAAACACTATAGACTATTTAACAATATTATTGATCTGTGTTGTACTACTTTCATGTTATCACTGTGAAGCTGCTTTGATACAATCTGTATTGTGAAAAGAGCTATATAAATAAATGTGACTTGACTTGACTAAACACGTAATACGCATGTTCATGATGTCATCGTTTTAAAACTTTTCGTTTTCAGGCACCCAAAATGTCGTTGTCGTGTAAACATACGGTCAAAACGCTTCAAAAGTTTTACGCTTTTAGTTAAAAACGGTGTAAACAACCCCCTCTATAGTTTTCATTGTCTGATTTGTTAGCCTGTGAAAACCCAGACAACTTCCGACAAATTTAGATTCATTCAAACTCATTCAAACCCATTTTCAGTCCGCAGAAATCGAGGCACCAATCAGAAACGTTGGGGCGAGCTTTACGCGATGACGACAGCGCTGGGATTTTGAAGCCGATTTTGTAGCCTACATTACAAAGATGGACGCCGCCGTCGAATATCACTCGCTCGAATTAGCTATCGCGTCTGTTTTTAAGCGATTTGAACGTTTCCTTTTTGTTAAAAACCGAGCAAACAACAACACTCGGAGATTTTCTCCGCCGGCCGCCGCTCTGCAAACGTCATCTCCTTCATCGCTCAGGGGTGCGTTTCCCGAAAGCATCGTTAGCCAACGATGGTCGCAAGTTCCGTCGTTATCAGCATAGTTCAACGATTCGGCGTTTCCCGAAACCATCGTTCCAACGAACATTCGCAAACAGCATCGCAAAGTTGGGTGGTTTGAACGACAGCTCTCGACCTGTGGTTATAAGCATCGTTTCTATATTGCAACACATTTGGAGGTAATAAATCCTTATCTAGAGCATAATGAGCAAGCTGACATTCAGTACAACCGGTGCCTTTTATTTAGAATACTTACAAATGGAATTTACGTCTTTTAGTTTGTCAAGAGATTTGAAGTAACGTGTTTGAAAAGTGCGCATGTGCGAACGCGCTCCACTATGTAAGAACGAGCCAAATATTGAGTCTGGTAATAAAGCAAAACAACTGAGAACAATTAGAAGTAGTCCTCAGATGACATGTCTGTAATTTATATAAAACAAATCTAGCGTTAATTGGATCTCAAACAGTTTCATTAAAAGCAGTTATTACTCCACCACGTGCGAAACCAACGTGGTTGAACGATACTTTTCGACAGTGGGTTTCGGGAAACAGTCGTGACTAGCTAGTTGATTTTTCCAACGATGCATCGTACTATGGTAGTGAAGCAGTGAACTACGTCGTTGTACGGGAAACGCACCCCTGATTGGTTTTAGATCTTCCCGCGATGTCCGCTGGTGACGCCCCTCTGGAAATGATTTGACGCTTTGCAGGACCATATCTCAGTTACAACTGAGAATGGCCTGGTTTTAACCAGGCTACTGTTTTGTCTGAGTTCTAGTCATCTATTGTCAGGGTTTCTAATTAGTCCTCACCTGTTCCCTGTTCTGTTAATCTTCATCCTCTGTGTATTTAAGGGTGCGTTTCAATCACTTCCATCAGTTAGGTAGTCAGGGCACTAATCAGGGATTATAAGGGCTGTTTCAATCACAAAATCCTTTCAGAGCACTGGAACGTTCGCTCCCTAAAAACCGCCACAATGCACTGCAGAGACCAGAAATTACCTCACATTTCTGAAGTCCGAAACTTGAAGTCCACACATTACGTAGTGAACATATCTAGTTAATATTTATAATTAATATTCAACTGAAATGTTGCAAGGATATGTAACAGAACAATGTGTTTAAACGGCATAAAAAATAATATAAAAAATATATAGGTCCTGCCTGTTGTTGATTAATACCAGCGGTAATGGTCTACGACATTGCATGTAGTCATGTCTCCGGAAATTGAGTAATCACTGTCCCAATGTGTAGTGAACCAGGGTCCGAACCAGGGTCCTTACCAGTACCCGGATTTTATTCATGAGCTTGTGAGCTGATTGAGACGCACCCAAAGATTTCTGTCTTCCTCAGTTCTTGTCAAGAGGGTCTTTTGTTAAAGGGTTAGTTCACCCAAAAATGAAAATTCTGTCAGTATTTACTCACCCTCATGTTATTCCAACCCCGTAAGACCTTCGTTCATCTTCGGAACACAAATTAAGATATTTAAGATATTAAGATCGCTCCTGCATACAGTCCATAGGCTTCTTGAGGGACTGGCTCTTGCTGTCCCCGAAAAGTCATTAAAGACATCGTTAAAATAGTCCAAGTGACTACAGGGGCTCAATCTTAAGTTTATCAAACGACGAGAACACTTTTGTGCGCAAAAAAACAACAAAAATAACGACTTTATTTCAACTATTCGTTTATTTCTCCCTCTGCGCGAGTCAGGTAACTAGTTTAATAGCGTAAGCTTCTGTTATTGTACGTCACACGCATCACACACACATGACCAGCGTCGGCCAATAGTGAGCCTACGTGTGACGTAGCTCTACGCAATCACACTACGTTAACGGACTATAGGCTTATGGAGAAGGAAGTGAATAGTTGAAATAAAGTCGTTATTTTTGTTGTTTTTTTGCGCACAAAAGTGTTCTCGTCGTTTGATAAACTTAAGATTGAGCCCCTGTAGTCACTTGGACTATTTTAACGATGTCTTTTATGACTTTTCGGGGACGGCAAGAGCCAGTCCCTCAAGAAGCCTATGGACTGTATGCAGGAGCGATTTTAATATCCTAAATATCTTAATTTGTGTTCCGAAGATGAACGAAGGTCTTACGGGGTTGGAACAACATGAGGGTGAGTAAATACTGACAGAATTTTCATTTTTGGGTGAACTAACCCTTTAATGTTACATGGAGTGTAGTGTTTTACTTCCCAGAGTTTATAAAAAAATGATCTCACGCATCGTCTTTGGATTATCCATACAAGCCACTCCTGACAAAAGGTTAGTCCAGTAATAAAATATGTAATTCTAACAAATAAGGCTTTGACCTCACCTTTGATCTGATTGGCCTGAAGATAGAGATGTTGCAGACTGGTACTAACAACAGGAATGCTCTCCAACTTGTTGAAGGACAAATCCAGCTCCACCAAACCGCTGTTGTTAAAGGTGTTTTGGGGGATGCCTTTGTTTGTGAGCTCATTGTGAGAAATACGGAAATACTGCAGGTTGGTGAACTGGCTGAGGAAGTTCACTGGAACTGTTTCGATAGAGTTGGACTCTAGGTAGAGCTGGTGGAGCATCGCAGGAAGACCATTTGGAACCTTCTTGAGCTGGTTACTGCTCACATCCAGCAGAGTTAACGACTTCAGACCTTTCAGGCCACCATCAATATCCTGTAGGCCATTGTTATTGAGCAAAAGTGTGGTCAAGTTCTCCATGCCCTCAAAAGCGTTGGGGGACAACTTGGCAATTTTATTGTGATTAAGACGAAGGTCACGTAGTGAGTGAGGTAAGTTGGACGGCACCTCGGTTAGGTTGTTGCTGTTCAGGTACAGGCGATCCAAGTTCGCCAGTTTAGCAAACGCTTGCTTGCCCACTGAGTTAATATGGTTCTCATGCAACATAACCCACACAAGGTTAGTGGCATTTCCAAAAGCATTATCTGGAACAGAGGTGATCTGATTGTGCTGTAGATACACATACTTCATACGGGATGGAATGTAGGGCATTTGTTTAATGTTGCGGTTGTCGCAGTACATGGCACTTGGGAAGGTTGGAGGACAGTCACACTCCTCGGGACATTCTCCCCCGGTGTTGTCGGCCTGCAGAGAGGCGTAACCAAGGCTGTGCAGAGAAGAAAGCCATAGGAAGGGATCTCTGTCATGAGCAAACGTGAACTTCAGGAGTCCCAACAGCAAGAGAGTGACTAGCCGCATTGTCACAGAAACAAGAGACTCGACAGCTGCAGAGAGAAAGAACATTTTACTATTTGTAGGATTCTTTCAAATGATTCCAATTGCTGGCAACCCCGTTGTGAAACCATCCTGAGATGGATTGCTGGTCTTTGCTGGTTTAAGCTGGTCCAGCTGCCCAGATAAGCTGGTAGTCAGCTGGTTTATCTGGGTGCTCAGCTGATTTAAAAAAAAATGTTATAGCTGGTCTTCCAGCATGTAGTCTGGCTTGTTTAGAAGGGGTTTGGGGCATTGCCTGATCAGCTTAACCAGCAAATAGACCAGATTAGCCATAAACAGCTGAATACCAGTATGGACTGGATTAGAGACCAGTGTAAAACAGCTAAGACCATCTTAGACTGATTTAAACAGTTTTTTCAGCAGGGTGACTAGCTTGGCTGCCGTATTGTCTAGCTGGCAAGTGCCGAAAATTCATCTAAACTTAAAAAAAGCCTGATTAGGCTTGATGACCAAAACCCCTATAAAAGTTGAAAATTTGTTCTTTAAAACGGTTTTGCAGCAGGGATCAAAAAAGAAAATGTGGTCACACTCTAGATTAGGGAACAATTATCACTATTAACTTTGAATTTTGCCTCAATAAACTCTTAATTTTATTTATTACTATTAATTTTAATTTTATTAATAATTAACAAGGTAGTTGTTAAGTTTAGTTACTGGGTAGGACTAAGGGATGTAGAATATGGTCATGCAGAATAAAGCAATAATATGTGCTTTATAAGCGATTATAAACAGCCAATAGCCTTAAAACCTTAAATAAACGTTTGAAACCTTAACTAAAGTGTTATCGAGAATGTAGATAAAAAGAAGATGCAGAAATGATTGCACCCCAGACAAAAATGGTTCATTGTGCACAATAAACCTGAAGAATAGTGGCTATACTATACAAAATGTGACAAAATAGTGCAGTCAGTGGTGAAGGGGGAAAAATGAAAAACCATGAGAACAAAAACAAACTTTTAAACCATTCAACCATTTAAATTCCGCAAGGAACACGCTCAAGAACAAACAACAACACACAACCTGAATTCAGCTACTGTGAGAGTATTCCACTCAGTACAAAATCCGAAGAGGAACATTTCAACAAGTATCCATTGATGCAGAGATGCAAAATAAGGCAAGAAGAAAAAAAGCTAAATAAGTCAATCTTGCACTAACATGTTGGCAGTCGCAAACAGCATCACACCTACCTGATCAACAAAGGCAATGCCTTCTCTTTGTCTCACTGTGAGTCCCTGGAGCAATATGGAGTGGCTTTGGCAAAGATTGCAAATACCCCAAGCTTTTTTGCCTCCACCCTCCGAAGCCCCCTCTCAAACCCTGTCCAATTACAGAAGACTTGCCTTTCTCCATCCCAAGTCAATTTTGTTTTCACCAGTTTTGAATGGCTGGTCTCGATCACTCCCAGCTGTAGAACATCTGCTTCTGCATACATCAAGCTTTTCTCATTAAGGAGAATGCGGCCCTCAAGGCGAGACTGACCAAACTATCAACAGTGCATGAGGGAGCTGTATACAACTCTGCAGACTCTTTCTGACTCTGAGGCACAACATACATTTTCACTTTAGATTCAAAAAAAGAAACACACTCATCACATTTTCCTCTGATGCAGACTTACTAAATCAAGCTATTTACCAGATAAGGACAGTGCGGCCAATATTTAAAATTCATCTGCCATTCAATCTCCTGTGTGTTTCCTATCTTTTTGTGTTTCATATCTCCAGGCACACATCATGAGGAATGTCAGGTCCTCCATCTCCTGAGAGGCCTCTCTTTTTGGGGTCTTTGATGGCTGGTTGCAGCCAGCTGGTTTTTGGTAAGTAAGCAGATCTGTGGCGGGCTGGACGTGCTGTGTCTGGACTCAATGCAAGACACAAAGCCAGAGAGCTTTAGACCTGAATATACCATCACAACCACAGGTCTTTAGGGATACTGCATTTTTTTTTTACTGTTTAAAGGGATGGTGAATGTGAAAAACCATAGGTGTGGAAAGGTAGTGGGAATTGTAAATGTTTTGGGTAATTCTCGTATGTATAATGTACCAATGAGTCAAAACATTTTCAAAATCATTGCCAATCTTCCAAATGCAGTTTTAAAGTTACTGGAGTAAGTGGTTGTATCTTAATTTTGTGTAATACTAATAAGAGATGATTTTAATAGTTTATTTTACAGTTACACATCTTGCATGTACTAAAAGTACTATAGAACTGTAATTATGCATAATTACAGGCCTAAATCAAACCCTAACCCTAAGTATATAATAAGTACATGTTGTTAATTAAAATTACTCAGTACTTATTGGTATAATTGTACAGTAACAAGGGCACCTTAAAATAAAGTCTAACCAGTGATTATTACTAAATTCATCATTGCAATAAATATGTAAAAAATAAATGACAAGTGTCCATAAAATCAATCAGCAGTGGAATTTCACCTTTTTTCAAAGGCTATAGAAGTAATTATAAATTTACATAGACTTGAGTACATTATAATGTCAAAAACAAATTCCTTAAAAACACTATTTGCATTTAATCTGATTTTAAACTATAATACATTATCTAATTGCAATGAACATGCAAGTACCTAAAACATTACATTCAGTTCACACTTAGTACTATTTGTCTAATTAGTTATTGAGAATATTATTGATCTGCCTGCATTGACACCATTGTATGAAAACTGAACTGAGCTGGACGATGACATCACTGATTTCTCCAGAGCTGCTGTATAGATAAATGGATTAAACGAATAACTAATGATCTCTAAAATGGACATGATTTTACACTGAACTTACTTAAACTGGACAATGACTTTCTTCTGCTGTACAGCCAAAACAAACTCTGTCACATTAATTTCCTATTATCACAGTAAAGCTGCTTTGAAACAAATTTGTATTTTAAAAAGGGCAACATAAATACAGGTGACTTGACTATTATTTCTCTAATAAGTGTTCTAGTTCAGTGAATAGCTCGCTGATGCTTACTAAACAAACCTAAGTTAAGCAAATCACCTATAAAAACAAATTTAGCTAGCCCGTTTTAACATGAATGTGAAAGCAAATCTAGGAATCTATACAATGAAACAGCATGGGATTCTTCACCCCCTAGTATCCCTTCAGTCTAAACATTATTTGGATGCATGATTGCACGTACATATGATTCAATCACTCTAGCCCTGTAAACTATTATTCTTACTTTAGCAGCACGTAGCCTCACTGTTTCTAAAAAGCCTCAGGTCCAGAATGCAAAGAGTCTGATCCCAGAGGGAGGTGAACTCAGCATCAGGAAACACTTTACATTCCTGCCATCCCTGTCCCTGCTCCTGCTGATCTCTCTCCAGCCGTGACTTAGCCTCTTTGAACTTTAGGCTGATATGTGATTTGTGTTTCAGCACACAGAGGTCAGACTACAGAGGTGACCTGAATCTCTCTGAGATGTGCTTTCTTACAATATCTTGAGTGATGATCTCTGTGTGTACGTAAATGAAGGCTGAAACTATGGTCACACTTCAGTTTGGGAAACACATATTCACAATTAACTGTGACTTTTGGCACAATAAACTCCAAACGTACTGCTTATTAATAATTAGAGATGTAGTTGTTAAGTTAAGTTAAGTATTGGGTAGAATTAAGGGATGTAGAATATGCTCATGAAGAATAAATAAAGTGCTGTATAAGTATAAACACAGTCAATATGCAAGCTAATAAGCAACTAGTTTAAAGGTGCAATGTGTAAAAATTTTAAGTGTCTATTAGCAGAATTGCAATATGACATCTATAACTATGTTTTCAACGGTGTATAAAGAACTTACTTAGTAAACCGTGATGTTTTTATTACCTTAGAATGAGACATATCTACTTGACCCTAACCCTACCCCACACCTAAACCTACCCATAACGGAAGCGTCATCTAACTGACGCTAAAGGGTGCCATGTGCGTCAGATTTAGACGTATGGTCAAAAGCGTAATTTAGATGAGATTTAGATGCCCTAGGATGAGAATGCGTTGCAATACCTGCTCTCTCCATCACCCTTTCTTTTTCTCTCAGTCTCCTCATCTTGCCCTGTCTCTTCCCCTCCTAAAGCTTTTTTTAATTTACTTAAGGCTACAAACTCTATTATATTAATTCTCAATATGTACACATTCATTTTTAATCTTGTGCCTAACATAACGAAAACGGCTTTGTTAATGTGTCTCTTGTCCCCTCACAATGACAGTAAACTAATTATTAGGCTACATTTCATGAGTTACATGGGCCTATTTTCAGTTCAAAATGGTTTATTAGACAAAAGTTTAATAGTTCGTATATATAACTCAAAGTATTGCTGGAAAAATGCAAAATGGATGGAATCTTTAAAAAAAATAAATAAATAAATACTCGACGGGTCGGATTAGTAGTTTACCCACCCCCGCTCTATGTACAGTATGGCATTGGCAACACATTAGTTTAGGGTCCAATTCTCACTATTAACTAGTTTTTTTATCAACATGTATATTATAGGATATTGGCTGTTTTTTTTAGTACTTATAAAGCATATTGTACATGCCTTAACTAAACGACTACCTTACTAACTATTAATAAGAAGTAATTAAGAGTTTATTAAGGCAAAAGACGTAATTAATAGTAATAGTAAATAGTAAACAGTTTCAACGTCAAACAAAAAGGAAATAGTTGAAATCTGTTACTTTCAAAACAAATCAACCCCTGCTGGGACATAAAAGTTCCTTCATTTGTTTCATATTTTGATAAATGTATTATTCTAGTAGCTAGAATTTAGCAGATAATAAAATTAACATGCCAAAGTACACTTTAGTAAACCTTAGGCGTACTCTAGAATTGGTCAAACCGCTATCGAACTCACAATTCATTATTAATTTCTCACAATTAAAAAAAATATCATTCTGATGTCCTTTGTGTAGTGAGGTGATGTGTGGTTTGAGATATAGCGCCCTCTAGGCATCAGTTTAGGGAAAAGCATGCGATTCTGGACCCAACACATGAGTCATATGCGCAGGCAGATGATCTCAATAGGAAATAACTGATCATATTCATTCATACAGAATGGAATTAATCAGCAGGCTTGATCAAAGCCTTCAATGTAACATGACGTATAGATCCACGAAACAAGGCTTCGAGAGAAATGAAAAACACAGGCTTCTACCACAGAACTGTAAATCCTTTGCAAGGCATTTGTGCTTGAATGCATTTGGCAATAGAAATGGCTTGTCCTGTGAACTGTTTGTCATACCCTCTCTGTAACATCTCCAGCTTGCCTGTCTTGTGCCCATGGCTTGGCATGACTTTGCCACAGCAGTCTGCTAATTACAACAGTTACAAAGACTTCAGTCATCTTGTGCCAAGAGAAAAACAGCACATATGACAGGAGCAAGCTCATGAAAATGCAAACACAAACCGCGATGTACACAAGTAAGCAGTGTTTTGACTGGATATACACAGGATTTTTCTGACTAGAAGTTGTAATTATACATGGAGAATGGTGAGGAAGTACTGTACTAGAGATGATGGATAACATGAATGTTAGGAATGTAGCGTCTGGATCAAACACACAAATTATTCATTATTTGTAATAAATAATCCAGAAAACTCTTTCTCCCAACAAAGGTTTGTGGAATTTCCCCCAAAACTATAACATCACAAATGAAGCCTACACTGGCAGAACCTGGTTTCTGTTACAGGACACATTAAAACTGATAACAAGCTTTACAATAACCCAAGGGTTATGGCCAAGGGTTAGAGAGTTGTGACACTCTCTTAATTCTTGCTAAGAAGAAGAAATTAACCCTTTTAATATATTCTATGTATATAAAACCATGTGATAAATGTATTAACATGTATCTAATTTTACATCTCATAATTTTCCTGTCTTCATTCTCTCTTCTAAACTATTTTGCTCTGAAACATGACTTGCATAGCCTACTATGATTAACCAAAATCATATGTGTAGCATGTCTAGTC
This sequence comes from Pimephales promelas, assembly GCF_016745375.1. Next base: position 3,409,302 of record NW_024121188.1, read on the forward strand.
TCTATAATCTCCAATCTTCATCCCCCATTTGTCACTTTACATTACATTTTGCTAACTTTATGACATATGAAATTAAACATTCAAATGCCCTCCCAGAAAACAAAGGGTTGTAAAAAGGAACAACCTTTGTATTGGCCCATGCACTTCCAGAGGGTTTGATGTCACAAGGTGTTTCTGTCTGGTTTCATGTTTGTCACAGTCTAGTCAGTGTTTCTGTCTTGTTTCATGTTTAGCAGCTCCCCGTTATGTTTATTAGTCTGTCACAGGTGCTTCCTATTAGCCACACTCTCTTGTTATCTTGTTAGCTCTTTACCCTTATATTTAAGCTAGCTAGTCTAGTTTAGTCTTTGTGGGTCCTTAAAGGGTTAGTTCCCCCAAAAATGAAAATTAAGTCATTAATTACTCACCCCCATGCTGTACCAACCCCATAATGCCTTCGTTCGTCTTCGGAAAACAAATGAAGATATTTTTGATTAAATTTGAGAGGTGGATCACTGCTACATAGGCTGCCTAAGGGATCGAAACTTGACGGCCTAGAAAGTCAATGAAGAAAATGTTTAAATATTCCATGTGACAACAGTGGCTCAAGAATATGTTTATCAAGCGACGAGAATACTTTTTGTGTGAAAAAACAAACAAAAATAACGACTTTATTCGACTATTCCTTTTCAGGCCTGAGACGAGAGTTCAAGAGATTTCCATGACGCATGCGCGAGAATTGCGTTCTCCTTCAACTACTTCAGTTCAGTTCTCGCGCATGCGTCATGGACCTCTCAAACCACAGGTCAGCGAAGAGGAACTTGCTGAAGGAGATTAAATCTGACTTCTATGGCAAAATGGTGGCTTATAGCTATAAGCCACGCCCCTTTCTGACGGCTTCTGACGCGCACGGGCGCGTTAGCCGCCTCGCCATAGGTTATAGATAGGTTAGGCATGCTGTATGTCTGCTGTGCAGCTGCACTGCTTTTTAAAAAAAATTGGCTTCAATATTCTCGAGAAAAGGAGTTTTCCCATAGCATAAGCTACTTCCCCAATACGAAAGAACTCTCGAAAGGGAACTGTTTTTTTCTTCATGAATGCGAAGAAATTTGTTTTGTTTTTTTTTGTGGTCAGGCTGCACTGTCTGCTGGGTAACAAGTTCAATTCCAAAAAGCATTGGAAGGTTCTTCATTTCCTTCTGTTTAAATGGAAAAGAAATTTGGCAGTCACTGGCGGACTACAGTGAAGGAACGGAATAACATATAGGCCCCCTTCAAAAACACTCCAGCTCAGAGCAATACTTACACAGTTAAGTCAGTGTTTTTCAAAAACTACCTGTCTAGCCTTTAAAGAGAGTTCAAAAAAGTTCAAACATGTCAGCGCACATCATGTTCTTCTTGGTGTCAAACTTACTAAGTATAAAATCGAATAAGAGTTATGCTTAATAATTCAAACATTTTTCTTGAGAAATTACAATTTATAGACCAACATAAACTTTTCAGTGTTGTAAAAAATCATCCGATTTTGGTGCTTTTTGTGAAATTGCAGAATAATCTAAACTGTTGTTTAACATTTTGTCTAAACATTTTGGGGATTTATGTTAATTTTATTTATGTTAAAATTATATTTGAAAATAATACATATTATTAATAATATAATCTAATTCAAATATTTAATTTGGGGGCGGGGGCAGTAAAAAATATATTTTAGAACCACACAGAACAATAATAATATGTAATTTAAATATTAATTTAAAGCAATAAGTAACTATAATAATATGTATAAATGTAGAATAGTAATATTTCATAATAGTCTCATCTAAAAATCTTCCACTATATTCATAACAATATTTCAACAGGACAGGAGGTAATGCAGAACTTTGCTTTTGTGATTGTTATGGTTGATTTGAGTGCTAGGGGGCACTCTGACTTTTCAGACGTTCATAGACCAAAACATTGTCTCATCCATTTTGGAAGGGCTTTGAAGTGCTGGACTAAAGCTATCTCAGCTAAACCACACTCTCTCTCCCTCTCCCTCTTTTCTTTTCTCTTGCTTTCTCATAGACGAACGGGGTCTGTTTGGCTCCCCAGGCCCCCTCCAGCTGTCTGAGTGTAACCATTGCTCTCTGTGCTAAATGTTCCAGAGCTGCAAAGAGAAAACATACTGCCTTCAAACATACTCCTCTTTCTCACAGGCTCAATGACGTGATATTACAGTTCATCAGTCAGCGGGCTGCAGGCTGTTTATGTAACAGTATATGGCTTGCATAAGCATTGACATATGATTAAACATCAGTTGTCCATAATACATTATCAAGCTTTGAAGAAACAAGTCACAATAAATAAAAAACAGGATTTCTATCCACACATAATGTGATGTGATTTAATTCCAAAAGATCTTAAATCACAACAGCATTGTCTGTAAAGATTGCCCTCTCTCCGCTGCCAGCACACATGTTTCTAACAAATGTTGTGCAGTGGTTAGACTCTAACCAGGCTTCCGAGACAGGTTGGGGAAAAAAAGGAGTGAGAATAAGCTGTATGGAAGAAAAGGCCATCGCTGAGGGAAGAATGTTTCAGTAGCTGGGTAAAACTCTTCAGGTTGCCATTCAGTGTCCAGCGTAAACATCTAGGGACAGTCGACAAATCTACCTTTTCAGAGGCTTTCCAAACTAAAATTGGCTGCGGAAGAGTGCTGAAAGGTATGCACATTCCTCTCACATTAGTAGATGATGCATGACGAAAGAGAATGAAATTTTAGCATTTTTAACCAGTTTAGCCACTTGCATATTCATTGACGCTCTTGAAAGTAGTTTATTAACCGTAGCTGATAATGAAATGGAGATTATATAGATGTTAAGTTATATTCAAAATATTATTATTGAGCAAGAATGCAAAAGCTTTGCAGAGGAATTGCAGCTGTAACTTAAATGAAAAGCTATTTTCTCTAAACAGCATGTGTGTAAGCTTTTATTTATTGCTGCCAGAAGAAAATAAGCTTCCTGATTAGTTTGAATAATACACTCTTATTAAAGGGTTTTTAGAGCCTGTTTGTGTTTCATTAGGCAGGCGGACAAATGGATATCAGATCAATTTATTTGTTACTCTCTCTGTGTGGGCCGACTTGGGCCTTCACAATGGACTTGGACTATGGAGGTGTACCACTCTGGATCAACCGTTTTTTGGGCGAGCCGAGTGTTTTGACTTTGAAAGATCGGATGGATCCAGGCTGGTTTCGCGCTGTGAACGCACAAAGTTGTCCATTGGAGTGTGACTGCCCGATCCAGTGGCCAACGGCCCTTTATTGTGACCACAGGGGCCTTAACCAGCTTCCCTCTGACCTTCCGTCCCGCATACAGTACCTGTTCCTCCAAGGAAATAATATTGCTTTCCTTGGATACGGGGCGTTTGCCAATGCCACCAACTTGCGTTGGTTGATCTTGGATCACAATCAACTACTGAGTGAACAACTCGATAATGTGTTGTTCTCCAATCTGACCCGATTGGTAAATCTTTTCATAAACAATAATAACCTGACAAAGGTGCCAGCCAGACTGCCTAGCGGACTCAAGCAACTGCGACTCGCATATAATCACATCGAAAAGATTTCTGCAGATGCATTCCAAAATCTGGCCAATTTAACAGTACTTCTGTTACAAGGCAACCGTCTGAAGATTATTGAAGGGAGTGACTTAAAAGGTATTTATTGATATTTACATATTTGAAATGCTTCTTGCAAATGCTTAATGTAGAAATGCACTGTTTAACAGATAATTAAGCACTAAAATCAATTATTATAAATATTATGATAATATTAATTTTTAAAGCTGCAGTCCTCAGTTTTTCCTATTTGTTGCCATCTCTGTTCGAAATCTGCAATTGCAGTCATTCGCGGAATTATACGCGAGTTGTACTTCAACACCCTCGATACGGCACAGCGCGGAGACTGGCATTCATAATCACAGATTATTCTTTTTGGATGAATGACCAACATAAGAATATTCATCGGAAAATGTCATCTGAACTAGTAACAGATGTGACGTAATGACGCAAAAACATGCTCGAATCTCCCGCGGAAACTGATACTGTACCATCAGTACTACCAGTACCACTAGAATTAAAAACATTAATACAAGCTTACCGGTTTGAATCAAGCTAAGGCGAGCAGATAGTTTTAAACACTGGCTGGTTATTTTGGATCATTTTTAACCCCCAAAAAAGCTGTACCGACTGCAGCTTTAAATTTGCTAAAGATTATATTTAACAGCGTTAAAAATTATTAGTTTTAAAGATTAACTTTAAATGTTTAATGATTAGGGCTGGGTACCGAGTTTGGTTTTTTTTAGGTACGACCGAATTGCCTCGGTGCTACCGAGTATCGAAACATGTCTTGTTTTTTGGTACTAAATTTCGGTACCTAATTGGTTAATCTCGTCAATGTCAGTGAAACAATAAGCTTACAGCATTCACTACTTCAGGAATGACGAGTCAGCATCACCATAATCATATTTGCAGCCAGCACACTTATTAAACACTTGTTCATTAATAAACAATTAAAATCTATCCTTGCTATTGTTTCCCGACACATCCATAATCATTAGGCTACTGTTGCCAGTGCTTTGCGGCAATCTTTATGTGTGCTGAGCGCGAGGCATATATCCCGTCCCCCAGTAGCCTATATTTAATTTAATTCACATTTATTTGAATAGCATTTTTCACAATACATATTGTTTCAAAGCAGCTTTGCAGAATATGCATGTTTCTAAATTACAATTTAGAGTGATCTGTTCAGAGGAGACAATGTAATGGATTTCAATTAATTTTCATACAGTTTCATTGTTAAACAATGCATTATGATAAGACAGAAACAATGAGCTCATTGAAGTAAAGAATACTGTACATGTTGTTAAATGATAAAGAAAACTTTAGCATTGGTGCTTTTTTACATACTCAAAATATGAGTGTGAAAAAGTCAACAAACTGAAAAATAAAATAAACATGTAGGTAATATTATATTGTTAAAACTGGTTACATAAAATTGGTATCGAAAAAGTATCGTTCAGGAACCGGTATCGAAGTCAAGGTATCGGTATCGGTATCAAACATTTTGTTACGATACCCAGCCCTAAATCTAAATGTAAAAAATAGAGGAAATGACAATAATAAATGACAATTAATACTAATTTATTAAATATCCAACAACAGATACTGATACAAAAATAATTCATTAATTCATTAAAAAATAAATCTCTATTATCTGATAACTGATATGAGACCAATATATTGTGCATCCCTAAATAAATCATCAAGAAACTTTGATATTAAAGTTGATCATTCTGTAAACTCAGCGTTAACTCTATCTTTCATGTACTTCACCAGGTCTTGGAGGCCTCAACCTCTTGGATCTCAGTCACAACCTCCTGGATACTTTCCCCAAACATCTGCCTTCATCTGTCCAGCAGCTTTACCTATCCAACAACTCTCTTACAAGCCTGACCGAGAACAGCCTTCATGGTTTTAATGGACTCCGTTACCTACGGCTCGGACACAACAAATTGAGGAATGAAGGGCTTGACCCTGGAGCCTTTAACCTCACATCTCTGGTAGAGCTGGACCTTTCATATAACCAGCTAACAGAAATCCCAACCGTTCCCACCACCCTTCAGTACCTCTACCTTGAGGTTAACCAAATTCAAGGTGAGTTGGTGTAAGGATCTTGTTTTACACAAACAAATACACTGAGGTTTATTCTTTAGCACTGCATTGAGAAAAAATCAGCACTGCTTAATTTCAATGTGACGGAGGAAATTTTCATGCCAAGTTGATTGACAGAATAATTATGTCAAGACACAAAACAGAGAACCTTATTGTAATGGGGTTCAGTTGTCATGGGAAGAAGGAGGCGAAAACCAGCGAACATTCATGTTTAATAATAAAACAAACTAATACAAAAATGAAAGTAAAGCCAGAAGCACCTCAAGCAGTGAGGAAACAATGGATTGGTTTTGATCTACAAAATCACTTCCATGTGGCAAACAACACAATTTCAGCTTCCTTCACTTGGGAATGTGTATTTCAATTGAATTTGCCACACAGGAATTTTGGAATTTGATGTGAAGGAAGTTGATGGATTCTGAGAAATTCAACAGTAAATGGTATTCTTGAAAAATACTTCTATCTTTACTTATACATTTCTTGAATAAAAGTATTTCTAACAGATTGGTTTTCAAAAGGTCCATACAACCTTTTTTTTTTTTCTAAACTTTCGTACAAAGCTTTGTAAAAATTTCAGTTACACTTTATTTTGATAGTCACTGTAGACGTTCAACTAAATATAAGTAACTTTTCAACTACATGGCAAGTAACTCTCATTAGAGTATTAGTATATTATAGTAGACTGTCAGTAGACTGGAAGGTCATGGTTAGGTGTTAGGGTTTGGGTTTAAGTTTACTTGTAGTCGCCAAGATACTTATTAAGCAGTTAAATGTCTGTTGAGGGACCAACAAAATAAAGTGTTAGCAGATAAGACAGACAGTCTACTTATACTCTAATGACAGTTAGTTGACATGTAGTTGAAAAGTTACTTATAGTTAGTAGAATGTCTAAAGTGGACTATCGAAATAAAGTGTTACCAAAATTTCAGTTAATTTTAAGTACACTTAAATTCAAATTACAATTCTGCATGCTACAGTATGTGCAAAATCAGATTTTGTATTTTGTACAATTTTGCATTCTCAGCGTATCTTTCACAAAAATATCATGGCCCCTAGAATATTTTTTGTATGTTGTAATATCTGAACATGCAATATATAAAAAAGAAATAACAAAGAAAAGACCCTCTGCTTTAAAAAAAAAAAAAAAAAACGCTTTATTCTAGCTTAATTTGTTCTTTATTATCAACACTTGAATATGGGTAAGCTGAGAAAAAAAATTTGTCAAAGTTTTTTTTTTTTTTTTTTTTTTGTCAAAGTTTTGTCAAAGACTGCATCCAGATCGGATTCAGAATGATGATCAAAACATAAATGGAGTACATCAAGTCCATCAATACCCCCAAAGCTTCACAGTCCTATAGCTCGTCCTGCGACAACATTTCATTCAGTAACATTAGGCAGTTTTGATTTATATGCTGTTTAACGTTAAATGATCGCATTATTTTACATATGCATATGATTACTTATATTATCGCTTGTTTCTGCATCATCTTCACTTGTGTTTTGATCAGGGGATTCAGTACTCTCTCAGAAGAGGTGTATTAGCACCCCGTACCTTTAAACAGTGAAAATACAAAAAGACGTAAAATGGTCTCAGAATCAATAAGCATTTTCTCATTAAAGACAAGACAACTCGGTCAATAGCAGGGAAAGAGTTAAATATCAGCCAAGTGCAGAAATTATTCTAAACAAATATGGACGCTTGACTGAGAACTGCTAAAATGTTTGTCCTGTCTAAGATGAGGCTATGTTCTCAGGCCCGATGAAATAATCTCTGGCACGAGAGAATCAACATTCAGAATCAGACGGGCCATGGGAAAATGACGGAAAATGTGACAGGATTTTAGAAGAGAAATAACAAACTTTCCCTCCTCTCTAGGTTTCCTTTTCCCCCTTTCTCATTCTCTAATGCGTTTGTCACAACGTGTTTGCAGACAGAAACATCCTGGAGAGACACAAGGTGACTAGAAAAAGTAGGTTAGCTGAAAGAGAACGAGGGAGAAAATAAAGACAGAAGGTTTGTTTGGGAACATCTGTGAATACTCCAGAAGGAATCCACATGTGCTAAAAGCACGCTCTGTTCTCTCCCCCTCCTCCTCAACAGCACGCTGAGCTCAGTTACAAGAGCTGTGCCACTGGTCAACAAATACTTCAGCAGCAGACTTTTACTTTTTTTCAGGCAGTGGTCATGATTTACTGTTTTGAACCATATAACGAAATGTTATGCCATTAGCTGTGGTTTACCAGTTCAAAGTAAAGTATAATATTCTAATTATTAACAAGCCACTGTAGAAAATAGCCAATTTCTATATTAAAACCTAGAAGTGGAAGTTTTCAGTCAGATTTATCCTTTAGAAAACAATGTAATCGAGAATGTATTGACTAATTGTGACAATAATAGTGGTTTACCAGCTCAAAGTGACGTATAATAATCCAATGTTTAACAAGCCATTACTGAAAAAGATTAAAGAGACAATTGGTAGGCTATATTAAAACCTAGAAGTGGATGTTATAAAGGTTAAACGGCCTGTCAAACTGTCAGAGCTACCTTCAGAAAACAAATGGAAATATTGTACTGTAATAGAAAATGTATTAACAAGACCTATTCAAAAGGCTCCAGTCTGAGGATGGAGACACTGTGTGCCTGTTTTGCACATAGATTTCCAGAAAATATGATAATAATATTATTTTTGATGGATTGCAGGCTAGAGGACTGGAAAAACAGATAAACGCATATCAATTCTCTGTTCTGAGAATAGTCTCAATGTCACCAGACATACCTCATGGTCTTTCAGTTCTTGGATAGTTAGAGCTTAGATACATAACTATTATCCTACCATCACAATGAGTATCTAAAACCAGGATGAATCCGGCGAACACTGAAGAGGTGCCAATGCCAGCACACCTGTTATTATTTACACGGTATTGGGAAGCAGCTCCTGTTTACGAGGGCTGCAGTTTGACTGTTGTGTGTGATCTTGTAAAGGATTGATGTCTGCTTGCAATTCCCTTAAATGGCTCGTCACATTAATCACTAAATATGTTGACCTCACTGTCTTGCTATTTCTGTCAACAGTAAACAGTGGAAGAGGTAACATTACATTCTTTTTTTTTTTGCAAAACAGCCTGCTAGATAAAGTTGCTTACTTTGAAAGTGTGAAAGTTAAGACAAATGTGAAAATATGTAAAAATAAATAAATCAATAAATACCCTTCTCGTAGTGATGATAACGCTACTACAGTACCGCCAGCCCATTCTCATCCTTTTAGCGTCATATAGGTGACGCTATATGACAAAACGGCGAAATGCTACGCAAATGGCGCCCTTTATCGTTAATATAACACGCGAACCCAAGGCGTCATAAATCCTTTAGCGTGAATATGAGACTACCTTACCCTACCCCACACCTAAACCTACCCATCACAGCACGTGCTATATTAACGATAATTAATATTAACGATAGCCATGTGCGTAGTATTTTGCCGTTTTGTCATATAGCGTCACCTATATGACGCTAAAGGATGAGAATGCGTTGGTACTGCCATAATGGTTAACCATAAGATAATATCAAACAAATCTATTTATGTTTAATCTTGTGGCATGACCATTAAAAAAAGTATACACGGCAACTAAATTACAACAATCAATCTGTTCTGCTATAACTTTCCTGTTGTGTTGTCCAGCGTTCAACGTGAGCAGTCTCTGCAGGACAGTAGGACCCACATCATATTCACGTATGAAGATCCTGAGGCTGGACGGAAATAAACTGGAGTACCACAAGCTGCCTCCTGATTGGGTGTTCTGCCTACGAGTCCTTCATAACATTTATATTTGACCTTTTAATAGGTTTTTAAATAGCACGCAATATTATATTATAACATAATATGTATATTTAGTCTACATCAGAAAGCATGACAGCAGAATGAACTGCTTAGTATTCAAGGTGCTACTGTTTTGAATAAGCATGTTGTAAATTATCTTATGTTTTAATATTTTACTCTGGATTTACTGTATGGGCATACTTTGTTTTGATGTACAGTGCAAGTCTTGTGCCTTGTCCTAGTCTTCACTTCAAATGTTTTAAGGACATAATGAGAACTGATCTAACTGTTAACTGTTTAACTGTACACTTGTTTGCAAAAGTGTTGCAGACTTATGAGCATAAGAAACGTTGTTCAAAATCATTACAAAATCTTACCAACCCCAAACTTTCGAAGGCTATTTGTTACCTATAGTCTGGAAAATTAATATTACATTGCTGTGGCACCTCTGTAAGATTACAATGCATTTCCGTCTAAACACTTGTATGGTGACAAGCAATAAATCTCTTCCATGTTAATCCTACTTTCTGTCCTACTATATTTTTAAGTTGCTCACTGTAAACCTGTTAAAACCTAAGAGACTGATATATGACGACAAATCACACAACTTCAACAAGGAAAACCACAAAAAGCATGCTATCTGTAGAAGCGTAGCAGCTATACAAGTTAAAGGTTTTTCAATGTGCAAGAGAGTGCAAACAAATCCACTTTTATGTTTGGGTATATTCGAGGCTGCATTTTTGGGTCCCACTTTAAATTAAGTGGCTTTAAGTACTATGTACTTACATTGAAAAATAAGTACAATGTACTTATTTTGTTCAGGTTGTATTGTAAACACTTTTGCTGCTATTGAGGTGTGATACGGGTAAGGTTAGGGTCAGGTGTGGTTGTATGGGTCGGTTTAAGGGTGGGTTAAGGTGTAAGGGAAGGGTCAACTGTGTAATTACAAACGTAATAACATTTATTAATTACAGCTGTAATTACATGCAGGTATTTTCAAAATATAAGTACAATGTAAAAGCATATATGTACACAATAAGTCCATTGTATCAAATTATTAATTTCAATGTAAGTACATAGTTTTAAAGCCACATAATATAAAGTGGGACACATTTTTGCTTTCAGTGTGGACAGACCAAAGACTAAAGACACGGTAGACATAAAGAGAGTGAAGTCAAGCAGCATGTACGAGAGAAGAGCTAATTGAAGAGTAAATAACACATCATTCTCGAACTGAACTCTCATTTACCACAATAGCCCCGTCCTGTTGGATCAAAACACATTTCCCAAAAAAAAACGAATGTTTAATCAATAACTCCAAAGAAATGACTCCACCATGTTCCATATAGATGTGCATGAGTTAATGGACCATGTGTTCAAGACACCATAACTCTCTCTGGGACCTCACATTTTTTCTTTCTTTTTTCCCCGCAACTGCAGAGCAGACTGGTTTGGACCTCACATTCCCCATTAGCAGAGCCATAACAACAGAAAGATCCTGAAACTAGTTGTATTTCTTAAATAAAAGATGGATGAATCAAGAGGACTACAGTCAGATAATGTTTATGAACCTCAAACCAAAAACAAGTTTGGATTGAGGTGAATAACACATAATTATAAAATGTATAGCATTTTTCACATATGGTTGAGAAAATACATAAATCAGCCTAAAGAAAGTGAGACAGTTTTCTTTAGAGAATAATAGAATAATATATAGCTGTGTTGTGGTAAAGTCATTAGTGAGGTAAAAGACAGATTAATATCACCTCTGAAGGAAGAGGTGGTCCCATAACAGACATCAGAAACAGACGTCCTACTGGTGCATATTGTAGCAGTGGTTGTTTAGAACTGCCTTTGATAGCAATTGTATATACTGAGTGCTATGCTATGCAGGCCTAATACAAATGCTTTCTTTAGTTAAACAAGACATTAATATAGCAAAATACACTTCACAATATAGCAAATACACTTCAAATAAACAACTGTGTGTATAAATGTCAATCACAATGTATAAAAAATTAATTTGAGCATAAAGGAGTCTAAAAAATGTGGCACAAATAAACATTAAGTCAATTCTAAAGTTCATCTGGTCCAAAGAATATCAAGAAAAGGAAACATCAACAAAATCAGTCCAAAGTCAATATTGAATTAACCCAACAAACAAACACAGACCAGAGTTTTAAATGAACTATTCATAATGTTTGGATGTATTCAAAACACTTGTGTCCATGTTTGGCTATATTCACAACACTCAGTGTACTTCAATATTCAAAGCAAATAAGTCCCAGGACCAAACCTAGAACAAAACAAAAAGCCACTCCTCAAGTTAAACCTTTCCCTTTTAGCTTTGTTTGCTCATTGTTCGCTACCTAGATTCATTATGTTTGACTGATTGTTATAATATTCAGACCAGCAGCACAATTAGTGTTTTTCTATTTTATGCGCAGCGCAGTCTCACCCCAAAAAGTCATATAACTGACGTTTTGGGACGTCTTTTGACCATACGTCAATATTCGCCTTTTTAGGGCCCCCTTAAACGTCGGTAGATGAGGTTATGGGATCCTAACTCTACCCCAAAGGTTAAAGGTAAAGCGTCAGTTGTATGACGGCCCGGGATCGCCATCTAGTGACGTTTAAGGGGGCCCTAAAAAGGCGAATATTGACGTATGGTCAAAAGACGTCCCAAAAAGTCAGTTATATGACTTTTTGGGATGAGAATGTGTTGTATGCAACAGTTAATGGAGCAAGTAAATAAAGTAACTATTTTGTCTGTTTTGGCTACGCAAAGAAAATTCCAAACAAAGCCACAGTAGACTCAAACGCTGGATGTTTCCAAGCAAGACAGTAGTGAAGTTCCTCGATGAATCGGTTTTATTTTATTTATTTATTTTTTTACGAATAGGTTGAGTGAATTACTCAATGATAGTCACATGTTTTGTTCCTGAATACATCAGTGTTTGAAAAAAAAAAATCAATTAAGTGCATTATTCATTGGCTCACTCATCAACATTTAATTTCCTGTATGAATTAATGGGTAATTTTCAATCAGAAGGCTGTGTCTTATAAGGCTGCATATCTTGACTGCCATGTCAATTGGCTCAATTTAAAGGATCATTTTTTTAGATCCTTCATTCAGTTTGTTTTGAAGGACGCATAAATGCCCCACAATCCTTCGCACACATTCCATATCACAAAAAAAAAGGATTTTGGAGATAAAGGATTTCTTTTTCCTTTCATTATGTTTTGTCACATAATGCTAAACTGTGCGTAATGTAAACCACCGAGAGACCACAGATGGTTGTCATTACTTGTACTGCATTAAGAAAAGCAGTTAATATAAAGGTTTCTAGTATTACAGGTTTTGTTTTTTTTCTGAAGGACTGGACTAGGAAGGACACAACCTTCTGTTTGAGAAGCATCCAATGTGTCTGAACAAATCAGTTAAATGAATAATTCAGTGACTCACTCATAAAGTGTTTTGGTGCCACTTACTGATGCAATGGTATAACCTACAGAAAGAGTCACTGAGATACAGTACAAGCATAGATAATCTTTCAAAATAATCTGTATTGTTATTATTATCATTATTATAAAAGAGCCAGACTTTCTCCCTTACATGGGTAGATCATATGTATACCAGTCTGTTGCAATAGTATGTATAATACATGTTAGGAAGACTGCTTCTCATTACAAACTGCTTTGACTAAACAATTGCTGCATAATTACATACATTCAATTTCCCATATGACAAATCTACATGCATTGACCCTGCTGCGTTTTCACACATTCTGCTGTAAATGAAGTGGGTAGGGAGCTCTAGTTTATTTACTTGGACCACTTCCCAGAAAAAAAAAAAAAAAGATACATTTTGCTGAGTTTACATACCCTCAGGGTTTGGCACGTTGTGGTGGTTGTCAGTGTTAGATCCTCTGGGTGGGAGAAACAGCTTGGTAAGCAAAGATCTTAATGAATCTAAATCTGATTACACCAACCAGACCTCCACCACAGACTTCATCGAAATGCTTATGGTAACCATAACTGCATTACAAGTCTGGCGCTTCATTAATTCAAACACAGAGGAAAAGCTGTGTGGTGAAAATGACACATTGCTAAGCATTTACTTCTAATCCAAAACTCTCAGTTGTAGTGTTCTAAGTTGTAAGGCTTGATGGATGTAATAGAATTATTAATTCTTTGCAAATTTAATGTCAATACAGTGAGCATAAACTGCACTCCAAAGATTGTGATGTTCACACACGTGCGTCTGAAAATGCACATCTGTCAATCATTTGTGTCTGTCTGTGGATGTGTGTAAGCAAACAATAAAATCAACCCACATGGCAAGACTGCACAAATCAGACACACAATCATCTGTTAAGCACATGCTGAAAGAAATCCATCTCACCTTAGCAATACCAGAAGAACAATAAAGTAAATTTGCCTTCAGATGCTCAGGGTCAGTTCAACCCCACATCATGAATATGACTAACCTTAGTTGTTTTCACTCTGTACCAAACCATAAAGCTCTTGACAATAAATCTGAAAGCATGTAATTAAACTTGATATGCAAATAAATGTAAGTTGTAAGAGGAAGGAAAGACATTTCCTTGACAGAAGGGCACTCCAGTTATATACTTTCCACCCTTTAACTTTTATTTAAAACAAAATTTAGATGTGCATCAGATGACAATGACACCGCATTAATAATATAGTCTTGGCAAAAGAAGCATTGTAGTGCCATAAAGAATATTTGACCTAAATGATCTCACAAGTTATCAATGACTCGTATATTACAGAGCAAGAACCATTACAACGCTCATGCAAAATCACACCCACTATAACTCTGATGTAATGATGTTTGATAGAGACCAGCCTGCGCCTGAATAGTATCTAAACAGAATCCATAATTTCAAGGACTCACTTTGAGTGAGCAAGTTTCAAGATTGAAATGAAAAGTCCCTTATCTCACACTCAAAGCATACAAAAGTGATCTTCCTAAAAACAGAACTGGACCAGCACCAAAAACACTTGGTCACATGTCACAGATTATCAACAATGTGTACATAGAAAACCACAAAATCAAGGCAAGCCAATGCAAAGACAAACCATGTGCAAATTCATAAGTCAACACCATTGCTGAGTATTTTGTCCTTAAAACTGCAATACCGTTTCAAAAGCGATGTTTGAAATTGCCGGTGTTTCTTGCGTCATAAACTACCTTGTAAGCAATCACATCAAAGTGCGGGCTGGCTTTGGCATATAATCACTGCTGTGAAGCAGGGGAGACTCAAGAGAAGTCAGGTTATCACAGTATATTTTTTCAGTTGATATGAAAAATTGGGTGCATTTAGCAATATAGCAGGTGAATATGATGTATATTACTAAGTTTTGATGAACTACAGTATATGCCTTTCTCCGCTGATGTTCTAAGTGGTTCAAAGTGTTTCTAAGGATACTGATTTTTAGAAGGCAGCTGTCTGACTGGGAACAGGTGACGAACGGGAACATGGTTTGTGTAAGATTAGCAACACATTTTTAGCGGTTTGATAAAAGAGACAAGCAAAATGCTAATCATATTAATTACCGTTATGTGTCAGAGGTTGTAAAGAGTGATGCATAAAACGCATTACCATTCTGATACATCGAGCATTTATAATTCTCTCTGCTACTTCTTCTGAATCAATTTCTGGATCAAACATATATGGCTGAATTAAACCAATATTTCCACGTGCCATTGTGCAGCATTTACTACAGTAAAGTTCTGAGCTGGTGTGAGTAGAGGTGGGGCAAATTTGCATATTTATGGATAAATTAGGCAAGGTGTAGAGTTAAATTCATGCTATTTTAAGGCATTTAATATTGACTGGGGGACTACTTCCTCAAGGATCACACAAGGGATTTTTGCGATCTGGCATGCCTATCCTATAACACCAGCCTCAGTGAACGGTCTAAGGCACGTCTGCCAGTGGAAGGTCCTTGAAAGAGCAATGCTGTCACAGCTGAGGTCAACTCTGGACCCAACCAGCTTTCAGCCATACCTGCTACTGTTCAAAAGCTAGAGCCCACAGCGGACTAGGAGCCCAAGTCCAAGAGGCCAATTTCATCCCACAGCACAAGCAAATGGCAGAGACTGACCAGGTGCTTGAGCCGGTAACAGCATCCGCTGTCCAAAGAGGGAATAGTGGAGTTTGATGGAATGGACTGGAGCTGCGCCCACACTCCTGTCACTGAGGTGCGTGCAATGAGCTGGGTGTCAAAGGAAGTATTATTTGATGAACTGAAAGATGAAACCTTTCAAGATCTCTAGTCTCATTGGATCCTCATTTGATCTCCTTATGCCTTCCCATTGGTTTAGTCCAGTCCGAAGTCACCTTCTTCACAGCTGGTTGAATCCAGTTCTAAATTACCTTTCTCTTTGCTGATTCAGTCCAGTTCCAAGTAGACTTGCACTTCGCTGGTTCTGTCCAGTCAAAAGTCGTCTTCCTTGCCGCTGATTCAGTCCAGTTTCAATTCATCTTTGTCTCTGCTTGTTCAGCCCATTGCCAAGTTGTCTGCCTCGCTGCTGGTTCAGCTCAGTTCCAGTCTCCTTTCATCATCCAGCACCAAGTCTCCTTCATTGTCCAGCACCAAGTCTCTATCGTCCAGCACCAAATCTCCTACATCGCCATTGCCTCTACCCAGCTCCAAGTCTCCTTCATCGCAGATGGTTCCACCAAGCCTTTCTCTCCGCCCTCCTCTGCCAAAACCATCCAGTTCCTTGGCTTCGCCTTCACTGTCTCCCTTCAGCCCCTCAGTTTCTCCTTCAGCGGTTCTGCCCAGCTGCTTGGATCCACCTTGGTCTTAGGATCTCCTAGCTCCACCTTGGCCAACACCCCCTTGGCTCCACCATGGTATGTTGACCCTCAGGCTCCGCCAGGCTCCCTCGTCCCTCTGGCTCTGCCTTGGGCTTCCGTATCTCCAGCTGTGTCTCGACCCTCCACCTCTCTGACTCAACCGGGCTCCTCCTTCCCTCTGGTTCACGCACTGTCCACATAGCCACCTTTCATCAACATTTTGACAATTTAATTGCAACATTCAACATTTCTCACAAAGTGACTTAGTATTTCACAACTGCATCTTTGTTTCTTATAACTGTGACAAATGTGGCCAACTTTTGAGATTGCAACTTTGAATTGAAATTATAGTTAGAACTATTATATGTGCATGGGATAGCTAATATAGGTGGGTGTTTTCTGGTGGGTTGTGATGAGCCAGTATATATCCTAGGGTGATTTAGAGCTCCAATATATCTCTGAATGAGGCTGACCACATTAATTACATCCCACAATTGCATGAATTTAGCACAAATGTGCAAATCTAGGACATTGCCAGAAATCTCAGAGGAAGACAACACTGAACTGCCCCTTTAAAACATATAACTGGCTGAATATTGGACCTACAATTCTGAAACATCATATTCTCTATCCCAGATGTTGTTACTCCAGATGTTGAAGTTCTCTTGGGTTGATAATATGAGGGTGGGTCTGACTTTATGGTATGAATAAGCAAATGTGTGTGAGGATAGAGGAAGAAACAGGTTTCTCTGGGATTAAGTAATACAGTCTCATCCCAAGAAGTCATATAACTGACGTCTTGGGACGTCTTTTGACCATACGTCAATATCCGCCTTTTTAGGGCCCCCTTAAACGTCGGTAGATGGCGATCCCAGGCCGTCATACAACTGACGCTTTACCTTTAACGTCAGTTAGGTGACGGGGTAGGTTTAGGGTTAGGTTTAGGTCTGGGGTAGGGTTAGGATCCCATAACCTCATCTACCAACGTTTAAGGGGGCCCTAAAAGGGCGGATATTGACGTATGGTCAAAAAAACGTCCCAAAACGTCAGTTATATGACGTCTTGGGATGAGACTGCGCTGGATTAAGAACTGTATTGCACGTCTCGCTGCATAAGGCACAAAGACCCATGGGCCTAAAAGCAAAGGAAAGAGAGAAATAGAAAGTGTGAGAGAAATTATCTAAAAACCTAAAGCACTTAAAGTCAGACGATCCCAAATAAGAGAGCTCATACAATATTTTTTTTTAACTTAAAAAAAGAAAAGATTAATAGGCTGTCAAGTACTCCGTAGTTCTAAACTAAATAAAAAGAACATGCTTTTGATTAGGTATCCCAAGTATCCGCGTGACCAGGCAGAGTATGGTGCTGGAAAGAATGTTGCAAAGATCTCCACCCAGTTCCACCGGCCCTATAGTGCTTGATAAACACTCATTCGCATGTATCAAGTGTACAGCAGGGTAGAACAGATCGTGGTGTTAAGGGATGGACATTTGATTTAATTTTAGGCACTTTCCCTGAAGGCGGGGCAGGGAGACAGAATTGTTGACCTTCAGAAGGAAAAGAGGGAACGACCCAATAGGCAGCCTGCTTAGCAGAGGAGAACAGGGGAAGTACAGAGGAAAGAGGGGGAAAGAAACTGAGTGAGAGAGGGGGAGAAAGCTAGGTGGGAGAGCAAAACTCTTTGAGAGTGAAGTGACAGCTCGAGGATTCATCAAACGAGGGCAGGAACCAGCAACAGGTAAGAAATGCTTTGTTTCTTCAAAATAGCCATAAATCAATCTCAAAGGAGACAAGCAACATATATACTGATCAGAAAATCTGTGAATACTGGCAAGAAATGAGACATTAAAACAGCCATTAAGTAAGTCCTAAAGTCTATTTAGCCAAGTATAATATTTTTTCCGTAAAGCTTATAAAATAATGGCATGATTACTTTGACTGTTCATTCACTACCTTTCAGTACTCTTCGAAATATTTCTTAGGGCTTATTTAATGTCCAGGTTTTTCGCATTAACACTTCTAAGTACAGTGCTAAAACAGGTAGATATTTCCTAGCAAGCTTTTTGTTCTCAATATTAATACTCCCTTGACTGTAATATGATCTATAGCCTACCTGATCTATCAAAGTCTTCTTTTTCAAGTCAAAATGATAAAAATACCCAACAGTACCAGGCAGATTCTGGCTACAGTGATCAATTAGTATCTGTTACATCCATCAAACTGAGCCACCCTACACATGATATGTCAGGAGAAGCTTTTTCATTGATTTATTCCTAAATTTTCATTAATCATATTAACTGTGTGGGAAGCAGACCTGTAATTCATTTAGTTTGATCAATTTCTAGGTAAAACTATTACTCTCTTGATTCAGCAATGATATTTCCAAGAGACCACTTTTGTCTTTTTTGACCTCTAACCAAATTTAAAACACAGTTCCCTCCCATTTTGAGTCCTGCCAGCACTGACTCATAACATGTTTTTGTTATTATGAGTTTGTGTTAAGCCTAGTAATGACCCAAATCTCCTTATATGGTCACAGATATCATTTTGCTTTTCAACATTTCTGATTAAAATCTAAGTTTCCCTCTAAAGGCCAGATAGAAGGGGAATCTCATTTGCACCCCACCTAAAGCAGGCATACAGAAGATAACTAAACAAATCAACATTTTCCCAGGTTTTCTTTCTATCAAGGCCCGAGCTGACACCCAGCCAGACACTTTAAGCCAAACATCTGATTGCGATCATCCATCAGACCCGCTGCACTGACTGTATGGAAGTCTCTACATAGGATTCATAAAACATTAATTTCTGTAGTGAAACGATTCCTCTAGGCCTCTAGACCGATCTGATCAACTCAAATGTAATATTAGATAATAGCAACTCAGTGTAGACAAACATTATAATGTTTACCTATTTTAATTGGTTTATTAACCCAATTATCAACACTGCTCAATATAATTTCACACCATTAAATTTACCATTTATATTTATTAAGTTTCCAGCACAAAGTTTTTTTTTTTCCCAAGAGCATTATAAAGAACTATAAAAGAAATTTCCTGAAGGGAGCTCAAATAGAAATAAGATGTTGAAATGTATCAGTCTGTTTATTTTTCAAAGCTTTTTTTTTTTCCTCACTGAACTGTGGTAGGAACCACTTCAGATCACTTCCCAGCAGCCAACCTGCCAAAATATTTCTATGAGTGGTTTAAAATCATTTATGAAATCACAAGGACCCTGAAAATCCTCCAAATGGCTGAAAAGCAACTAAAACTTGAACATTCTGCTTTGTGTCAGAACATTCCTAAAGAGAACATCTGGACACTGCTCTAAAAATGGAAGCTGAAGCACAGTTAGGTAACACAGCATGATAGAGATCTAAAAGACGCATAACTTCAAAGTAGAAAAGGCCAAAAAAGCTAAATTAACATATTTTGATGTTGTGAAAGTTCAGACATAACTCCAAAAGAGATGTGACCTAAAATCTTTTTTTAAAACATGTTTCAAAGAGGACAGGGTTAAAGGTCCTGCAAAGACTGATATTGAATTATTGAAGCTTTGGTAGCAGTAATTGTTATAGGAGTTAAGAAGCAGATGAAGAATCCTTGATAAGAGAGTTTGGCACAGAGAAGTCCAAATTAAACATGATTTAATGACTCGTGAATGTAAGTACACAAAACGAGCGGGTTGTGTGAGAATACGAACAGTATTTATATCGTTTTTACCTCTTGTAATTACAGTCAGGTCCAAGTACTCTGAGGGCGAGGGCGGCAAGCGCCGGAAAGCCCAGGAAGTGATCTCTCACGTGTGTGCATGTCACTCATTGTTTACACAGAGATTTTGGAAGTTTTACCTTTCACTGTGAAGATCTAAACATATTTAGATACACAGGAAATCGCAATGGAAGACGATTTTGATATTTAGATCTTCACAGTGAAATGTAAAACTTCCGAAATCTCTGTGTAAACAATGAGTGATGTACGCGTGCAAGAGATCACTTTCTGGGCTTTCCGGCGTAAGCGCAGACAGAAGCACCCACTCCCTCAGAGTATAATGGACGTGACTGTGATTAAGAGGTAAAAACGATATAAATACTGTTTGTTTTCTCACACAAACCGCTCGTTTCGTGTCTTAGGCCATCAGTGTGTACTTACATTCACGAGTCATTAAATCGTGTTTAATTTGGACTTCTCTGTGCATGCTCTTTGAGGAAGACCCCATAGACCTCCATTATATGACTGACAGACAAGAACGGTTTGACCTAAAATATCAAAATTGAAAATACTGTGGAAACAAAGACACTTACATCTTGGATGCCCTTGAGGTAAGCTAAAACATATTAAAAAATAATTAAAAAAAATCTTCTTCTTTTTTTACTGTTTTATTATCTTCCATTAAAAAAAAACATTATTGTAACATTGCTCATCATTTCTATACTCTGTTTTGCCTGTGAACTCCAACTGATTTATAAACTAAAGACAAACATCTTGAAAAACACTATTGGCAGACTAGAGCGGGTTGGCTACTCTGTTAGATCTAGATTTATTTAATCCATGGCAAGAAATTATGCCATGTTTTTTTGGTGTTCCACCAATTAACAATTCAACTCTAAGTGGTGAAGATAGCATAGCAACACGATGACTGCTCTAGCATTGGTTTCCTCCAAGCTCCCCGGGGTGTATAGCCTGTTTCCCTCATCAAGACTCACTCTTTCCTAGGTCTTGCATTGCACAATAGAGTCTTTATCGCAGCCCTGTGCAGAAAACCTGTAAATCCAGAGCGTTATTTTTTCTTCTACAGAGCCTGTAGAAGTCATAATAATCCAGCAAAACTGGAAGGTTACATGACTGCATGCTTTGTTGAAGACGAAAGCAAAACAAAAAACAAAAAAAAACATGCCATACCCTGATCCAAGATATCAAAAAAGCACAAAATATGTATATTTAATAATTCAGTTGTTTCTTCTCATCTTCTTATGTTTCTTTACCCAAAAAAGACTTAATTATTTAATTTTCAATATTTACATTTTTTTTAATTAGTTGAATTTGAAATATTATCTTCTTGTTCTCTTAAGTTGGAAATAATTGGCAATGTTACTTTAAACAATCCTTATTTTTGAAAGAATTTAAATTATAGCCCTATTCAGCACAGAATAAATCAAAATGCCAATTTGTTCTTTGTTCGTTTCGTTTCGTTTATTTATTTCGTTTCTTGCTGCTTCTCTGTTCAGGACCATGAAAGCTGGGCTTGGATACTGCTCTCTTCTTGTCCTTCTTCTAATCACGGATGTCTGTGGGCAACGAAAACCAAAACCAAAGCCCGTTCGCCCACCAACCACCAAGAAACCTCCTGCCCCCAAGAAACCATCCTCTCCTGCCCCAAAATCGGAACCCCAGGAACCGACAGATTTCCCCCCTCCGATCCTAGGCCCTCCCTCTGAATTCTCAGACTGCCCCAGAGAGTGTTTTTGCCCACCATCTTACCCAAATGCCCTGTACTGTGAAAACCGCAATCTCCGAAAGGTCCCGATCATCCCATTCCGAACCCACTACCTGTACCTACAGAACAACTACATTAATCAAGTAAACGCGGACTCCTTTAACAACTGCACCGAGCTTAAGTGGATCAATCTGGGAAACAACCGCATCCGTTCGGTGGAGAAACAAGTGTTTGAGAAGCTGCCAAACCTCCTTTACCTTTATATGCAGAGGAACGAGCTAAAGGAGGTGCCTGATGACCTGCCGGCCGGCTTGGAGCAGCTCCGACTCAGCCGCAACCAGATCTCAAAGATACCTCCTGGAGCGTTCAGCAAGATGAAACATCTTGCGCTTCTAGATCTGCATCACAATAGGATCAGTGACACCAGCTTGGGCAAGAACATCTTCAAAGATCTGAAGAACTTGATTCAGCTCAATTTGGCCCACAACATCCTACGGAAGATGCCTGCGAATATACCCAACAGCCTCTTCCAGCTGTTCTTGGACAGAAATAACATCGAGGAGATTCCACAGGACTACTTCAAGGATTTTGCACACCTGGCCTTTGTGAGACTTAACTACAACCAGCTTAGCGACAAAGGTCTTCCAAAGACGGTGTTCAACATGAGCTCACTGATGGATTTGCATTTGGCCCATAACAAGCTGAGCACTGTTCCCCTGTTCAACTCTGAACTGGAGCAACTTCACCTCAACAACAATGCCATTGAGAGTATGTACTTAATTCAACTTTTTGTATTGTGTCACAGAACATTTTTTTCAACAAATTTTCAACACATTTACTTGTCTTTGCAGGTATAAATGGCACCGAGATCTGCCCCACTAACTCTCACAACATGCACGATGAAAACGGAGCACCCAAACTGAGATACCTGCGCCTGGATGGCAATCACTTGAGTCCCCCTGTGCCCTTAGATGTCATAATGTGCTTCACACACCTCCATGCTATAGTGATATAAGATGACATACCCGATTTATGCATGCCTGCGCACAACCAGGCCCTCCTGTCTACTTGACAGTACTGATTGAATCAAACAGTACCAGAGAAAACATGCAAGTAATTAAAAACAAATGCCAGTGCATTTTTTTTTTTTTTTGATGTTCAGGAATGTTTCAGTGTGTAACCTGAAAACCTTAAATGCATCATATTTATTGAACTTTCTGTCTTGAATACAACCGAGCATGAGTATTCTGCATTAAACGTTTCCATGTGATAATACAGAGCAGAAGCAGCGATGGCTGTGAGTGGAATTAATTAAACCCTAAAAATAAAGGTACATTAACTGACGTACTGTGCTACAGACAGCAAGTGTAGTTACAATGAATAAACTGGAAGAATATTGTCTATAGGGGTAGACTAGAGATATGATGAAAAGAATGATAAACGGGGGTAACTACTATGTAGTTGAAAAAGTCCTTAATGTGCCTGTGTTTTTAAAGTAATGTTTGTAGCCCTGCCTTCATCTTGTCAATATCTCTATATAAATAAAATTGTATAGAAAAAAATGTTCCATTTAAACATACTTGTTTTAAAAAAAAAGAATAATATTGTAGACCCAAAAGGATTTCTCAAAGAATCCCACGAAGGGTTTTTTTTTAAAAAATGATTAAAAGGCTAATTTAATCATTTCAATTATATGCTTTTTATATTGGCCATATGCACATTGTAGTTTGACGTATGCTATCTGAAAGTAGACTCTGTCACTGTAAAGGTATAATGCACCTGCTATATTCCACACTTCACATAACATAAAAATACAATATAACAATTACAATAGGACCCTTGCACCATGTGTGCTTGGGCCCTAATATAACCAGACAAGAAGACAGATTTAGTGAATAATTTAGAACACATCCACAAACTTTTCCAAAGCCAAATGTACAAAGCACAAACGAAAATTGTGTCTATAGCGACATCTTGTGGAATCTATGTACACTACATTATATTGAGTAAATTAATAAGATTCAAGATTCAAACACTCTCATTTATATCAAGAAAACACACATTGCACTAGCATCGCATTGGCATCTCAACAAGTTAACTTCTTTTGTTTTCACGTTACGAATACTTGCTGTTTTCAAAATGATATGGAATATTTTCAGACTGTAGGCTACTAATGTTTTATGGTTTAATCATTTTATACAATATTGGCCAAAAGTGATGTCTGAAGGGGATATTGTTATAAATGATCCTATAAGTTTGTTTAAAACATCAAAATATAGGGAAAGTATTTTATTTTTCCAAATATTTTTTGAGAAGAAAACACTAAACTTAAATATTCCCAAAAAATGAAATATTTGCTGTTGTTTATTTGTCTATGTGGTGTTTTTAATATGCTTTACATATTATTGCTCTTCTCCCAGGGGTTATAGAGAGGGTCCGGTGGTACCTCATAGTCTCATCCCAAGACGACATACAACTGATGCTTTTGACCATACGTCAACATCCGCCATTTTAGAGGTACCCTTAAACGTCGGTTAGATGACGTTATCTAATCCTAACCCTACCCCAGACCTAAACGTACCCCGTCACCTAACTAACGTTAAAGGTAAAGCGTCAGTTGGATGACACCCCGTCATCTAACCGACGTTTAAGGGTACCCTAAAACAGCGGATGTTGACGTGTGGTGACCTGTGGTCAAAACCGTCAGTTGTATGACGTCTTGGGATGAGACTGTGTTAGGTGGTACGGGATCAGATTGCTCCTAGTAGCCCCATACTGGACGGCCCGAGTGTGGTTTTCTGACATTAAGGTTCTTCTAGCAGGTCCGCCGTGGCAAGTTCCGATCAGGAGGGACCTTCTTTCTCAGGCCGAGGGCTCAATATTTCACCCTCAGCCGGAGATATGGAAACTGTGGGTTTGGCCGCTGAGGGGGACCAACTCTTAAATGCTGGTCTCTCAAATGAGGTTGTTGAGACCATCTTAAACTTTAGAGCCCCCTCCACGAGGAAACTGCATGCATTAAAATGGAATGTAAAATGGAACGTCAGGTGGACCCAGTGGCTTCAGTGCTGGAGTTCCTCCAGAGTCTATTCTCTGACGGGCTCTCCCCGTCTACGCTGAAGGTCTACGTGGCGGCCATAGCTGCCTTCCACACGCCTTTAGGGGTGGACTCTTTGGGGAGACACCCACTAATTGTACGTTTCCTTCGTAGAGACAGGAGGATGAGGCCTCCTTTGGGTCTCCTGAGAGGGGTTTACCTGTTTCAAAACAAACTATAAGCAGATGGATAGTGGATACAATCTCTTCAGTTTACGAGGTGCGTGATTTGCCTTCACCTCTGGCACTAAGAGCCCACTCTACATCCGGCGTTTTAGGGTACCCTTTAACGTCAGTTAGATGATGATCCTGGGGCGTCATACCTTTAACGTCAGTTAGGTGACGGGGTATGTTTAGGTCAGGGGTAGGGTTAGGATTAGATAACGTCATCTAACCGACGTTTAAGGGTACCCTAAAACGGCGGATGTTGAAGTATGGTAAAAAGCTTCAGTTGTATGACGTCTTGGGATGAGACTGCGCTGTTTAAACACTTAATTAAACAAGTATTTCAGGTATTCATTTCCTTGCTGTGCAAAGAACTCATACGACAGACAGTTACCTGTATTTCACACCCTTAAAGAAAATTACAACTATAAAACAAACTGCTTGCATCATCAGGAAACAGAGCAAGGAAAATCTAAACTTATTTCCTACCAATGTCGTCTAACAGTGCCAGAAATTATTACAGAAAACTTTTTCTAGGCCATGGGGTGTATACTTTCAAAAGGCAAGCAATGCTGGTCACTTGATTATAAAATTATCAGTAAAAAGGCAATGTCATATCACACAACAATGTCAGGAGGAAATTTGCTATCCTGTTCAAAAAAAAAAAAGAAAAAAGAAAAAGAAAGAATACTACTGTAATTGAGTTTTGGTCATAAGACAAAATTTGGTTAAAAGTAAGCTGCGCTTGAAGGTCTAAAAAAAATGACAGTTGATTGAAAAGGAAACTCCGACGTTTCTGTCAGCTTTTATCAGATGAAATGAACACGTGCAAGGACGAAGAGATAATGGTATAGTAACGATTATGTTAGCCCCTGATACCCAAGGCGGCCGCAGAGGGACTGCCCCAATGGTAAGTGTACAGAAAGCTCAGCTGCCTTAACAGACCAGCTAAAAAAGAATGATGAGATAAAAGTAGTTTAGTCTTTCTTCCTCATTAGTCATGAAATAGTTTATAATTTATTAGGGATGTAAAAATATATCATGCCACAATATATCGCAATACAAAAAAAATGTAACAATACGTATCATGGATAGTGATAAAATGTGGTTAGTCACCCCAAAATAAAAATTACTGTGTGAGAAGTTTTCAGAGTTTTAGTGTCGGTACAACATTGAACTACTATATATAATGTTGATTATAATGCAAATGGGGGAATATTTGTGAGTCCTGATAATGCCAAACGTCTGTCACCAGTAAAAAGTGGCCGACCCTATTTTAAATATATCTAGTCAATGCTAGTCAGTGCAAGCATACTCATAACTACAATAACAAGTAATTTCAGCTTCAGAATCATGAATATTTTTATTCTGGTGTCACCATTGTCCTTGGGTTACAAGCACCAATGTAATATCAAATTTAGCATTTTAATCAACTGTATTTTTTTTTTACCTTTTACCATATGTCTTGGAGTATCGCAATAATACCGTATCGTGAGTTCAGTATCGTGATATGTATCGAATCGTGACATGAGGGTATAGTTACACCCCTATTATTTATAAATGTATATAAATGGAGGATCATGTGACGCTGAAGACTGCCATCACAAACTAAACTTTGCCATCACTTTACTGTATTCTTGATAAAAAACTAAACTTTAGCATTTGCATTAGTAAACTTCTTTCAAAAACATAAAAAATCTTACCAACCCCAATATTACAAAGATACATAATTGCTAAACTACATAACATGCTACTACAGGTATTGTAAAATGATGTATGTCAGTAATTGTTTGAACGGAAGTCCTTCATCCTTTCATGTCAATTCCCATAGTGATGAATTAAAAAATGTTAAAAAAAGAAATTCACTTCCTCTTACTGTAATGGGAGGTAAAAGATAATCAAGGAATACCTGTCGAAATTCCCCTCTTGTCCCACT
The DNA here is from genome assembly GCF_016745375.1 of Pimephales promelas. Next base: position 3,436,279 of record NW_024121188.1, read on the forward strand.
ATAAGAGCACCAGCCATCACCATGAAGAGGTGCACATCATTCTACGAAGAAAACACTCCACGGGCATCACTAGGTAACAAAACATATAGCATATATTTTATCCTACAATAGACTAAAAAAAGCTCAAGTATAATTTTATGTGACACATACAAGGTTGTGTTTGACTGTCTTTTCCTTATTTCCCAGGCTGAATTATCAGAAGCATAATGAAGGACTTTTTTATAATATTTGTATGCATCATGCTGTATGGTCTATGGGACTCAGCCCAGGGTCGGAAGCTTCACTTGGGCAGTTGTAAAGTGAACATTCACACCCACGAACTCAGGCACCACTTCCAGCACATTCGTCAAGGCATGGTAAGCATGCTTACCGTCTAAAGCTTAGTCATGTGCTAGTTTCAGCATTTTCTTCTGTTAAAATAGCTGGTTGCGGTTTGATGCATTCTAAACATGTATACATAGCGCCATGTCAATTTCCCACCATAACAATGACGTCACTGGCGATGTCAATGGGCTTTCTCGACAGGCTTGACATGTCAACCAACAGGTTATTGATTTTAGCTACGTCATTCTTTGTGACTCTGCATGTCTAAATCAAAAGAACAGCATGTGGCAAGACAAGCTTTTTTGTTTCAGTTCTGGGCTTTAACCTGCCAATGAATTTTAAGCTTGACAAAGGAAAAGGAATACCTCAGTGGAAACTCCTGGCAATGCATTCAGCACTTTGTCAGGGTGACGAATCATATCCCTGGAAAAAACAGAGCAAAACAATGACATGCAAGCAACATCAAACAAAGTTGTTTTTAGACTGGCATCATTTCTATTGCGTCTGTGGTTTGAGTTATGTAGCGATTACAATGCAATCTGATAGTATCTCATGTTTTGACAGATTTCTGGAGATGATTACAAGGGAATCAGATTACTTAGAAAAGATGTAATGAACGGTGTACAGGTAACATTTTTTATGTTTTTTTTTTTTTTTTTTTTGCAGCGCCTGTAGCATCATAACCTTTGCAGAATCAACTGATCAATTCAAATGTGCCATTACTGTCAAAAAATCTGTGATTTATGTGTCTCCCCCATTATAAGGCTACAGAAAGCTGCTGTTTCCTCAGGCAGCTCTTAGACTTTTACATGGATAAGGTCTTTATCAGCTACACCAGCAGTCATGCACTACATCGCAGAACCACAAGCGTCCTGGCCAACTCCTTCCACAGTATCACCAAGGACCTGAGAGTGTGTGTAAGTACAACGTAGAGTACTAGACAGAGAGCCTACTTAAATTTAAAAGATGTTTTTCAAACTGTAGCAATTGTAAGACTGGAAAAAAATGAGAAAATTCCAAAGACCTTCTTTGGGGATTTGGATGGCATCTGAAATCCCAAAATAAGGTCTTTGACTAAAATATTGCTTAGTATTAAAAACTTGCAAACTACAATATTTTGTGAGGATTTTCCTATTTTTTTTCCCTGTACCAACTGTGACCTACATACATACCTGTCTGCTAAAATGAACTGTGCAGGGGTTGGTTACTAGTAAAAAAAAAAAAACTGTAGACATTTCAATATAACTGTGTACTGTAGAATATTGGTGGGAATAATACAGATAGAGATGTTCTTGAAAAGATTTCAGAAGATTAACTTAACCATGTGATGTTTTCTGTCTATCCAAAAGCATGCTAATGAACACTGTGAATGCAGTGTAGATGCCAGACTAAAATTCACAGGCATTCAAACCACATATGACAAGGTAAGAGACATAAGAACTAGGCCTGGAAACACAGACAATAAAAACATCAAAGACTTCTTCAGACTTTTAACACTCTTAATTATGATTATGAAATTTTTTGTTAATCTGACAATAATTATACTAGCTTTTCTCCCACAATCAGCACGGAAAATAAAACTTTCTTTTTGTCTCTCAGCTTGATCAGGCAGCAGGATCTGTGAAGGCTATCGGAGAGCTGGATTCGCTCTTTGAATGGCTAGAAAGTTTCCAACCCCACTGATGATAGTCCAAGACCTTAAGTGAAGCTCAATATTTATTATATTTCTAGAGGATAATCAGCTGCATAGATTCAAGAAGAATCTTTACTACTGTACTTGATTTTAAAAATATGGAATTCCATTCTGGAAAAGATATGACTTGGAATAACGGAATTACTTTTCAGTATTTGTTTATGGGCCATGTTTCTAAGCATATTTTGCATGATGTATAAATGTCATGCTGCAAAGTAGACCTTAGAGGTCAGTTTGTAATCTACATTTTGAACATATTTGTTTTTATTGTATTTATGTATTTATAAGTGTGATGTTTAAAATAAATATATATTTAAACTGTTATTGTGAATCTCCTGTTATACCACAAAATCTATTCAGGTGAATTGAGACACATTATAAGAAATCGTTCAAAAACTTGTTTCATATGTGGAGTTTCACCACGTCAGAGTAAACCATAAGTAACCATAATCTTGTCATATTTATGCTAAAACGCTCCAGTCTGAAGTTTTAAATAGAAGAAGAAAATAGTAGGGTAAAGCTATTATGCTAGTGTGCTTACTATTAGGGATATGGCCGAATAATAAAAAAAAGCGTGAATAAACAAACAATGAATTCTACTAAATAATAGGAAAAATATTCAAAAGACATTCATGTTTGCTGGATAAGGTGAGCAGGGGATAGCATAGAACAATATTATAGCCTACATAAACCTCTAAAATCAAAAACGCTATAATGCGCGTGTGAAGTGAATGAGTCTAGGGCTGTCATGATTCTTCGATTAAATTCAAGAACTCGATTTTAAAAAATCCTCGATTGAAATTGACCCGTCTTGAATAACCGGCAAAATACTGGAAGTGGTGCATTCTATGGACGAAATTAAATCCATGGGAGGGTAGATGGGTCTATGCTGTCAAAAACAATGCAGATGAGACTGAAGCATACAAGGCCAGATATATAGCAAACAGCTATAGTCAAGTGATGGGTGTCTGAAATCACGATTTCCATTACACGAGAGTAGATGTTAAAACTTCATGCTGATTTGTACTCGGCTTTCGCCAAGGTAAGCAAAACTAAGACGTAGCTTTACAGTAAACTATGCTTCTCCATTCATTTACGCTTCAGTTCTTTCCATATGGTGGTGTGACTTCCCTTCTGTCCTGCGTTAATGGCTGCAGTGTACTTTCCGCGACGACTGCAACTACAGTGTGGTCTCCCTTGGACCAACACGACAACCGTCTGGATTGAGCCGAGTAGGGGACATCTCTAGGGTCTTCAAGTGGGGGACATCTCTAGGGTCTTCACCTTCCGTCCTCAGTGTTTTGTCGACAAGCCCACTACACCTCAAGAGGGCTCGACAGTGACTCTTGCGTCCCAGAGTCACCCCTCCGTCCCCCACTCAACTCAGCCCAGCTTACTGACCTCAACATTTCATCCTGCTGCTGAGGTAGGTTTAGGTCTGGGGTAAGGTAAGGGTTAGACGTGATCCTAGGGCGTCATCTAACTGATGCTAAAGGGTGCCTAAAGCGTCAGATATTGAAGCATGGTCAAAATGCTTCCCAAGGCGTCAGTTAGATGACGCCTTTGGATGAGAATGGGCTGTTTTTTACTGTGTGACGCAACTCTTGGCCATTGAATCCGACGTCTCTGAGGAACCGGGTTGTAGAGTGTGCCACAAAACCTCGACAACCCACTTCCACTGGATAAACCTGGACTCTCCATCCTCGCTGTTTTGCTTCAGTGGCCAGATGAGCATATACCACAGTTTCTTCCTCTCATATGCCTCATCTACCGCATCCTCACATGGCACTGTTAACTCTATCAGTTGAAAAATGTGTGCTTATCCAGACCACAAAACAATATCTGGTCGTAGGTTAGTGGAAGCAAACTTAGGTGGAAAAATAAGCCATTGATCAAGATCACCCAGCATCTTCCAGTCCCTAGCAGCTTCCAGTTGTCCTGGGCGAGAATTGGTGTTAACACCTTGTCTTGGTGGTTGCTCGCCTGGGCGGAGGAATATTGTCTTCTGCGTGTAATGTTTTGCAGGCGGCAACTTATTGGTCATACTACGCTTGCCTTCCAAATCAATCTATCAAATCACGACAATCCTATTGACCGGCGACAGCCCATGAATCATTAACGTGCGGTGCGACCTGGAAGTATATTAGGGTGCCTTGCAAACATCTTTTCGTCTTCGGGGACTGCTCTGTCAGTAAGAATATGAAAATCAGGTAATTACGAAATTAACTAAGAAGGCTGAGTGCTTTCAGAAGTGTGAAGTTTCTTGCCCGAAATATCTGAAGCCGAGGGTGTTTTCTGTCTGGGGCAAGACCACGCAGCTCTCGAGGGAGCTGTCTGGGCAAATTGTAAACGTTTTTCTGTGAAAACACCCCGCTTTCGTTTGGCCCTCCTCTAGACCTTGTGACTCAGCTCCCGAGCTCTTTTATTAGCATATATCCATTTATGGATAGCAGGTCACATTCATGTGACATGAGCAGTTTGAGGGCACACATTACAAACTTTAACATCCTCAAAGCACGCTATGTTGAAGCACTTCATAAGAGGCTATCGGCCCCGACAATGAGAAGATAAGGGACTACGGATGAAAAGTAGTGTTGGCTAAATCTGTGGCCTTTGACAAATTATGTATTGTTAATGTGTATTGTCTCTGATTAAATAAAATATAAATAAATGAAAATTCAAAGAAATGTTACAATTTTAATAAAAGACAAATCATTTTGAGTTATACAAGGCATGTTAAATAAACTACGAAGGGAAAAAAATACATTTAAAACTGGCATCTCATGTAATTTTATGAACTTGCAAGGCAGACTTCCATTTCTATCCGAATACATTTACAGATAGGAATAATTTTGAGATTGTAACAGAAACATATAGTTACTCCGCTGCACACCCCTACTTGCTATTTAATTCACACACAGTGTAGCTTTAAAATGCTAAACTGTGTAACTCTTTTAGTTTATTCTTAGCTAAAAACACTTTCAAAAATATATGTGCTCATTAATGTATATTTACTTCGTTCAAGTAATAAAGTATTCTTGTGACTGTATAATATGCCATTGAAAATACATACGGGTAAGGGGTTCTAATGTCGGTCGCCATGTTGCCCCTCCATCTTGAAAGTACATTAGCCAAAGAGGGACATACCCGTTAATTCAAGCTTCGCCTTTCGCGTTTACTTTTGAGTTAACAATCATGGACGAGGTCGAACTGGAAGCCATGTTAATCTTGGACTACATTGGCCACCGTAGAAGTTAAAAGGAAATCGGATTGTACTCTTGTACAATACTCTAAGTGTACTCTTGATACTCAAGTACTTTTAAAAGCAAGAGACATCTGACTGTAGTACTTTTATGTGTACGTGAGTAAAATTTTGGGGTATCTGTACTTTTACTCAAGTAATAAAGCTATGTACTCTGTCTGTCTCTGGGGTATGTAGATGAGAGGATGAGGATGGACAAAAGCCAATTTAATATACCACCTCTATATTTACTTGTGCAAATTGCGCACTAATGATAATGATAAAATATTCCACCAAAATGTGAAGTGAAGTCAGAATTCTGCTTTAAAAAAGACGTTACAACTTAAATACAACAATACTGAATAAATGAAATATTTAAATAAATGTTTGATTAATCTAACAGGAAGTGCCAATAAGGTCTGTAGACTTCTTTGTGACTTTTTATATCTATTCTAAGATATACTTAGAATAGTATATCTGTGTAACAGACACTAAATCAAAACAACAAAAAAGTGGTTTAGTGGTGGCAATAACTTTGCATTGTACTATGATTTGGTATTTACTATTTCAACGCATTCTCACCCCAAGGCATCACCTTTGACCATGCTTCAATATTTGACGTTTTAGGAGCCCTTTAGCGTCACTTACATGACGCGATCCTACGGCGTCATCTGCCTAGTTCACACTACGTGATTTTAAGCCCGATTTGCAAATCGGTGAGTCGCCGACAAGTCAGGGTGTTATCGCGTGCAAATCGCGGGCGATTAGCGGACGATTAACGCTCGCCAATCTGTTAGTGTGAAAGAGCCAACAACGCATCAAAGACAGCTCGCAGACACCTCGCAGACAGGTCACCGAGCTCAGAAAAATATCTAGCCTGCTAGATATCTCGAGCAGTCGCGCGACTCAATCTCAGTGATGTCATGAGTACAGCCAATCATAGCAACGCATGGGTTGAGGACACCAGGTAAATCTTACTTTGTCTTTTTTGAATTTTTTTTTCTCAGAGCAGATCGTCGAGCAAACAGTGTGCAGCACTAGTTTCTGTCTGATGTCCATATTCGCGTGTTGTGTTCTTCTCTGCAGTTTCGCGTCATTTCTGGTTCGTTTTATTGCGTGGTTTTTCGTGACAAAACATGGTTTCTAGACCAGATAGAATCGTGTTGTTGTCAACTCGTTATTTGTTTGATTATTTTCAGGATTTAGACCGTACTATAGTACTGAAACAGCTCTCATTGAGTCACAAATGATATGCTCTTATCATCCGATCGTGGTTGTATCTCTATGTAGTGCGTTGTTAACTCGTGTAGTGAGTTACCTCCTGTTGTGGATCAATCACGTTGTGTTGTGTGGTGTGAACAGCTAAACAACTTGAACACTCATGATTTCACTGAGAGCAAGTCATGTAGTGTGAACTGCACAGTTCAGCCTGACATTTTAAAATCATGTAGTGTGAACTAGGCATAACTGACGCTAAAGGAAAGCGTCAGTTAGAGGATGCGGTTAGGTTTAGGTCTGGGGTGGGGGTAGCTACACGCGATCCTAGGGCGTCATCTAACTGACGCTAAACGGCGCCTAAAGCGTCAGATATTGAAGCATGGTCAAAGTCAGTTAGGTGACGCCTTGGGGGTGAGAATGGGCTGACTATTTATAGAACAACATTAAAAATAAATACCTCATTCATAACCTGTTAATGTTGATACTATAATCTCCTATTCTAAGGTAACTAAATGATACAATGTTAGGGTAAATAATACAAAGTATGGCCAAATTAAGAGATGTGCTTTGTAGTAGAGAAGACATCTTAACGTCATGGAGAAACATTACTACATGCACAACATTTAAATATTTCAAAGCCTTCCAATGACAGCAAAACAGATAAATGATTCCATTCTGATGTGTGTCAAGTACATACTGTAGCTGACTTGGCTCAAATTTCATGATTCACTTTCATAACAGCTAAAAAAAAGTGAATTTACTGAAACCAGCTCAGCATAACAGGAAATTTCTTGCGTGTTTAGTTCTTGCTGAACAATTAACAAGTTAAATAAAAAAAAAAATTAAAAAAAAGGCAGGCAAAGCACGCTAGGCAAAGCACTGCAGACAGTATGACCAGCATGTCCTTTACAGTATTAAAAGCACAGCCAGGGTTCTCCAAAACACAAAATGTAAAAATATTCAACAAAATTTCTACAGTTTCAAAACATCTGTTTTGCATGGTCAAAACTAAATGTTCAATACAGTAGGTCACTCTTAACCAAATGGGAAAGAACATATACGCAGAATACTTCCTCAAAAACTTCCCAGGACTGCGAGCAAAGTTGCATGCCAAGCACCTGTGGTAGCTCACGATTGCACAGCAGCACTAAATCTAATGACCTTTCAAACCCAGAATAGTACACGCTCTCTGATATACTATGTCAATGAGACTTATGACATGCTATTATACCAGCATTTTTACATAATGAACAGGGTGCACAACTGTGTGAGTATTTTAATAAACCTACACGGTCTGCTATAGCATTGGTTCTTCAGGACCCATGTTTTACATAAGACTTCAAACTGCAACCCAACCGCACCAAAATTAACATTCAAATTAAACAATAGCATTTTTTTAAAAAACTGAATCATATTCTCAACTCTAAAATATTAAATCGTGAGCTTAGAATTATAAGGTTCTATCTCCGTTTAGGGTAGTTCTGAGATATTGAGCATCAAAGTTTTTACATCCCAGCTGGCAAAACTGTTATGTAGTATAATCTTCTATTATAGCTTTATCTATTAATCTTTTTTTTTTTGTACAAAAATAACACCACACAGGCATTAATAAACACTCAGATTATGTCAAAAACTCAATTTCGACCAAAAGTGGAGATAGAACCTTATAATTCTAAGCTCATGAAAATGCTTCTTGAGCTTGGCACTACATAAATAAAAACGTATTATTAATACAGTTATGTACGAGTGTGAAAAACGCATTCTATAACCAAACTCACACCCGTAAATTTTCATGACTCATATCCATATTCTCGGAAAACCCAAGCTGGAGCGGAACCGGACTGGGCAACTAGTTGTCTAGTTGTCGAAACCAGTGTTTCGAAAGTGCCCTACATCACTAACTGCATGACACCACCACATTGCCATCATTTTTTTTTACTTCTGGAACATAGATAATGATTTAATCGAATTTGTGTCCCTAACTCCATTCATGAGAAATGCACATTCAATCAAAAAGAGTAAATGGGTTTGAAAGCATTCCGTTTTCTTCATCTCTTCGATCACACAGTAAAAGTGGTCCAGAGTGTGTTGGCACTGCATGATTATAAGACCATTTCACAAGATGTAAACAAGACTGGTCCAGAAGCACTTCCTGTTTCAGTTTGTAACCGTTTTCTTTATTTCACATGTCAAGAAAACATCTTAAAGATGTTTGTTTAACTTTTTGACTCAGTTTTATATGTTCTGTTGGTTGTATTTTATCCCAGCTTTTATGTAGTGTTAAAAAACTGAAACAGGAAGTGCTTCTGGACCAGTGTTGTTTACATCTTGTGAAATGGTCTATAAGCACAAGCTATTATTCAGTGGCTTTCAAAAAGTGCCATCCCACCCACAAATTAGGCAGCTAGCAGATAGTGAGAAGATGTTTGCTGTATACATGACAAAAATGTTTTTGCCTAAAGAACGTGTGACATCGCTTAGAACACATTTAAAGGTTTCCTGTGTTCCGCAGCCAACAATAGGCCTCACAGAGCTCTTTGTGAATGGACAAACCTATCCACAAATATGTATCCTCATTGGAAGTGTATTTAATGTATTCTGGGTCATATTTTTTCCTATACCCATTAAAAAAAAAGGTTGCTACCCTTTTTGACTTTTTATCACAACAGATTAATTTGGGCCAAAATTTCAGTTTGACTATACAGTATTTGAAGTTCACAATGTGAAGCCATCACATAACTAAATTACACTACTATTGAAAAGTTGATCTAATAAATTTTTAAACTTTGATCTAATAAATGCAGCCATATTGATCATAAGAGACTTACTAAAACCAAACTTAACAGTGATGCATGTGGTTATTTGCATTTAACACCATTTGTTTAATCAGAACAAACATGCGACCAAGCATACTAAAATTTCATGATTTTTGCCCTTGAAAACAACTCGTAATGTTCCAGCAACAGGAAGGGAGGAGCTTTTATGCAGCAAAACATCCATAGGTACGCTTCAGCAGACGCATGTTGTTTTGTTTTGACACAGGCCTGTCATGTGGGTGCCAGAGCCCACAAAGGCACGAGCTTCATCCAACACTCTGCCGCCGTGCTCTCATATGCGTCACTTCAGAACGCCAATGAGAACGGTGGCTTTGACACCTTAATTTAAGACAGTTGAACTAAAGAAAAATTATGAAACTGAAACTGCTGCAGGATGGTGTGGTGAGTCCTTACTGTTTGAAAAAAAGGATTTCCTCTAAAGACAAGACGCTGCGTTCAGTCTACTTAGTGAGGCAAGGGTTTGGCAGCGACCCCATGCAAACAAAGAACTACTTCACACAAGTTTTATTTGCAACCATTCTGACCTGTTCAAAAACAGATTAAAACTTGGTCTAAAATAGATATTTGTAGTAATGAATCATTTTGTAGTAAGAAATGATTCATGTTTTCATGATGCAAGATGGCTGATTAATAAGGAAGTAATCAGTACATCAACACAATCGGATGATCAATGAAATCATGTGAATAAATATGAATGACATTTGCATACATGAACAGTCTTCACAACTTCCCAATATTACAAGTCCATGAATTGGTCAATGAGTCGATATGTGGTACGTGATTTTAGCTGAATTGGGCTCTCACAGCGATGACCACCGAAACTGTCAATTGCTTAACAGAAACTGACAGAAACTCTCTTAGCCATGCAATTTGGGACATCAAAAGGAAATACTATATTTACCTTATGTGAAACGTATGCAACTAATGTAAAATATATACAGAACTGAAAGAAAAGGTTCAATAAAAGGTGATGCATGTCTTAATAACCTTCAGATTCAAAAAAATAAAAGGGAATCTTTATAACACATGTATGAATAATATATGTTCTCAATGAGGGGCTCTTTTGGATGTTTACCTCACAAGTCCCTTTTTAGCTTTTTTAGTTTATAACCTCATCCCCCAATTAATCACCAATTCAAACGTGTAGAACTGTACTCACAAGACGAAAGCGCAGTCGTACTGATGGGAAAGTAATAAGGAGTGCAGCCAGATCTTCAACTCCATGTTTCTCTTGACTTTCCTCTAAAAAAAGTTTTTAAAGTCCATCAATAAATATAAATATAAAAAAAATAGAAAGTATTTGAAAAATATCTACCTTGAAACATACGTAACAAACATTATAAGCTGTGATTGTTATCAGTCTACTAAAACAGAATAGAGATTCACCCAAAAAACTGTAATTTTCTTTTCTGCAGAACACAAAAGATTCAATTTTGAAAAACATGTAAACACAGCCTGACATTTTTGGTGACCATTGACAAAAAAAAAAAAAAAAAAACATTGAAAAAAAATTTTTTTTGTTCCATAGAAAAAAAAATAAATTGCAAAATTTTCATTGAACTATCCCTTTAATAATGTTTTCTTTTTTCTTTATATAGCTGCATTTAGCCTAATTAAAAAGTCAGTTCTTGGTTCCTCATAATGCAGTCAAAACCAGTACACAGACACACACAAAATAAGGATAGGTGATCTGAGGTCATGATGGTTAAATATCTCAGGTATTTCAAATATGTTCAAATGTGTAAAGCAGCACATTATAAGTTCCTTTGTATTTTTAGGCAAAGGCCCTCCATTACGTTCACTGACGTTCAGTAATCTGTGCCTATCTGTCACGCAGAGAGAGAAAAAACCACTAGTTTTGCATCATGGGTTTGGATTACCCCACTAGTCTTCACTCTAAAGCGTGATGTGTGTTACAACCAGAAATGCTTGCAGACGGTATAATAGCAAGTCATGGAACAGAATAGCTTAATCATGTTTACATTACTCAGGTAATGACCTAACTAATGAAATTCCATAGTGCTCACTTGTTTCTTGTAATAACCAGCACTAAGGTAAAATTCAACAAAGGAAGTAAATGTAAAGAAGCATTTTTCATCATTACAATTACTGTTGCATTGCATTAGTAAAATAAGAACCAGCTTTTAATAGGCCCGGTTCACTGCAATGGCTCATGGCTTTAACGAAGAATACAAAGATGGAGAAATATTGGAACAATAACAAAGCACTGTCTGAGAATCTCATCATACTTCATACTTTGAGCTGTATAGTGGCATGTTAAAAAACAACCCCCAAAAACAACATTATACTTAAATATTGCTTAATAATTGAGATTTCATATAATTAATTTTAGATTACATAAAATGTGAAGCCATTGTTCACCTCATATTGTACATCTCAATGGGAAATAATTGATTGTGCAATGTCTATGAAACAACAAGTTTCATAGAATCAGTTTCACTGATTGTGGGTGTTTTTGCAACAAGTTCATCTTAATGTGGCCAGACATGTGGTCAGCTATGAAAGATGCAGAAGCATAAAAAAAAGTAATTTGGTGAAATAAATTTAAATTGGCACATCATTTCATGAGATCTATTTCAGGGAGGAAGCAGCTTGACCTAATATGGCGTTTATATGCCAAAATATAGCATATAGAAAATGGGCCCCATATGCTCAGTTTAATGGTCTAGTAGTAGGCCTACTTGCTTAGTTGCTTCCTTCTCGTCTCCTGATTGTTGTTGAATGAAAGCACGTGTTGTGGGCATGATTGAGTGTCATTCCTTGATTCGCTCGAGCTGATCATCATATCATCACCAGCTGCAGCCGATCTCATTTCACTAGACCTTATGCAGCAGAGAAACGTGGTCGCCGTCATCTTTAGAATATTGTCTTTGAACTTCCGGTTCTGTATATTTCTATGGCATCGCTGTCGAGGAGTAATTAGCTGGTGAAGTGGATTAACTTATTGTAGAGTTAACAAAAGTTATCATGAGCATTGTAATGTTTATCATACGCATTCTAAAGTAGATGTCTTAACAAATGTCGAACGGGAATTTTTTTACGAGCAGTTCATTCATACTATTTTACTTTTTACTAGCAGTTCATTCAAGATCGGAAGTCAAAAGAGCGCAACGCTGAAAAGGGGCGGGGCTACATAAGGTCTAGGCTATAAATACTCTCAGTTTTCTCTTTTCCAACGTCAGATTGTAAATTGGATCTGTCGGCGTTCCAGTCTTGTGTTCCTGTGGAGTTCATCTTGTGGATTATCATCAGTTGTGGATTATCATCAGTTGTGGATTATCATCAGTTGTGGATTGTTCTTCGTCTGTCTTCACCTCACCACTTGGGATTCACCATGCTGACCCATGTCTTTCTGTTGGGACTTTATCTTCTTAAATGAAGAGTTTGTTTACCTGCTATTGCTTCCTGTTTCGGTTGTGTCATGACACCGCAATGTTAAGTACTTTTTACTATTAGCATACCATAATTGCTACTCAAATCAATATTCCAGATGTATAATTCAAATTTAAGTGGCTATGTAACAGGAACAATACAATACCCAAAAGAGGTGTCTGTTTTCATAGTACTTGTGTAAGAGACAAACAATTTGAGTTGAGCTTCAGGAGAAAGGTTTGCATGCATTATTTTAGAATTAATGAAGACAGAAGTAAATGTGAATGATTTCTGTGGTTTAGCACATAGAGTAGTTAATTGCCAACTAGAGAAACCACACAGGACCCCTTACAGTCATCTCTGTATGTGTGAGTTTACGCTCACCTGTGAGAGTTGGCTCAATGCGCAAAATAGAGTGATTCCACCATCTGCGTAAAAAGAAATGTCAGAGATGAGACGTCTAGGCTTACAGAAGATTCCCGCAACTGCTGGGGGCAAAAAGGATTAGGTTAAAACATATAAGGCCAATCAAAAATGTAATTACTTTTTGAGAAATGTTGTTGTTGTTGTTGTTTCAGAATTCATTTACACAGATTAACTAGAAATGTATGCATTTTTTTATATATTTAGGTAGATAGAACAATGGATAGAATGATAGAACGATCGATCAAACAATAGAGAGATTGAACGATGAGACGGAATGAACAAATGATATATAGATCTAAATTGTGTTTAGAAAACTTAATGATATGTATACATTGTTTTATATATTTAGTTAGAATGATATAATGATAGAGAGAGAATAACAGAACGTTAGAACAATAGATAGATAGATAGATATTTTGGTTAAAAAACTGGGAAAACTAGTTTCTAGAAAACATTTTATGACTTCCATCAAAGTTCAATTTCCTATATAACTTCTGCAAAAGCAGAAAAAAGCTGCTGTGTACAAGGTGATGACAAAGAGAAATATATGATTGCCAGTAAATCAAGTCAACCCCCCCCCCTCCCCACCCCCCACCACCACAGGAAGCTAGGTAGGAATTTTCTGGTATAAAATAACGGCACCCCAAAGCGCATCTGTACATCTCCTCTCTTGTTGACTGAATATCAAGAAAGAGTTAAAAACAAAGAGAGAACTGAAGAATGATTTTCTCTGGAGTCATCTTATCTGCTCTGGTCATGCTTCTGCTTTCTGAAAGTGCTCAGTGCAGAAGAGTCGACTGCAAGTCTGACTGTTGCTCATTTGTGGAGGGCTTTCCTGTGAGGCTGAAGGAGCTCCGTTCTGCATACAGAGAAATACAGAGTTTTTATGTAAGTATATTTAGACTCATTGCATTAAGTCTGAGCTTTACAAATAACCAATCTGCAAGGCATTTCTGCTTTGTGCTACAATGAGATTTGAGGTTCGCTCTAATTCATTTGTTTACATTTGTTCTGCTTAGGAGTCCAATGACGACTTGGAGCCATTATTAACAGAGAGCATGCAACAGAACATCAATGTAAGTGCCAACCAAGCTCCATCCATTTACTCCCACAGAACCGTACTAGCAATTATTCAAATTTAGAAATAGCAACAGCAGAATCATACTGAAACTGAAGGTTATGTGCAAGATAATGTGTGCAAACTAATGTCACATCTCACCTCTTGCATCTGCACATTGCTACAGCAGTACCAAAGTGTGATGACTGTGGGTGTCTGAAACAGCTCATAAAGGATAAACCTCATATTTTGTTCATAGAGTCCATATGGATGTCACGTCATGGACGAGATCCTGCGCTTCTACTTGGAAACCATTCTGCCAACAGCTGTACAGAAGAACCACTTCCAGTCCAAAACGCCCATAGACTCCATTGGAAGTATATTTCAAAATCTCAAGCGGGATGTGGTGAAATGTGTAAGTCCGACTTTTGGTCATTAACATATTAAATTAGTTGATGGATTTGACCTTATTGATGTAATTACTTGTACATTCAGAGTAAATCTGTCCATCCTGGTGACAAACACAGCTAAAACCAGCCACAACCCCTAAAACCTTCTGGTTAAATCAATTTAGGAGTTGTTTTTAAGCATGGAACTCTGCTCATGATAGTCAATACCTCATTAAAATGATGTTGGGATGTGAGCTGAGGTGAATATTAAGATGGTGACCGTCGTTTTTTGAACAACGCAGTTTAGGCATATTCAGGATGTCGAAATAGTGCACATATGAAGAAAGCATATGTGGATTTTTATGGGCATTTTTAAAGCTTGTTGCGAAATGTTATGGTGAGGCAAACAAGGTGTCTTTAACATTGCAAACTACATGAAATAACACGCATGTCTCTCTGTTACAGAAGAAGTACTTATCTTGCCAAAAACCCTTTGAGATTGCCAGCATAAAGACCTCATATGAAAAGGTAAGTCTTATACTGCAATTTAATGCTAATAATAGTAACATGTTAAATGATCAAAACTAACTTCTACTACAAAATACCTTGAAATTATCAAATTGTGTATTCTAAAAGACATCCTTTTCACTTTAGATGAAGGGAAAGGGCGTTTATAAAGCAATGGGAGAGCTTGATATCCTCTTTAAGTACATTGAACAGTATCTGGCATCAAAGAGAGACCGGCACTAATGGGATGTTGCTGTGGATTGGATGGTGGCCATGATGAACTGTGTCAAGTCTGAATTCTCTGAAAACAAAGAAAGGATAATGGACAGATCAACCACACACTGTAGGATATGGCACAAATGGACTTTAACTTATCTCTTGCACCTCACCATTCCATCACACTACTTTCTGATGCACTGCAATGCCAGCCTCTTTACCTTCAGTTTCTGAAGTTCTGTCAAATGTCACAATGGCAAAATAGATGTTGTTTAAGTCACATTGACCAGGGTTATTTTGAATGTAATTAAAATGAAATTAGTTGAATTTTGCCAACTTGCTCAATTAACTTGAAAGTATTGTGTATATTTATGTCTTTTTGTGAAGTTTATTTATTATTATTTTTTTATAATTTATGAGCTTAAAAGTTAATTTAACTAAATTGTTCATATTTCTGATGCTTATATTTAATTTGTTCAAACTTATATTGTCTGTTTTATATCAATAAATTATTGCAACTGAATAATGCAAACATTTCCTTTTCTGGTTAATGTGGTTTAGTTGTCTTCCTCGCATTGAAACGAGTTCATACTGATCTGTTTACTTCCAAGACTGTATGACATATATATATATATATTTTTTTTTCTGGGGACAAGCGGTATCTATGTTCTAAAATGACAAAGCATTCAAATAGTACTCCTTGTGACTTTTAACATCATCATTTACAGGGTGTGTCAAAATGGTGTAAATGTGAGTAAGACTTAAAACATGACTGTGCTAACCTCAGAATTGACCTAAATAGAGCAGTTACCAGCAGCACAGCAGTCAGCCCTTTACTGTAATTGCACCGATGCATGGCTCACCCTAATGAGATTAACTGTGTAACAGCTAACATGAAGCTTTAAAGTAGTCGCGCTGTGAGCTACTGAGTAAGCAAAACGAGACGAGAGTTTCGGTTGTGATGGAGCGCTAGCAACGCTTGGGGTGGTTAGCCTAGGTAGCAATTGAAATTGAAACAATAGAGTGATACACTTGTTTCATTTACCAACACCAAACTATGTGTATGAAACCTTGCAGGGTTTTTGTATGAAGGTACCTCCTAAGGAAACTGGTTGCAAAATCTTCCAAAACATCACGTCCTCTAATCTAGAACATATTCAGTGAGATTTAGTGATAACAAAGCAAATATGTAGCCAATACATGCACAGTACACCTTGCACACTCAAGTTAGGATGCAAATGGAAAAGGGATAACAATCAAAGGAATAAGTTATTCAAAGGAATCAAAGGAACTAAGTTATTCTTAAGTCTTGCTTTTCGTTCTGCACCACATTGCTTCTATCCGTAACATGGGAGAACCAAAACTGTTTCCGAAACAATCAGCCACCAAACCACAGTGTGATCTTACCAAGTTGTTGAGGATAGGGATGGTCATGTTATCCTTGATTCAAAAGCATTACACATTTCGATTTTTTAGAAATGCTACTTGAGTGCTTGAAGTGTCAAATCATAGTCCACACTGTATATTCAGATAAATGGAAATGCTTTACACTAAACAGAAGAAAGTAAATAGTCTTAGAAAATGTGTCACTATATTTATCAGTTTAGTGCAAGTACCGAACACAGAGAAATCATGATGGATGGAAATCACAAACGTGTGAGACTTAAATAATATTTTGAAACAGCAGCTTGATATTGTTCAAGTTTCTGTTTGGTACAGTAGGCTGGCACCTGGCCATTTCCTCTTAAATGGCCTAACGCCTGCATTTTTGCACATAAAAGAAAAAAACATTTTGAGTTAGTTTACTAACAATGAAACTAGATTTACGACACAATGGTTTCAAATGCAGTGTGCCCAGGCTGATAATGATCGACACTAACACCCACATCTTAAACCCTTCTACTGAAAGCAGGTTTGGGAAGATACTCTGAAAGCAAAAGGTACCTGGTACTCACTGGTAGAGTGCTGTGCAAACAATTCCCAAAGAATGAACATACTGTCAACCATGCACATTCATTTGGAGAAAAGCATCTGCAAAATGTGCAAATGAAGGTTTTACTACAGAGCATGAGATTTATCATTAACTACTATAAACTAGGGTTCATTCCATGAATGAAAATCCATGAACTGCATTTTAGACCATTTTCTAAGGCAGTGCCATGTATTAAAACTAAGGATGCAATGCTCCTCCAATACTGCCATACTCTATCGGTCAGACGAGAACGATCCAAATCCGATATTCTGTGTTACTGTTAAACCCCACAAAAGGCCCTAAAAACATTATAAAGCACCATGAAGTGTTCTGAAGCCATTCAATAGTTTAAAGGTCCCTTTCTTCGTGATCACATGTTTCAAACTTTAGCAACTGTATAATGTTGTTTTTAGAGTATAAATACCTGTAAAATTATAAAGCTCAAAGTTCAATGCCTAGCGAGATATTTTAAGCCTACATCGCCTACATCGAACAGCCCGTTTGGACTACATCCCTCTACTTCCTTCTTTAATGACGTCAGTAGAACAGTTTTTTGACTAACGTCCGCCCACAGGAATGCTCCCTCAACAACTACCTCAACTTGCGCACTTCTTATACAGTGCCTTGCGAAAGTATTCGGCCCTTTTGAACTTTTTGACCTTTTGCCACATTTCAGGCTGCAAACATAAAGATATAAAACTGTAATTTTTTGTGAAGAATCAACAACCGGTGGGACACAATCATGAAGTGGAACGAAATTTATTGGATATTTCAAACTTTTTTAACAAATAAAAAACTGAAAACTTGGGTGAGCAAAATTATTCAGCCCCCTTAAGTTAATACTTTGTAGCGCCACCTTTTGCTGCGATTACAGCTATAAGTCGCTTGGGGTATGTCTCAATCAGTTTTGCACATCGAGAGACTGAAATTTTTGCCCATTCCTCCTTGCAAAACAGTTCGAGCTCAGTGAGGTTGGATGGAGAGCGTTTGTGAACAGCAGTTTTCAGTTCTTTCCACAGATTCTCGATTAAATTAAGGTCTGGACTTTGACTTGGCCATTCTAACACCTGGATATGTTTATTTGTGAACCATTCCATTGTAGATTTTGCTTTATGTTTTGGATCATTGTCTTGTTGGAAGACAAATCTCCATCCCAGTCTCAGGTCTTTTGCAGACTCCATCAGGTTTTCTTCCAGAATGGTCCTGTATTTGGCTCCATCCATCTTCCCATCAATTTGAACCATTTTCCCTGTCCCTGCTGAAGAAAAGCAGGCCCAAACCATGATGCTGACACCACCATGTTTGACAGTGTGGATGGTGTGTTCAGGGTGATGAGCTGTGTTGCTTTTACGCCAAACATAACGTTTTGCATTGTTGCCAAAAAGTTCGAGCACCTTCTTCCACATGTTTGGTGTGTCTCCCAGGTGGCTTGTGGCAAACTTTAAACGACACTTTTTATGGATCTCTTTAAGAAATGGCATTCTTCTTGCCACTCTTTCATAAAGGCCAGATTTGTGCAGCATACGACCATTGTTGTCCTATGGACAGAGTCTCCCACCTCAGCTGTAGATCTCTGCAGCTCGTCCAGAGTGATCATGGGCCTCTTGGCTGCATTTCTGATTAGTCTTCTCCTTGTATGAGCTGAAAGTTTAGAGGGATGGCCAGGTCTTGGTAGATTTGCAGTGGTCTGATACTCCTTCCATTTCAATATTATTGCTTGCACAGTGCTCCTAGGAATGTTTAAAGCTTGGGAAATCTTTCTGTATCCAGATCCAGCTTTAAACTTCTCCACAACAGTATCTCGGACCTGCCTGGTGTGTTCCTTGTTCTTCATGATGCTCTCTGTGCTTTAAACGGACATCTGAGACTATCACAGAGCAGGTGCATTTATACAGAGACTTTATTACACACAGGATTCTATTTATCATCATTAGTCATTTAGGTCAACATTCAGGATCATTCAGAGATCCTCACTGAACTTCTGGAGAGAGTTTGCTGCACTGAAAGTAAAGGGGCTGAATAATTTTGCTCACCCAATTTTTCAGTTTTTTATTTGTTAAAAAAGTTTGAAGTACCCAATAAATTTCGTTCCACTTCATGATTTTGTCCCACCTTTTGTTGATTCTTCACAAAAAATTACAGTTTTACATCTTTATGTTTGCAGCCTGAAATGTGGCAAAAGGTCGAAAAGTTCAAGGGGGCCAAATACTTTTGCAAGGCACTGTAACTTACTGTGTTTACTCACCTCTTACGGTGATTTTCTGAAGTAAAACTGACGCTTCATATTTTGTGTGATGTACAATAAACTTTATTAAACTCATCAGTATATGTTTGATCATCATTAGGACCTGGTCTGAAACAGCAGACTTGTAGGCTATTAATAAATAATGGATACATACAAGCAGATGACAAATACGTTATAATAACCATAATTAAACTACTAAACTATACCTGTTCCATTTCTATAAAGCACTCTGACTGTGTAGGCATTATTGTCCGACTCGAAATGAACACCGTTACTGAGAGTTTTTGATATTATCATCATTTCGTGAGATAAAATTGTCCCGAGAGACTGAGCGCGAGCTTATGAAGCTCCGCCCCCTGCGGCAGAAGCAGCTTATTTGCATTTAAAGGGCACACACTAAAACAGCGCGTTTTTCCGAGCCCCAAAAAATGACAATTTAAACATGCTGTGAAAAATGATCTGTTGGGTATTTTGAGCTGAAACTTCACATACACAGTCTGGGGACATCAGAGACTTATTTTACATCTTGTGAAAAGGGGCATGATATGAGACCTTTAATGTGAGGTACAGATGAATATTTGAGTTGTTAAAGGGTTAGTTCACCCAAAAATGAAAATTCTGTCAGTATTTACTCACCCTCATCTTGTTCCAACCCCGTAAGACCTTCGTTCATCTTCGGAACACAAATTAAGATATTAAGATCACTCCTGTATACTAGTCCATAGGCTTCTTGAGGGAATGACTTGCTGGCCTCGAAAAGTCATTAAAGGACATTGTTAAAATAGTCCAAGTGACTACAGGGGCTCAATCTTAAAGGGTTAGTTCACCCAAAAATGAAAATTAAGTCATTAATTACTCACCCCCATGCTGTACCAACCCCGTAAGACCTTCGTTCGTCTTCGGAACACAAATGAAGATATTTTTGATTAAATTTGAGAGCTGTATAACTACCACATTGGCTCCTAAGGGACTGCCTCTTGACGGCCCAAAAAGTCAATGAAGAAAATGTTTAAATATCCCAAGTGACTACCGTGGCTCAACTATATGTTTATCAAGCGACGCGAATACTTTTTGTGCGAAAAAACAAACAAAAATAACGAGTTTATTCGACTATTTCTTTTCTTCCTTGTAGGCCAGAACGAGACTTCCTTATAGATTTATATAATATTTCATTTTTGGGTGAACTAACCCTTTAAGTTTATCAAACGACAAGAACACTTTTTGTGCGCAAAAACAACAAAAATAACGACTCTATTTCAACTATTGGTTTATTTCTCCCTCTGCCTCGAGTCAGGTTACTAGTTTAATAGCGTAAGCTTCTGTTATTGTACGTCACACGCATCACACACATGAGCAGCGTCGGCCAATAGTGAGCCTACGTGTGACGTAGCTCTACGCAATCACACTACGACTACAGGCCCATAGAGAAGGAAGTGAATAGTTGAAATAAAGTCGTTATTTTTGTTTGTTTTGGTGCACAAAAAGTATTCTCGTCATTTGATAAAGTTAAAATTGAGCCACTGTAGTCACTTGGACTATTTTAACGATGTATTTGATGACTTTTCGATGCCAGCAAGTGTCATTCCCTCAAGAAGCCTTTGGACTAGTATGCAGGAGCGATCTTAATATAATATCTTAATTTGTGTTCCGAAGATGAGGAAGGTCTTACGGGGTTGGAACAACATGAGGGTGAGTAAATACTGACAGAATTTTTGGGTGAACTAACCCTTTAAATTCAAGTTCATGTAAATGCTTCCCTCTGATGCGACTGTCAGTCATTCTCCATTCATCCTGCAAACTGTGTGTCGCGTTGTTACGACAGTCAACACGCAACACGATGGAAATCTCTCTAAGATGATGTTCCTATTATTATACATGATCTGTAAAGTCTATGGGTTTTGCATTAAAGGGTTAGTTCACCCAAAAATGAAAATTAAGTCATTAATTACTCACCCCCATGCTGTACCAACCCCGTAAGACCTTCGTTCGTCTTCGGAACACAAATGAAGATATTTTTGATTAAATTTGAGAGCTGTCTCACTACCACATTGGCTCCTAAAGGACTGCCTCTTGACGGCCCAGAAAGTCAATGAAGAAAATGTTTCAATATCCCAAGTGACTACCGTGGCTCAACTATATGTTTATCAAGCGACGCGAATACTTTTTGTGCGAAAAAACAAACAAAAATAACGAGTTTATTCGACTATTTCTTTTCTTCCTTGTAGGCCAGAACGAGACTTCCTTAGATTTCCACGACGAAATGGGGCATGGGGGTGAGTAATTAATGACTTAATTTTCATTTTTGGGTGAACTAACCCTTTAAGGACTATGCTGAAGTTTATTGCTGTTTCTAAATCATGTTACTTTCTACCTGTGCCTGGTAGATGACCACACTGGAGTAGAGCTATGAACTATGAATTGTTCTTCATGAGCACAGTAACTAAAATAAAAAGATTTTAAAAGCATAGATACAATACACTACACATCAATATCTCTTTCCTTTTGCTTTGAACTTTTCAGAGTGGAGCACTGTGCGCTGTGACTCCATATTGTTTCAAGTCCACATTGTTTTCCATATTATTTATGTCTGCGCATAAGCACTTTATGCTGCTCTGTATTGGAGCCGTTCATATACCGTAGCTATAATACTTATGTGCAATGAAAGATAATTAAAGGGATACTTCACCTCTGGAAAGATGAATATGTATTTAAAATGGGTCATTTATGTAGAAGAAATGTGAAATTAGTTTTGAATTTGGAGCTTTCTAGACTGAGAAAAGCCAGAAAATGTATTTTTGGCTTATGTGGATGAATGACAACAACTCCCAGAATGCACTTGTTTCGCTGCCCTAGGAGGCCACGCCTACCCGTAACAGCACAGTAGTTAAACAACGAGTCTAGGCTACTAGTGAGTCTGCCCGGAATTTCGAGATCGCCCAAAATGTCCGGGATTCGGCTTTTGCGTTCTACAGTTGTCATTCATTATGTTTACGGTGGCGAGCAGTAGTATTTTTGTCATAGATTATGATTATATATTTTTTCATTTATTGTTTTTCTTCATTGTGTGTATGTAACACACAAAAGAGTGAATATCAGTTCAACACACAGAGGTATAGAAATTACATTCATTTGAAAAAAAAAACTGCACTGGTATTGGATAGGTAAAGGTAGATACTCAGAATTGTTTGTATCAAATCAGGTCTGGAAAATGGCAGGGGGGGGGGGGGCATAGTGCTATTCAACAAGGCTAAATATATGCACTGCGGGTTTGATATACATGCACTTTAATTTTTTCCATGCATGTAAGTAATATGTGTCTTAGAGGGATTTTTTTGTTGATTATTACCACAAAGAAATATTCGATTACTCGTTACAATAATCGACCAATTACTCTAATACCAATTACCCTTTGTTAAAACAGTTTTAATAAATTATAAAGCTTTTTTCTATACCGTATAGCCATCCTTAAAGGGATTAACTTTGAAATTAATTTTTGATATGTTTTAGCTTACCTCAAGGGCATCCAAGATGTAGGTGTCTTTGTTTCCACAGTATTTTCAATTTTGACATTTTTCGGTCAAACTGGTGTTGTCTGTCAGTCATATAATGCAGGTTTAGGGGTTCCACCTCAAAGAACATGCACAGACAAGTCCAAATTAAACATGATTTAATGACTTGTGAATGTAAGTACACACTGATGGCCTAAGACACGAAATGAGCAGTTTGTGTGAGAAAACGAACAGTATTTATATAGTTTGTACTTCTTGTTAACAGCTGTCGAATTGATCTGAATCAGATGTCCAACTGAACCGAACTGAACCGTGTTCAAAGTTCCGCCGGAAGTGATGAAACAAAGACACCTACATCTTGGATGCCCTTGAGGTAAGCTAAAACATATCAAAAATTAATTTCAAAGTGAACTATCCCTTAATCACCCAAAACTGCCAAATCAAATTGGTGGGTTAAATCTGTGTCTGTCAACAGATTGATTTGTTAATTGTTGTTTAATGATATTGTAATGATTTTTTAATGAAAGCTGTAAAAAAATATTTCTAATTCATGAAAGCTAATGATTTAACTAATGTTAACAAATGGTTTCTTATTGTGAAATGTTACTTTTACATGCCATGTTCCTAGGTTATTGCTAAAAACACACATTTGACTTGGAATGTTTTAATTAATAAAATGAATTTAATTTTATTTAAAAGTTTAATACATTTTCATGCATAAGTCAATAGTTTAATTATTTTTGTGACAAAGTTCAGAATCAGGACTATTTTACCTTGAGTGTTATGTTTTGTATAACTATCTGCTACTTCATCAGTTATCCGCAGGTACTGCGAACTTAATTACGATATCTTGAAAATTCATTATTCGTCGACCTCTAAAGTGAACCAAAGTTTTTTTGTTTTATCATTAATTTCCTGCCCGGGTGAAGTATGAATCAGGAAGGGTGATTACCCTTTAGTTGTAATATACTAAGAACATGAAGATGAATAATTTCTTATACATTGGCATGACTCAGTCTCACTCTCGATAGCTAGAATCCAAGTGGGCTTAACACGTTTTATCGGTTTTTTGTCAGACACATGGGTTTGTTGTGTGTGTGACGTCACCGCGGAGCCATTTTTGAGGTATCTACTGACTGTGAGCTTTGAGAGTAACAGTTATAGACCATTTCACAAGATGTAAACAACACTGGTCCAGAATCACTTCCTGTTTCAGTTTTTTAACACTACATAAAAGCTGGGATAAAATACAACCAACAGAACATTTAAAACTGAATCAAAAAGTTAAACAAACATCTTTAAGATGTTTTATTTACATGTGAAATAAAGAAAACAGTTACAAACTGAAACAGGAAGTGTTTCTGGACCAGTGTTGTTTACATCTTGTGAAATGGTCTATAGATAAAATGTAAATAACTCGGAAAACTGCAGAAGCACAAGAAAACTGAGAAAATGCCGTAACGCAATAAACTCAATAAATATGGCAGGTACCTTTATTTGGAGAAATTGTCATCCATTCAGAACATAGATCCATAGGCCTATGAGCTCAGCTGACTGCAGTAAATTGGAGTGCTGATCCCGACCGTATCGCCGCCGATGCCAGCTCAGCTCACTTTTTTCCTTATCAGTGCAAAAGAGACTCAAATTACTCTGTTGAATTTGATCTTACATAAAAGTGTCACACATCATTCAAAACTGTTAAATGTCTTCGTTTATTTTTGTGCACTCATATTAAAAACAAAATGTTGTGTTTTTCGTAAAATAATGAAAATAAACATGATGCGCGTTCTCCCTTCTCTCTCAATTTGAAGTTCATTCTGAAACGTGACATAAACTGATCTTTAAGTCAGCAAATACTTGCCACACACACGTCAGAGTTATGTCTTACAAAGCTTCAAGTCTCCATTTTTAAATGATGTAAATCATACCAAAAACAAATATTCTGTGGTTAAGTAATCCGTATGAAAGCAACGACATGTTCAGTTTTCCAGGCCGAGCTGATTGGCGAATGCGGCGATGCCCACACGCGCGTGAGCTGTTCATATTCAAATGATCCGGTAGTATTATCACCATTTGGCCTGAATATATGCACGGCGGTATTTCCGGTGAAGGTGTAACGATGCTCGATAACTTCCGCCGATCGTAGAGTCCAATGCAATACCGAGAATATATATTGAATTTTATCCATGGTTATACTAAAGAAACGTTAGTCACAAAAACAGATAAAACAGACACCACTTCTTGTGTTTATGCTTCTTTTTAAAATTATATTAAATAAACATAACTATATATAAAATTACATCTAAACGTACGTTGTTTCAAAGACGGAAGGACAGTAAATTTTGAAGACTCTGCCATAATCCCGTTTTCCTCGGGTTTCCTCCGCTTTAATCTCCACAACCGGAAATGGACGAGCCTCCTTGCGTCAAATGCGGAATTTATGCGTGCATATAGCCCATTCATATCTAACGTTAACTGTTAACTTATTCATATTAACTCAATAGAATGCTTTCAGTAGTTAGCAGTAAACCCGTTGACAGCTCAACTTCGATAGCAGCCTTAATATTTCAGTTGGTGTGCAATGAATCTGAAATATATTAAAGTTTAATTTTTATCATTACATTATGGAAAATAATGAACTTTATCACAATATGCTATTTTTTTTTTAGAAGGACCTGTACTTGCCAGTAATGTACCGTATTGTACAACTGGCTAACTGCGCGCAAAAAGGTCTCTTGAAGGACATTTTTACTCACCCTCAGGTTGTCCCAAATTATTGTTAATTATTTTTTTCTACTGAACACAAACAATATTTTGAAGTAGTTCAAATAGTTGATGGGGGCCCCATTGACTTGCATTGTTTTTCACCTCCATACTATGGACGTCAATGGGGGCCATAAACTGTTCAAATTCATACATGTTTGAAACAACTTCAGGGTGATTAATTGATAACAGAATTTTAATTTTGGGTGTGAACTATCCCTTTAAGGGAACCAGCCTTAGTGGGATTTTTAAATGGCCTAAGATGGCCTTTTCTTTCTTTTTTTTTTAAATGCAGCATTTGCATGAAAAAAGGTCATCTTAGGCCATTTAAAAATCCCAGTAATGCTGGAAAGGTTAACAGAGGATGAGAAAATGTGAAATCAGTTATTAAGATATCTGCCATTTATTCAGTGGTTTGGGGGAGATGAGAATGATTACATGATTTGCATGATCAATTTCATAAAGTAAATGAGAGGTTTTAAGAGCCAAGTTAGTATGAGAATATAAAAAAACAAAGACTTGTGAAAATACAGAAACTAGGATTGGTGGTATTAACATAAATCTACATGTTTAAATGAGACACAGGCAGGTGAGTTTTTTGGTGTTTTAATCCAAAGTTGAAGCACACCAAGACATACGTACAGCAGTCAGATACTAGAAACAAGACAAATATCTGCATTTCCCTGTTAGTATAAAATTCTAGTCTGTTTTTCCAACCTATGATACTGTAGTCTTTGCTTTGAAAAATTAATGCATGAGGGAATCAAGTTTCCAGACTGAATAAAAAGATGCACTATCTTCAAGAGGGGCGCTGAAATCGGTTGAGAGATATCTGCTGTTTGAGAGTATACTCTGCATATTCAACATTGTGAGCAGTAAATCATGTCCTTTAAAAAAAGAGGATCAATCACATGACAAATATTAAGTATACAGTTGTTGTTTTTTTCTTTAAAAAAAAAAAAAAAAGACTAAATAGGAAAAATAAAACAAGCCACAACCTTTCAAATTACATCAATCATTGCATCTAAAATCAATCTGTGTGTATGTGCAAGATTCCCTTAAACATTTCCAGAACATGAGGCCTTAAGTCACAGGGGGCATTTCTTTGTTCCTTTATAAAACATCTGGTACCTAAAGCTGCTCACATTCAAATACTTACTGCATGGTAGGCTTGGAAAGCACACAAAACACAAACAAAAACACACTGGCATAACGAAGAGCACGGTTGACGGTTATCACATATGTTCATTCTACAGCCAAAAGAACAACCATCCTGATCACTCTCACAAAGATCCCGTTTCATAATTCATTCATTATACACTTAAAAAAATACAAACGGGCTTTGCTGTTCAGGGTGGTGGGTGAAAAAACAGTAGACTACATATGTCTGCTGATTATTTTAGTAGGTATTTGTGAAATTAAATGCCAGAATATAGGTTAACATTCTTTACAAATCTCTGGTAACAAATATGCATAGGACTGATTCAAGGCAAATCAAAGCAGTGTGCACTTAACGTATTTCCAAGCATGAATTAAGCAAAGGCAGAAAAAATGTGCCAGACTGGCTTTCCATGGTCAGCTTGATCAATGTGAAAGTGGAGCAATGTGATATTTTTCCTCTCAATCTGATAACCAACATAAGGCTAATTGGATCTAAAGCTCAAAAGAAGATATTGTATTTTACTAGAGAGGACCCTGAACAATACTGACAGACAATTTCACAGTAAAGAACAGAGTGCGTTTACATTCAAAGAGTCATTTCAGAAATACATTTTCATCTGGACACTGATAGTGTCTCTTGGAACTAGTCTTACTGTAAAAGAGCATTCGAGAGCAGAAATGAATAACAAACATAATGAAGAACAAACAGGAAAGCTAGCGCTTATGCATAAGCTCCTCAGAACATGAGCAGCACAAAGGAAACTGATTAATCGTGCTATTACAGGGCAACTTATTTTACAAGAGGTCCTATAACTCCGAATGGAACATCATTAAAACAAACAGTGGTAAATCTGTGTATAACTCATGAACTCATGTACCAATCGCTTTTGATTTAAAAAAAAAAAATAAAACAAACAGAAAAAGGAAAAATAAAATGCAAAAGAAAGGTAACTAAATTAGCATTCTGATTACCCCACTAAACACCATGTGAAAAACAGAACTCATGAACACTGTAAGGAGCAAATAAGTGGATGTCGGCTGCTTCACAACTCTAATTTGTATAGTCTTGTTTCATAATTGTACAGCCCCTCTCTTTTGGTAGCAAAGGGGTGTATTAGTTACAGATGTAGAGTGATTAAAAAGAAATACATATAAAAAAAACTCGTTTTAACGGAGTTATTGCTTCCTTAAATCAAACTTTTCAACTAATATAAGAGTGTAAAATGTGTGTGTGCGCATGTGCGACAGAGTGAACGTGTCCTTAGCAAGCAGGCGTCTCATTTTCAGGAGCCATATTATTAGCTTTCTTTCTCCTCTTCATCAGCAGCGGATTGGACGAGTCTTCAATCGTCTTGATTTTAATTTGCTCATAGTCGACTCTCATCGTCGCCAAGGCACTGGTCATTTCCTCCTGTGGAATACAGACATATTAACATTAATTAGAATGACGATATGGATCTGAAGTGCAGTGATTGCAAAAAATGTTCTGAAAATGGTTAGATGTTCTAAAAAGCCTTTTTTTTCCTCACCTTGACATCCTCCCATGTGTCTTTCTCTTCTTTCAGAACACGGCTGGTGTGTAAGGGCGTCTGCGGTACCTCCATTGACTGCTATAGCCACGCAAAGCACCGTATAACATAGTAAGCCAAATATAATGTACAAAGGAAATCCATTTGTCTAAATCAACAGTGTTAGTAAAATAATGTTTTAATATTCACTCACATTGATCCAGGGGTGGTTCATGAACTCAGTGATGGTCATCCTCTGTGTTGGCTCAGTTTTCAGTAATGTTCTGATGAGCTGTTTAGCTAAAATAGGAAGACTGAGTCACTCAAATCTATAATCATTCTTAGAAATGTGCAACGCAAATGGCTTGAAGATGAAAGTATTCTAGGAACGGTTTCTCAATTCACTTTCACAAAACAGGAACTTGACAGATACCTTCCTCTGAGACTTCCGACCACTCAGGATTTGGAAACTCGTATTGTCCCATACGGATTCGTTTCTTCATACCAGGGGATATAGCCAATCCATGGTTGGAATAGAAAGGTGGGTAACCACAGAGCCTGGAAGTTGAATAAAGTTACAATTGCACTATATCAGACACAAGGTCAGGAGTCACAAAACCCATTTAAATAAAGGCCTAGACAGAGAAAAAATGGTGTGTGCACATTACAACATACGAAACAGATTCACTTACAGAATATACATGATGACACCCAAAGACCACATGTCACAGGACTTGTCATACTTTTCTGGACCGAGAACCTCTGGGGCTATAACATGAAAAGATGGAAAGCTTTCACGAGTGGGAACACATCTAATTATCAACATCTAAGTAGTGATGATTATGATATTCTTACCAACATAATAAGGAGTATAGCAAGGGGTCGCCAGAGAGTTGTGTGTGGTCGTCTCCTTTGCAAACCCAAAGTCTGTCAGTTTGAGAAGGGCATTGGGCCTTTTAGAGGTATATAAGAGGTTCTCTGGCTGCAAAGTGGATTTACAGGCATATTCAGTTAAGAAAATGAGGAAGTCAAACAATTTCCCATCACTTCAATAGTGGTCATCATAAGACTCTTACCTTGACATCTCGGTGTGCAATGTTTATCGCATGTAAATACTGAATGGCCTCTCCTATACTCTTCATGATATCAGAAGCCTCTGAAAAGACAATGGAATAAGTAATCAGACAGACTGTTCAGTATTGTGAAAAGGGGCCTAATTACTATTTTAGTTGTTTCATATGCTTTGCAATGTAAGAGTAGACAACTTACCTCTCTCAGTGAATGCCTGGTCCCCTCTGTCCTGAATCCGACTGAACAGCTCACCCCCATCCATGCTTTAAAACACATTAAAAGCAAAAATCAGCGGGCATATTACAAAATACAAATAGCTTCATATTGGTGGAGATATTTTTTGTTCGATTATTTAAAGACAGTAAACTAT
Source organism: Pimephales promelas (assembly GCF_016745375.1). The sequence goes on from NW_024121188.1 coordinate 3,466,179, forward strand.
TATGTGATGTTAAGACATAGTTAAGTGGGGGGAAAAGTAAAATTGTATTATTACAATTATTAATAATTATTCATTATTATTGATAACATTTGAAAATTAAGTAGCAGTAAATTCAGCCAAAGTGGACTTGAAATAGTAGCTGTGGCAATGTTTCTTCTAAAGATTTTTTTTTTATTATTATTATTATTATTATTATGTTAAACTGCAAGATAAGTGCGGACCTACCTCTGAAACTCATATACAATTTACTTTGTTCACATACATATAAAACCACATGAAGGGGGGATCTTTTCACCTTTGTCCCCATGCGATCATTGTGGTTATTTCCGACAAACGCAAACCACTGTTAGATGTGCAAGTCGGGTGAGCTCCATTTCTTGAAAACTTGCCAGTTGCGAGAAATTGGGTCATTTGGCTTAGAAAGACTTTCTCTTAACAGAAGAGGGGACGATGGGTGAAGAGAGATAAAAGGGACACAAAGGAGAGGGATCAGCATAAGACTGCATGGTTATGATTTTGTTAATGGGACAATGACTCAAAAAACAATATTTAGTCTACTTAATTGGTTATTGCGCATCCATTATAACGGTCACATAATGACCCCCTATCCAAAAACGATTTTATGAAGAAAACCGTCCTGTATAGAGCTTGTGTCATCTGGAATAATATTCCCATTGAAGTTCGTCAGATTTGTAATAAGCTGTCATTTAAAAGAAGTCTAAGGTGCTATGTGTTGATGTAGGTTTTTATATATTTTCTTTTCTTTTTTTTTTTTTTTTTGATTATGATAATTGTAAATGTATTTTTCGTCTGGTCATGAATTGAAATTAGAAATTGTATGCATGTACGTGTGTGTGTGTGTGTGTGTGTTTATGTATGTATGTATATATATATGAAATGTGTATATGATAACTGTGATGATTGAAATGTTGTTGTTGTAATGTAAATTTTTAGAATGGACCCCAGGAAGACTAGCTGACTGTACAGACTTCAGCTAATGGGATCCTTAAAAATAAACCCCATTATTGCAATTAAGCATGGTAATAAAATTGAAAGGAGTGCACACTGTGCTGATAACCAAGTACATCTATGCAAATACAAGGAATCATACTGTTCTCATATCCCCACACTATGGCCCACGGCGTGAGAGGCGAGTTTCATTTCCACAGCTCACCAAGAACTGCAGTCAGTTTCACGTGAAATCATCAAACGCCTGACAGAGATAGAAAAACGCACTATGAGTTTGACTTAGACGGCTCACTGTGAGAAGGGGCTATGAACAACCACAACACGTTTCACCACTTTCAATCTCACTAATTCCCAGACACTTTGTCTCTCAGACAATCATATATATATATATATATATATATATATACACTATAGCTGAAAGCATAGATAAAAAAAAGAGTGTTAAGTGCTGAATATCGAAAGGCATGTGATTTATGGTGAAAACCACTAAAGCCCCACTATAGCGTTGGGTTGCAACAATTTCTGTGTGCAATTTTTCTTAGAAAAGCCATATTTGAAGCTGAAAAACAGCGTTGGCATTTTCCATTTCCACCACTTGCCGCACACTCAGTTCTGATGACCTGTAGATTCTGTTTCCTGCGAGGTGAGATGCCTATAGCCTGATTTCTTGTAATCCATTCATATTCTTCTATAGTCTATGATATAGCTTCAGCCAACTTATCTTAAGATTCGTACTATGACTAACAGCAGTGATATATTGATGATTCTTTAAAATGATATCCCATGAGCCACAAATACCACACTATCACTCATGTCAGGAAGCTACTCACTCGCTCATTTTGGTCATACAATCAGGGAAAGAAGCAACGGTTTCTAAAGAAATACTACACTTCCCTATCTTACATCAAAATGATGTATGAAATCTTGCATCATCCATTAAACAATATTACTCTTAATAATAAGATTGAACACTGATTTATTATTGTAGCATTTGTGGCATTTAAAGGGATAGTTCACCCAAAAATAATTTATATTTTTGGAATTTATACACCCTTATGTTGTTCCAAACCTCTATGAATTTCGTTCTTCTGCTAAACACAAAAGAAGATATTTTGAGGAACCTCAGTAGGGATGGGACGATATAAAAATTTCAAATCATGATTATAGTGACCAAAATTATTGATTATCAGTTTTAGCACAGTTTTGTTAAAATGAGATGAAAGTGTTCAAGAACAACTTATGCCCACACTGAAAACATTTTTAAAAGGTTTATATTTAATAAATCTACAAACAAATAAAACAAGCAGCTCTATGCACTTTTTAAAGCAAGATTCTATTCTGTGGCATTTCCTTCTTTATAATGTCCGTCGTCAATAGCAAGGCATTATTACACAGCACATCCATGCATCACGCGCTCTCTCATTTCATTTAAATACAACTTGCCTTCTTGAGTCTTGTGTCTTCGTTTTTGATTGTTTTAAATGAAATCACAACATTGGATGATGGTCACACAAGATGATCGGCAGATTTGAAGTGTTTCCCCTTATTACAGCGAGTTTGTTGTGCATGTTCGGCAGACAGGGTGACCGTCCTCGATTAAGTTTCCCTCAGGACTTTAATAAAAACCAAAATATGACCACACCTCATATTTGGTTCTCTTAAAAGACTGAAAAATCTCCCAAGCACGGTCACTGCATTCCGCCATTCCTTGTCGAAAAAAAAAAAACTTTGCACGCCTGCATCAGACTGTGGACATGATTTATAGTGAGTTATTAATATTGTGATAATCAAACACAGTTTTAATGATAATTACATTTTAAACAATGATACCAACCAGTACATTTCTAGTGGTTTATAGAGGTAATCGTCCCATCCCTAGACTAAAACAAAATAAAACAAACTGTGGTGACAGGTGCAGTTTCTGACTTCCTACTACAAGACAAGAAAATGTCCTAGTCATCTTTTATTTGCACAAGCAAATGAATGGAAACTGGGAGGTGTGATTTATTTCTCACATCATCATATCTGATATGGTTCAAGGTCACAAGCACATCACTTTGATCTTTTCAGTGAAAGCATGCAGTTCTGCTAACCAAATCATGTTGCATCTAGACAAAATGGTGTCATGAATTAACATACAAGAAGACAATAATCAGCATAAACGCAATACTAAAGATACTAATAGTAAAAGTTCAACCATGCAAATATTATGTATTCCGTGCAAGGTTTGGGCAAATATTCCAATTTTGGCCGATATGGTCAAAAAAAATCTTATAATCTTATATAATTCGATATATGTTACAATGAGTAATTTAATTTCATGATGATATATATGATAAAAAAAAATTGCTACAAATTGACATGTTTTGATCTTAGGATGCATTTTACGGCAATCATATTAACTTTGTACAAACAATATATAACAGTATTTAGTATATACATACTAAAACAGTATTTTAGTATGAATGCAACATTCATACTAAAATTCTGATTTCATGGGGACTTTATTTTATATTGCCTGCTACGTACCTCATTGTGGATATATTGTAAATAGGTCTATATACCCGTTTAAAAAAAAAAAAAAAAAAAAAAACAGTACTGCAATTTCAACAGATTTATTCTGGACATAGAAAAGGTTTTGGAGCTCTTAACTTTGACCTGTCAACGTGCATCAGATTGAAGCTTTAATACGTACAACATGTAAAATCTACTCACAAAATTCTCACAAAATAATTTTTTAAAATGTTTTAGCTTACCTCAAGGGCATCCAAGATGTAGGTGTCTTGGTTTTGATATTTTGTGCGTCTTCAATTTTGATATTTTCAAGTCAAACCGTTCTTGTCCGTCAATCATATAATGGAAGTATATGGGGTCCACCTCTGAGCATGCACAGAGAAGTCCAAATTAAACATGATTTAATGACTCGTAAATGATGGCCTAACACACGAAACGAGCAGTTTGTGTGAGAAAACGAACAGTATTTATATTGTTTTTACAACAATGACATACGCACTTTACGCAGCACACTGTTGCACTAATGTGAGGAGAATAATGAAGAGAAAGAAAGCAAAATTGGCTATTTATTAATTAGCCCATATATTAATTTCATTGACTCGCTCCATCATCACTGTTCTCCATATGTATTTAAGTTTTTAATGTTACTGTCTGTGTCTGTTGTGTCTAGTGCTTATACTCGCCAGCGCATAATTATGTCAAATATCAGATGTAGATGTCAGAGTCGCATTAAATCCGCCATGGTTGTTCACACTGCGGACACATTCAAAAAAATCTGATCTGTATCTGATTCAGGACTACATATGAATGTGGTCTAAATCTGATTTAAAAAGATCAGATCTGGGAAAGATTTGAGTGTTGTTCACACTATCTCTGAAGAAGTCTGACCTGGTCACTTGACCCCAAAAAAAATCCGATTTGGGCCACTTTTGTCTGCAGTGTGAACGGGGCCACTGATAACTGCTCGTTTCGTGTCTTAGGCCATCAATGTGTACTTACATTTACAAGTCATTAAATCATGTTTAATTTGGACTCTTTGAGGTGGACCCCATACACCTCCATTATATGACTGACAGACAAGAACGGTTTGACCTAAAAATATCAAAATTGAAAATACTGTGGAAAAAAAAGACACCAACATCTTGGATGCCCTTGAGGTAAGCAAAAACTTATCAAAAATTAATTTCAAAGTGAACTATCCCTTTAAAATCTCTGACTTAATAATAGATCTATAAATGAACATTTCCATTTAAAAAAAAAAATAAAAATTCGTTCTATTCTTTCCTCACAAAACTCTTCTAAATAATCAAATCAGTAGTTTGCAAATTAAGTAATTATTGAAGACTTAACCAAATCATTATTATTTTGTGTCATCATATGAGAACTTGCATCCATGCGACTTGCATTTTGATTACAGCAGGGGCCGTCCCAATGAAGAAATCTGGGTTCAACTGCCTTGCTAAGGACCACACAATGGTGGTTGACTGAGAAGTTTGGTACCAGCGAGCAATAGCATACATGTTGCAAAGTGTGGGAAACAACAGTATCTGGTTATGCAACTTAAAGTCTATATGATGAAGAGGTTACCAACTAAGCAAGCACGTCATCAGACAAGGGAATTTTCAATTCACTCAAACATGACAGGGGCAAATAGGTGAATTAGTGTTTACCGTAAGTAACCTCCAAACACCTGCTGGTAAACTTTTTACACGGATGAGGCAACGAAACCTTGACAACACATTACAAATGCGTTAAGGGGCTGTGTAAAAAAGTAACTGAATGAATCAAGGTTTTCATGACAATGCAAAGACACAATGCTCAGTGCAATGCAAATGTCAAGTCATTATATTGCTCATGAAATATTTATTCAAACTGTGACTAGCCAAATATTAAAACCGTTCAATTGACTTGACGTTTTGTTCCCAAAATAATGACTGTACTGGTACATAAAAAAATCTTAATGTCAATATTTAACTTGTATTCATGGCAGAAACAAATGCAAATTTTACTAACATGTTTTACAGCCAGATGGATAAGGGCCACAACGGCAAATAGGGATGATCCAGGAAATAAATACAGGGCCTGACCATAGTGCTGATCAGCATTTACCATGGAGCAAATATCATAATCTAGGGTTGCTCTATGTAAACTGTTGAATGAAGAAGATGGAACATTCATATTCATAGAATTGTAAATTGCTTATGAATGGAAAGTGATTATAAAAAGGAAGTAAAATGTGGAAATGACCACAAAAAAAAATACAGGGCATTTTGATATCTATACTGAAGACAGCAGAAGATGATGATGATGATGATGATGATGATGACTCACCACTCCATTACAATAAGAAGGCACTTCCTGTTTTGATAGAGATTCTCATAGACGTCAACAATTCTGACAATATGGGTACAGGAGGAAGCCCGCCAGTGCATCTCCACCTCTCGTCTAGCTTTGGGACAGTCATGAAGCATCTACAAGATAGGATGGAAATAAGCATTACAATCTGAAGTTTGTGAAAAACATTATTATTAATAATAAAATAAAAGCACAAAATAATGACATATGGGGTGGGGGGGGGGAGCACATTAATTATATATATATATATATATATACATACACTACGGTGTGTGTGTGTGTGTGTGTTAAAAGCACAAAATAATATGACATATGGGGGGGGGGCACATTAATTATATATACACTACTGTGTGTGTATGTGTGTGTGTGTGTACAGTTTAAAAGTGTAGAACAACCACATATGAACAGGTGTCATTGAAAGGATTTCTGGTGTTTTGCCTCCCTCTAGGGGTAACAAAGTAATATGCAAGTCAAGGAACTGGATGATCAGACAATCCTGACAAAACTGATCAGATTCCAGTCCACAATGTATAAGATTGTGCCGATTTCTTTAGATGATCATCCTCTAAGGAAATGGGATTTAAATTGCTTAATACTTTATTTAGTTTTCACACTGAAATGATGGAGTGATACTCTTTTAATGAGTTTCATGAATGACCTCATTTATCCATTTGTAACGATTTAAATTTCACACGTCCCGTTTTTTTTTTTTTTTTTTTTTTACAAAATACAGCATGGAATTTACTGTAGGCAACTAGCCCAAATGGCCTTTCTATATTTTAAACGGATGACCTTTTAAAACATATACATAACATTTATATGGTTGCATAAAAAGTTAACAGCCAATTTCACTCCCAACTCACATACAGAGCCCTGGAAAATTGAGCTGTGTTTTATAAATGCTAAGAGCAATGACATTGAAAATGTCAAATATAGACTCTCAATCCCAAGACCTGACTGAAACGTCACTGACAGCAGAATGTAGTCCACTCGTAAAGCTAGTATCTTCTGAGGGTAAAAATAGCCCTCTTTCAACTCACTGAGAGAGACTTGCAGACTCTTGAAGACTCATGTTTCTGATATTTTTGCATTTAGGATGATAGGTTTAGGTTAGGATGATGGGTAGATAGCTTTAAATTATAAATTAATATTAGGCCTCTATGAGATGAGGAACACAAGATGCTTCCTATTATAAAGGAAACTCTGGAATAATATTCATGTTAATTCACACTTAAGCACTTGATTGAATGAGTATAAAATGGAAAGCACAAAGAAAATGACTCATGGGATACTACACCAGCTATGTATGACAAGCAGTGGAAAGAATCCCTCTGGGATGGGGGGCAGAGCGTCCCCTCTTGTCCAGATAGCTGGCTTAGAGGTCTCAGGATTCCTCTTTTTGCACACCACCAAATCACACCAGTCAAACCGCTTAATTCTCACACAAGCATACAGGGGGCTTAACAGCCTACTTGGCAGAGCTTTCAGGAACTTCTATTTGCTTATGCCAACCAAGTATAGTGATTCAGACCTACTTGACTAATGAGAGAAGATGGGTATCACAAACGTAAACGAAGATGTAAAAATATAAAAGACATGTAACATGTAACATAGTGAACATGCAGACACATCTGATGTCACTCACACAGACAGCCGTCACAAAGCCTCTCCCTCACCAAAGCCATCTCTTCATAAGTACACAGACAGCTGCAATATTTCATTTCAAGGTGTCATTTCGCTCAGCAGATCACAAGTTGTTTGTTCATCTTGGTATAGAACATTCATTAGCCTTTAGAGTGAGGTGGACCTGAATTACTCCACTTCTAAAGCGAATGCTTACTGTCATTTCAAATACCAAAATAGGGGTTGTAAAATGTTTTTGAAATTTGATAGCATTTTAACAGATGAGACAACCTAATTGTTATTATATATATGACATACATCAAGGTCCATTTCCACACTGTTGTAGAGCTCATCTGATGTGTAAAGGGTAAACGACATGAAAATGCAAGCAGTGCGACATACTCAAGGCGAGACTTACCATTGGGCTTGACTGGGCTCGAGCCAATGGGCCCCCCCGCCCGTTTACTTTTGATTTTTGTAAATAATATGTCAGTCATTTAAACTTTCATTTAAAGTTTGTTGATTGGTCTAGCATTGTTACCTGGCCCTGCCCTGCAATGAAAAATGTAATTTCAGTAGCTTATGTTTCAGGTCTGTGGAGTAGGCTATAGCCTACTACTTATGCGCTGAGTATCGGTGTTTTTATGAGACGCGCTCCAGTTCATGCATCGGCGCCTACGTGTCGTGATTATCTATAATTGTCTGCTTTTACTTCTTATTTATTAAATCCAGGCAATTGGTTGATGAAACATTGATTAAAATAAAGATAAAATTTATACAAAACGAAATTCACTTTAAAGAATGCTTTTTGCTTTTCTGTTTGAGGTCTGTGAAAGTTTTAAAGCAGTCTTAAGTGCCACTTCAGAGCGCTCGCGTCCGTAACGGAGAACTGTAATGCCTGTAACTTTGTTTTTTCCTCATAAATGCGAACACTTACCAGTAACAGTTTTTTTTAAAGATTTATACACTCATAGATTTAACTATTTATATGTAATACAAATGATTTGTTATGATTGCAACCTTACAGGGTATTTGTTTGTTTTTCAATATGTTTTCCAGGCAAATAAGTATTTTATTCTCATTCTGACAAAAGACATTTGTACATTGCAAAACACATGATCACTTTGAACTTTAGTCATTATTTATTTAATGGAAAAAACTTCAAAGCTTCAAAAAGCTTCAATCAGTGGTCATATAAATAAATGATTACGTTATAAAAATTATAACACTGGCTATGGTACCAGTCACCTTCTAAACGTAGCTTTGCACTTCAAATAAAGATTGGATCCATCATATTGTTATGCCACCAGATAGCGACAAATGACTTAATAAAAAACATTTCTCATTTAATCGTTCATTCAAGAGATTCGTTCAAAAATTCTGATTCATCTATGAAACAATTGTAGTTGATTGAGGAATTGAATCATTCAAACCCAAGTTTTTTTTTTTTTATAATTCAGATCAATTAAACATTATTAATAAACTTCAGCAATTAACATAAATTATGTTGCTGTTTGTTCAGAATCGAGATCTCTATATTTATTCTCAAATTATCCAGAATTGTGTAGCTCTAATAAATAGCTTGAGTATGTATCATTTACTTCTATTTAAAGTAATGTGTAGAAGGTAGGGCCCGAAAGTGACTCAAACCCCTAAGTCCCGCCCTGGACGTACTATAATACCTTGGTGAGCAAACTGAGCCTATAACACAAACATTTTTTTGACTGGTAGCATACATTAATAAACTGTACAAAAAAAAAAAAAAAAGTGAATACATCCAATATACATCCAATATGAATACATTTTTTTTTTCACATGTAATTTTATGTTATGATGTAAAAATTACTTTTTTTTACTTGATAAAACTTGAAAGGAGGAAGGGGTGATCAGGAGAGACACACATCAGGCCCTTTCACACAGTGCGTTAATTCCGGGAAATTGCCAGAACACCTTCTGTGTGAACGCAAACACGACCTGGGATTGATGAGGGGGATCGATGCCGGGTTGGGAAACTAGTAACATTGCTGTGTTCATTCCTGGAACGCACGCTGTGTGAACAAAAGCTATAAAAATAAATACAAGCATGGTTTCTGGAGAGAGAAATTGCAGCTCATAAGCAAACTTAAGATGCTACTGAGACATTACATGTCACATCAATGTCAAGTGTCTTTACAGGATTTTTTTTACGTTGTGTGTGAACGCACTCTCTGATTACGAAAAATTACTGGCAGTGCGAGTAAACAAAATTCAAACGAACCCGGGTCACTTTATCCATGTATTTTCCAGAATCTTTGTGTAAAAGGGGCTTTAAACAGATCTATTGTCCTAAGACCCTGATTCCTCTGACAGAGATCAATTAAGATCCCATTCTTGGACCCACCGAAAATCAATGTGGCTGTTTTTTAAGTAACTACAGCCAATGTGGTAGTGAGACAGCTCTCAAATTTAATCAAAAATATCTTCATTTGTGTTCCGAAGATGAACGAAGGTCTTACGGGGTTGGTACAGCATGGGGGTGAGTAATTAATGACTTAATTTTCATTTTTGGGTGAACCAACCCTTTAATAAACTGGTTAACTTTATATCCATAAAAAAACACTGATGAACTGTAACAACATGCGCTTTAATTCTGTAACCAGAATCGCCTGTGACTGTAAGCTGGATCATGAACAAAACCATTAGTACTACAGTCATTTTTATTTTATTTCTATTGGTCATCTGAATGCTATATTATTTGTTACACCATAAGTTTAGATTGCACTGTCATTCTGAGTAAGGTTAAAGAGTATTCATGCTGTGACTGTGTAAATAAGGGAAAACTGCGTCATGAAGGGTCTGAAGGTGCACTGGGTGCAAGTAGCTTGCGTCACACAAACAGAGATTTGAAGGGCAGCCACCTGTCCGGCCGTAATACAACTAAAACATCTATACTAGACTGTAGTTACTAAGATATTACACTCTAAAAAATGCTGGGTTGTTTTAACCCAATTTTGGGTCAAATATGGACAAACCCGAAATGTTGGGTTAAAAATGTAATGTAAAAATTTAACCCAACGGCTGGGTTAGTCCATATTTGACCCAAAGTTGGGTTAAAACAACCCAGCATTTTTTAGAGTGTAGACGTCATCATTAACTAATCTCCATGGATCATTGTGAGTGACAGGGAGGAAAGGACATATGGCAGGCGATACAAGCTTTGTTTTGCATGTGAAGGGGGATATGAAAGAAGGTGTGGTGTCACGTGTTGTGTTGTGTCTTGGGATGGGTGGGGGGGGGTTCTCCATGGAAACATGTGGAGCGTGCTCCGATTTCACTGCCAAACCCCAAAGCAGCCTTGATCCAGCTAATGTCCTGACAACAAACAACAACAACCATCTACGACTTCAACATACACCAACAAAGGAGACTGACAGTGGCATTCAGGTACAATGTTCAGGATAAACATACAAAGTCTAATAAGTTAGTCCAAATATGCTAAAACCAAACTTAAGATGTTTACATGGCATCTTAAAGAGAGTAAATTTCAAATCAAACTTTTAAAGTGCTTGTAAATATAGACTGATAGTTCACTTAAAGAAAATTGTGTCATCATTTACTCACCCTCATGTCACTCATTTTGTGTTCTGTAGAAGAAAAAATCATGTAAAACGAACATGAGGGCGAGCAAATGACAAAACATGGATATAACAAGTGTTGCATTAGTTCCAACCCTCCAACACATACCAGAAGTTTTCAAATAGTCCATCTATGGAGAGCCTGGCCACTCCCCATTAAGTCCTATTTTACCGAATTTTGGTTGTAGTTCCACCAGAGTTCCACTGGGGGCGATCACCCATGAGTGCAAAATGAATGGGAGTCTATGGAGCTAGACGTCTAAATTTGTCTCTTTCACCCGATTGCCGTTGAGAAATCTCCGATTTCATTGTAGGTTTAGCAAGTTCAACATGGGTCATAGGTCGAAAGTTGAATGATCGAGTAGTTATGTCCGTTCGATCTCTTACAGGTTGAGTTGTTGCTGCCCATAACACGCTAGCATTCTGCTAATGAACACTGGTTGGTCAGTGAAGGACTGATTACGACTAGAGATACCGCTTGATGGCACCGTGGCAGTATTTTTGGTGGTATGATGTCATTGACATTTTAAAAGACTTTTTAAAGTAAATAAGTGATTCTAAAAAAAATCTAACACCCAACAATGTGTCATTTCTTTCCATCTCGTTTCGAATACAACATTCAAATTATATAGAATTATAATTATATTAATTTTATAGATATATACATTTTGAGAGGTATAGCTCCATAGACCTCCATTCATTCTGCACTCGTCCTGTGAGCGCCCTCATATGGAACAAGAGTGGAACTGCAACCAGTTTAGAAGCCAGAAGTTTACTGAGGGAGTTCTTCCCTTATTAGACATTCTCAGGTTGAAGCTAAACTCTGCAGGGCAGTGGCCTTCCAGGAACTGAGTTTTTCACCCCTATTATTCAGTGTCGTGCTCTTTTAGTTGTCACTTATCTGTTTGATTTTGCAAAAGGAACATTTAGTCACATTTCGCTGCTTATTTTTAGATATTTTGACTGGAAACAACCAGACAAAAGGGCCAAGTAAGAAAAGCATTTTTGCAGTGCAGTACATTCATTTATTGTGCATTTCTCTATATCATTGGAGATGCAGTGCACATAAGTAGGGACACTATCAGAACTAGAAGGAAAGTGTGCCTCGCTCTTTTGTGTCATTTCCTACACAAACCCGTGAGAGCCATCAAAGAGGAGATTCACAGGATTGCAGGTCAGTGGTGGAGAAATCAATTTAAATGGAGGTAATCTGAGAAATGATGCTCACTTGATATCATCTTGCTGTGTGACCTCTAACCGAATAATTTCCTTCAGGATTACCAGTGTGGTTGGATGCATTGATGACACGCATATCCTCATAATCGCTACTGTCGAAAATGAAATGGATTACTCTATGGAATGGGAGAAGGCCAGATGAAAGGCTAGAGATATGCCGTAGCCACCATCACAGCTGTTAAATACAATTTATTTGGTCATTTTTATTTACTACAAATACAAAAGCAACAGTAATTATTTTTCCTCTCGGATTTTACTATTCTTCCAATATTGTGTATCTCTGCTTCATCTATCAATGGTGCAGGTCCTCTGCCTTCTTGCTGTTGGCGGAGGAGAACTCAAATGTTAATTTAATTAGCCTAATTAAAAAATGTAACAGGCTGGATTAGAGAACACATAAAAATCTAATATTTGAATATTAGTTTATTTAAATGACGTTTAACGAGAAAGACGTTATTTTTAAGTTTAGATTTATTTATTTTTTTTAAGTTTGTCACACTTTAAGCGTATTATTAGGAAATATACACAAGAAGCTTACAATATATTCATTTCTTATAGTTGAAAACAATGTGTAAACAAAAAAAAAAGAACAAAAGCATTTAAGCTCATGCAGCGCAAAAGGGAAAAAGCTAATAAAGCAGAGTGCACCAATTATTGTCCAGAACGTACACACTAGAGACAGTCAGCATAATATTGTTATATTATTTCATGTTTATGTTGAGAAAAACAATGAGCTAACCCATGCTCGAGTGAGAAAACGCGATGTGCTGCCGCTGACAGTCGTGAATGCAGTGGTGGACAGCTGTCTTTCCTCATTCGACTGCTCTTTGGATTTCTTCTCATTGTGGTGATGACACTACAATAACACAGATTCATTCATTAATTTGATCAGAAGTAATTCCATTTTGTAAGATCATTTAGTTCGATAATTTTCATCCAAGTAATTCCAAACTTCGTGAGGCAGACGACAACATTATGAACAATAAAACTGTTTGTACTACTCTAACTATACTATCAAACAACTATGCCACAATCAAATTCCCGCTATCTTTAATACCAGAACATGTGCAGGAACATCATGTCCATCTGTTATCAGTGTTTTGCCTTCATCCGCTCAGTGGGAGCACGGCAGATGTGGCCCATTCACCTTCCTGAGGCCCAGTACAAAAGATCCCCTCCGCAAGCACACAAAAGAGTGGGGTGAGGGGTTTCTAGAGGATGGGAAGGGAGGGCTGGAGATGGAAGGCCAGCATCTTCCACCTGCTTCTGTGTAGGAAATGAGACGACGACAGCCTTCAAGCTACTTTAGTATTAAATACTCTTTGTCCCTGTGAATGTGTTTGAGGAATGTGCACGTGTGTGTGTGTGTGTGTGTGTTGACAGACTATTGCTCATTGTGATGACTGGCCAGCCACATGTCAGAGTAAACATGTTTGTGTCAAAGTATCTTGATCTGATTAAAGACATCTGCCAGCGACCCCTGCTCTGACTTAGTTAAAAAGGAGCTTTGTCTATGACATATAATAACAAAAGACATCACAAATTACATCCTCATATTTTTCAGAACTGATTTCCTGTTATCAGAGTCATTCTCATCCCATTCAAGAACACATCCACCAGCTTGTAACACTTACGGTCACTGCAGCTCTTATAATGTGTTACACCTTCCTTGTTTTCCTGTGACAGTTTAGGAGTTTAGGGCCAGACACCCGGGCTTATGCTCCCATTAAGAGCTGTAGAAAGTGAATTTGTCTGGAGTTCACGCCCTTGCTGCCAAAACAACATGTTATCTGGAAACCCACAACAGCACTTAGTCACCACAGGAAATGGATAACAAATTAACTTGCTAGTGTATCTGAAATTACTTATTCGCAAGATTGTCACAATGTTTTGAGAGTGGCATCTTTTATCTAAATGCACTAATCCCCTAAAATACAATGTACCAAATTATTTTTAATTGACCACTGTAGGTCAAGGGCCAGAATGAATTAAATGTCATTATACGAGGGCCAATAACTGTATAGTTAATAAGAACACACAATACAAGCTCTTTACAGAATTACAGACACTTTCTGTCTGACAAGTTAAATTAGGATTTTTCACACATTCGTATTACAGAAGCAAATCTTATGTGATTTAGGATTCTTATCCTATCTTACAAAATCTCATCTTATCTGTAGTTAGGAAATCTTAAACCCCTCCATCGAGTTTGGTAATCAACTCTCTGGTCTGTTACCAAGCAACCAACTATGCACAAACAGTTGCTGTGATGTAAATCCGAAAGACCAAAATAATAGAAATAACAGATCAAAATGGAGAAACAAAATAAGAGGTGCTTTTCATTAAGTAAAGTTTTGATAAGCTTGGTAGAAAAGGCAAAGCCTAATCCTTTGTTTCATACGAGTCTGAAATTATTTGTCAGAGTGCAGCACATAATTTCGGTGTTCACAGAGTCTTTCCACCATCAAACATCACTGTTCTTCATCTTGTATCATTAAAAAATGTGACGTCATTCTCAGACAGGGCTATTATGTGTTAAAGATGGCGTTGGGCACAACGTGAAAGCAGAACGGAAACTGCGCTACTCATTATTTTGTGCTTCACACCAAGTTTGGACTAATGTCTGAGCAGCGCGAGCCGATCTTGATCAAGCGGCAGTTACACAGTGCAAAGATCCAGTAAAGAAATCAATTGAATTCGCCACACAAGTATTAACACTGCTACAGGATCTAGTTAGAAATGTATTAGTATTATTAACAGATCAAACAGCACTGACGTGGAAACCAGGAGAAACATTGTGCCATGAATGAACTAGTAGTTATATAGGCTTTAGGTCAACAGATCAGCAACATTCACCATGGATTTAATGTAGTAACGCTAACTGTAACCATGAAAGTTTGGCAGGTCAATAAAATGCTTACAAGTACGTCACATCTTTTTCCAGCCTCAAACTCAAATATCATCATATTTAAATGTTATTTTTAATGTGATGACCAAAACATTAGTTGTTCATCCTTCAAAGATACCCCCACTTATAAAACAAAAAGGTTTCAATATGTAGTAAACCACACACTTATTTAAAAAAAAATATATAATTTTTTTTTTTTTAATCAAGGAAATATCTTTGTAATCTCTCTTTTTGATGTATCGAAAATGTACCGAACCGTGAATTTTGAAAACTATTACACCCCACTTATTATAGATATTGATCTACCTCAAAGTTTGCCTTGATTGTTGTGTTCACACATTTTGTAATATTTTATTAAAGTTCAAGAGTTTCTTTAACTGTCAGTTCTGTCAGTAAAGTTAATGAACGAACAAAGGGAACAGAGACTATTACTCACCGCTCTTGACTAAAGAATTTTTGTAGCTTTAATAAAGATTAGTCTATATATAATGTATAGATCATGCAGCGCAGACTGTTTGATAACTTTATTCAATTTCTGTATCCTACCTGTTAAGAAAGGAAGGGCACAGGTAAATATGGCATTTATTATGGGTTTATGTGAGGATTGCTTGAAGTTCACTTAATTTAAAAGCTGTTATATTTTTAAGCCTAATTAATATTTTAAAAGTTGATGGCTTTCAATTGTAATGATGGAATCACTGTAATGTTGTATGGCTATAATTAACGTTCAAAATGTGGGGGTGTCGTCATTTTTATCCAGAGATCAATGGTTTATCAATCATTTAGTTTTGTTGCTAGTAGTAGTTTTGAGTTGAGAAATACACATTAATACACAAAATGATCACTAATCTGTGTGTGCATTTTTACTTTAGAACCAAGCAATGCGACTCATGAAACCATTTGTTTATTATATCGCAATCTCAATATTGACCTCAATAATCGCAATATGACATTTTCCCCAAATCGTGCAGCCCTAGCAAGCAGATAGTTTTGAACACTTGCTGGTTATGTATTGTCTCAAATATGTATTTTGGATAATT
This sequence comes from Pimephales promelas, assembly GCF_016745375.1. Next base: position 3,482,438 of record NW_024121188.1, read on the forward strand.
TTTAACCCCAAAAGCGCTACAGACTGCAGCTTTATAAAAAAATAAAAAATAAAAAGTCTACTTGCGCTTCATGTTTAAACTGACAGGACTTGCGCTCATACATGCACTCATGCTAAAACAAACATCCCCGGCCCCACACTCACATTTACTACACACGTCAAATACACATGAATGATTATCGGCCTGTTCACATCGGCCCTATTTTGACATCGGAACGATACCAATGTGTAAAAAATTGACCATATCGGCCGATATAGTGCACCACTACTGAAGATGCTATACGATTCTAATGTTACAAATAAAACTTTAGCACATGCAAAGAAAGCCACCGCGAAACAATTATAAACAGATTATTTGAGTACATGTAACAGCTATTGACCAGAGGCCATTACATTACATTAAAAAAAATAATGAAAAAAATATTTTTTAGTATTGAATATTTAGTGAATATTAAAATCAGACAACACTGGGATGCACCAACACCACCACTCAGTAATATGTCATCTAAAAGTTGTACATTAACACAAAGTTAAAGAGAAGTCACACTAGAGCTCTCATTGACTTCCATTTAGAAGCATTCAAACACTGGAGACCGGAAACAAAAGCACATGAGAGGAAGTTTCGTCTTCCGCTGTGGATTTAGTTTAGTGAACTCTGACCTTAAAAGTTTGACCAATTGATAATTTAAACATCACACTGACCTTTTGACTGAATTAAAAAAAATTACAATAAGATCAATACATGTCGCATTAAAAAAACAATCCATGCTCATTTCATGCTGACTTTAACCAGGTTTAACAGCATGAAATGGCTCTTATCCTAAATTGTTAGCTAGGAAGTGAACAAGGAGCAATTTCAGAAACCTGTAGTTTACAGTCAAATTTTAATGAAAAGCCACAATTTTCACCAAAGACAAATATCACTTCGAAGTGCCATTTCCTTCACATAACAAAATTTCTCCACCAGGTGTCCTTACATGTAAAAGAATGCATTAAACGGTTAGAAGTTTCACTTCTTCAAGTCTGCCAAACATCCTTCCCCCACTTCCTCCAGTTGACTATGCAGTTATGTGTTGAGACATTATAGCTCGCTAATCGCTACCCTGACCCATTTGATTCCCACTTCTCATAAATGCGATCTGAAAAACTGCCACCAAATCTGACACTCCACTGATGTAATTTCCCTGTTATCAGATGACATTTCAGTGTAATTCACCTTCATTGAGCTAATGATAATGATCCTATCAGCAGTCATGACTCTCTGCTTGCTTGGCTAAGTCATCTGTTTTCCCTTAGGGGTTTTCCACCTGTCTCACTGGTTGAGAGATGGGAAACTCCTTAGTGAGTGTGGTCAATTCATTTCCATAAATGGAGGAGGATGGGATTGCTCCTATCCAAGTCTAATAAGCTGATTTCATACTCATTAAGATGGGTTTCCAGAATAAAAACCTTCTAAAGAAAAAAAAATCTTTACTAAAATAAATAGGGGTGTAAATCAGAGCCTTAAAGGAGTAGTTCACTTAAAAAAAAAAAAAATTTAAAAAAACTTTTGCAGATAATTTACTCACCCCCATGTCATCCAATTTCTTGCTTTATATTTTGTTTTTAGGTTGCCATCATAATAACTGGCCAGGGACAACAGATGCAAATTAGCCTGTTGAGCTAACTCTGGCTCATTTACAGTTATTTTACTGTCAATTAATGAGCACTGTCCCTGTAAAATAAACAAATAAAAGAAATGAAATCCAAGATTGTCCACATCTTTCTTTCTTCAGTCGAAAAGAAATTTTTTTGGGTTTTTGATGAAAACATTCCAGGATTTTTCTCCATATAATGGACTTCATCGGGAACCAAACAGTTCAGCGTTTCAGTGCAGCTTCAAAGGGCTTTAAAAGACACCAGACCATGAATAAGGGTCTTATCTAGGACCCTTCACCTCGAAAAAAGATTTGTTCATTTTTATGAACGAGTTTGAACAGGAGAGTCACGAACGCTCATCACAGAACAGAGCAAGGCGACCATTTGAGATTACAAAACTTAAACTTTTATTTATTTTTTAAATTAGCGATCGTTTTGCTTGATAAGACCCTTATTCATCGTCTGGTGTCTTGGTGTCTTTGAAGCTGCACTGAAACTCTCATTTGGACCTTGAACTGTTTTGTTCCCATTGAAGTCCGTTATATAGAGAAAAATCCTGGAATGTTTTCATCAAAAACCTTAATTTCTTTTCGACTTAAGAAAGAAATACATGGACATCTTGGATGACATGGGGGTGAGTAAATTATCAGCAAAAGTTTTGAAATTCTGAAATTCTCTGAACTGATCCAGAATTGTTGGAGACAGAATAACAACACAATATCACATACATTAAAAATTAACTGTTCTTTCCTGTATGCCAGATCTATATGCATAGCGTGCCAAGTTGATGCTTGATCTTGCAGACTGCTTTTCTCTCACGTGTCACGTGACCAGTCTAATCGCAGCTTTTGCGATTACAAAATTGTAGCTTTTGCGATTACAAAATCGTCTTTATCGCAAATGCAATTAGGAATCGTTCAGCCCAAGTCAAAATGTAAAAAAATAACCACAGTCATGATATTCGGTTATACCACAACAGTTTCTAATTCACATCATTTTCCAACCTAAAATGTATTACATAATCATAATTTTACAAGTCAATAAAAAAAAAGTCACATTTAAAATGTAAGCTATTTTATTTGCCAGTTTACCCACAGCGTTGGCTTACTACTGAAAAAAAAAATACAAAATTCATAGACCGAAGGAAGTAAGCCATTTGTAACCATGTCAGCCACAGCCACTTTCATACATGAAGACCAAATGCAAAAATACCAGGTGTCTCTTCCACAACCTACAGAAATGTCATAGCAACCCCCACCAAAGCCATAATACGGATGTGTGAACACTGCTTAGGTGGGCTGATGTGACAAGCCTTTTTTTAACATGTCCAGAACTGCTGAGGATGAATTGATTAAAATCCCTCTCATTTTGGTTGACGATTAATTGCGATATAAATATTTATGAATAACAGCGGTTAAAATGGAGAATCACAACTACGAATAAATCCATTTCACTGATTTACAAATCTTGGCCACAAATTTCTTTATCATAAGTAACACAAGCATGCTTCTTTCCTCTTCCGGCCAACATGCAAAAAAAGCCTATTTATAACCAAAAATCATGAATGAGCAGAAAGCTCTTTAAATGGCACACGAGTCAACAGAAGACATTGCGTCCAGATTGATCTTTTACTAATAGCTGCTAAGCAGTCAAATGAATCAATTATAATAAACTATAATGGACAGTTTTTTTTGAAGATGAATCTCAATCCAATACATGCAATTAATAGATTATATAAGGGGAACCAATTTCAGACACAGCCTTCAATGAGGGTGAATCACATGACTTCCTTGTTTAAGAGGTTGTAAAGGACACTAAGCAATGTGTCACAAGCTTCATTTTGCTGAAAAATGTCATTATCTTCAGCCTTTCTAACACAGATTGTGTTTTCTGGTCCATCCAAAGTGTTTGTGTAAACAAGCTAACATGTCTCTTGACATGTACTGTACATACCCTAATCCCTTTGGTGATGTATTATTGAAGAGCAAGCTGAAGCAGACTTCATTGGCCTAAATCTGACCTGATTGTGTTCAGGCCTAACACAAAAAGCAAGTTAGAAGATGGGGGAGGTTTAAGATTAAATCAAACAGTTTCATAATTGTGAGATATGACAACTTTAAGGTCACAAGAATTTCTTTATGAACAATTTAAGATAGACTCATCCATGTTCAATTTTAGAAATATGATTCAGGGCATATTGATGCAACAGAAGACTTTGCCCGTATCGTTCAGAGGGCATAGCCCAGACAAAGGATAGAACCAAGCTAGGATAAAGTACAGCGGCCGAGAAGTGCAAAACAAATAATAGCCTTAATATGAAAACGAACTAACAAATCCAAAAACAAAACAACAGATTATTAACACAATAGCTTAACAAAACAACAAGTCAGAAAACACAATGATAATTCCCGAAAACCAAATAGGAAGTCAGACAAAACAGAAAAGGTAGGTATATTTTAAGAATGAAATACCACTGATTACGCAAAAATCTGAAAATCATGCAGAAAGTAGTAGACATTTAAAAGAAAAAAGATTTTAAATAATACAAATAAATAAAATAAAAATGTATTAAAGGGTTAGTTCACCCAAAAATTAAAATTAAGTCATTAATTACTTACCCCCATGCTGTACCAACCCCGTAAGACCTTCGTTCATCTTCGGAACACAAATGAAGATATTTTTGATTAAATTTGAGCGCTGTCTCACTACCACATTGGCTGCCTAAGGGACTGGCTCTTGACGGCCCAGAAAGTCAATGAAGAAAATGTTTAAATATTCCAGGTGACTACCGTGTCTCAACTATAAATTTATCAAGCGAAGAGAATACTTTTTTTGCGCATGCGCGAGAATTGCGATCTCTGCTTCAACTACTTCAGTTCAGTTCTCGCGCATGCGTCGTGGAAATCTAAGGAAGTCTCGTTTCAGGCCAACAAGGAAGAAAAGGAATAGTCGAATAAACTTGTTATTTTTGTTTGTTTTTTCGCACAAAAAGTATTCTCGTCGCTTGATAAACTTATAGTTGAGACACGGTAGTCACCTGGAATATTTAAACATTTTCTTCATTGACTTTCTGGGCCAACAAGAGCCAGTCCCTTAGGCAGCCAATGTGGTAGTGAGACAGCTCTCAAATTTAATCAAAAATATCTTTGTTTGTGTTCCGAAGATGAACGAAGGTCTTACGGGGTTGGTACAGCATGGGGGTGAGTAATTAATGACTTAATTTTCATTTTTGGGTGAACTAACCCTTTAAGTGCCTAAGACCTACAATACGTTAGTATAGATAAAGTATAGGCATGATAAGTCAAGTTTAGGTTGCACCTCACCTTTTCACATACATACTTTAATCTCGAAATGTTCTCTATTTTTGGATTTAGTTGTTTAGTCAACTATTAGGGGGCAGCCATAATGAAATGATATTCTTTACTTGAGATTAACAATTTGTGGCCTAATGGTTAGAGTCAGACTTGTACCCCAAAGGTCGCATGGTTCACAGTCTACTCACTGTTCCTAATGTGTGCATGTACTAACTTGGATGGGTTAAATGCAGAGGACAAATTAAGATTTCACATACTTGGTCTTCACATCATATAAAATGTTGTCTAAGCTAGCTGTAATCTATTCTATAGACAAAGGCTGACACAGGATGGACTTTGGGTAAACTCAAATATAACACTTTTTTTTTTTACACTAATAATAAAACAAATCTGGTAGGATCTCGGGGCATACTGCACCCGTTGTCTTTATTGTTTGAGTGTTCTTTACAAATACCGCTCACTTAAACCAAAGGATGCTTTGTATTACTAACAACAATTGTGTTTAAAAACAGATTTGCATGCATACTATGCCTGAAATAACTATAATAATTATAATCTCATCATAAACCCAAACAAACTGCAATTCATAATAATTGTATTATACTGAAACAAGCAGCATAACACAATGAAAGACTGATTAAGAGAGACTGTTAGATAGGAGATACTCATATGAACCTCAGGCTGTTACTGATCCCACAGACTGGAAACAATAAAGCACCAAGAACAGGCACCATGTGGCATTTAATCCTCAACTTAATCAGAAAAATATATCAGATGTCTGATGCAGGGATCAAAGAGGAATACAATTTGTTGAAGGAAAACATCGGAAGTGATTTGTTCTGTTTCTCTCTGAAAAATCTTGGAACTCAATTTCAGTCAGTTTACTTGGGATGTGTTGGTACTGGCACACAACATGCTAAACACATAGAATGGGTTTAGCATACAATAAAACAATAAAAAAGAACCATGTCCAGATTTAAAGGCTTTTGTTGCAAACATGTCTCCCAACAGAGCATCTAAAGAATTTTGCATTTAGAACAAAACTGCAACTGGCTTTTAATACAGACTATATAGAAACTTCACAAGTTTAAACCTGCACATTCATGAATTAGGCTAAACATCACAGTGAGTCCTCCAAGCTAATTATTCCTTGGCTTGAAAACAAGAACGTTCTTTTCTTCCGCATGCATCAAATTACACAAAATGATGATCAAGCTGAACATTTAGGTATTTGAAATCAGGAAATGCTTCATTTCCAGGTAAACTGAGTCACAAGCAGGGGTGCAGAAAAAAAAAAATCATCTCTCAAACACAAGGAAATACACTGTCAACAAAATTATGCACAGTAGAGGACTGGACAGCTCCTCTGGTCAAACTTGTTTTACTAATAGGCAAGTCAGCTATGACTCAATTTTCCCAAAAATAGCCAGGCCGTGTGTGGTGATGAATGTGAGGATGAGCCAGATCTGTCACCGGAGAGCACAGAGATCATTCAGCACGATGACAGAAAGCCAGCCAGGGTGCTGACATCATCAGTGGCCCTGGAAGATCAACAGGGCTTTCCTTCAACATTTAATCACCCTATTAAGCTAAAGCAAAAAGCAAATGCTGGATCTTATGGCGCTTTTCCAATACAACACTCACTATATGCTCGCCTTTGTTTGCTTTTCCACTGTGTAAAAGTTGTACCTTAAAGGCAAGCTGAGGCGATACTAAAATGTGACGTGAAAACAGTGCCGCCTGCTGATTGGTCAGAGTGAATCGTCAGTTCGTCACTATTCACTGCGGCGTCATTGCGCATGTCAGACGGAGTATCGAGCTCCAGCATAACCCGCCCTTTTTAAATAGTTTGGCCAGAGATAGATAGAGGATCCAACGAGAGCTTGACGGGGCAACGAGGAACGAATGGCGTCGCTATGAAGACCGGGTACTAGTGGCGGTACTGTCAGCAATGGAGAACAGAACGAAAAGTGAGCCGAGTCGAGTCAAGCTGGTAATGGAAAATGCCATAACAGTAGTAGTGCCCTCCATCTGTCTTTCTCTGCGATTATGATCACAGCAGCATTTTGGAGAGGAATAAAAAAAATAAAAAGACCTCAGCCAAATGTTGTAAAGGGGTGAATGAACACCTCCACATTTCTATGCTGCTGCTATAGCAGCACAGACAGTGAGTGGGAAGAGGCCAACCACAAAAGTGGATTGTTTTACCCTTTGAGACATGTATTTTTGCCCGAAGTCTTATTTAACTCCAACTGATGGGTCCAGGGCTGTTGTGATTAATCGTAATTAATTTGAAAATAAGATAATCGAGGTAAAACGATTATTGTGCCACTGCCACAATAGTCCTTTAATTCACAACAGTGTGCTCTTATTCCTCCCTAAAAGCCCAAACTTAACATCTAATTCAGCCAAATTAGTGAGTTGTAAAATGCCTACTGTTCCTAAACTGCGGGACATGTTTGATATTAAGCACTGTTATTAGCGCATTAAGCCGGAAAAGAGAAACCATTCACGAGAAGGGCTTTCTGTGCCCAGAGCCAAACGTCCATATAAGCAAATGGACTTCAGGTATTCAGGTACACACAAAAATGTCAAAATGCCTTTTTGGAGAGTATTCATGTAAACACAGTGGGTTAGGTCTTAAGTAAACAGACACATTAAATATGCGTACCACTATATTGGATCCGTGCATTAGCTCTTAAAGTGACAGATGCCTAATACAGTCTACCTGCAACAGCCTGTCATTAATGATAAACAACAAATGACAAATTGAAAATTATGACTTAACAAGGACTTTAACACTATTTAATTTGTATTTTTGTTCTGTTATATTTGTTTGTCCATTTTGTTTGTAATTAGTTTTTTTGTTCTTATTGTATTACTGGCTTTTGTTTACTTGTCTTATGTAATTATTTCAAAGGGTTAGTTCACCCAAAAATGAAAATTATGGCATTAATGACTCACCCTCATGTCGTTCCAAGACAATACAATCTTTAATAGTCATAGTTTTTGTTATTTCTGGACCAAAATGTATTTTTGATGCTTCATAACATTCCAACTAACCCGCTGGTGTCACATGGACTACTTTGACGATGACTTTATCCTTTCTGGACAAGGACAATACTATACCGTACATACATTTTCAATGGAGGGACAGAAAACTCTCGGACTAAATCTAAAATATCTTAAACTGTGTTCTAAAGATGAACGGGGGTCTTACAGGCTTGGAACCACATGAGGATGAGTCATTAATGACATTTTTATTTTTGGGTGAACTAACCCTTTAAGGGCCTTTGTCTTATATCAGTTATCTTATTAGTTTTGCTGAAGTAGTTATTGTGAAATTTCACTGATATTTAAAATTACTCATATCGTGAAATAAGACTTTGATCACCCACCAATAATCGTGTTAAATAATCATGATTTCAATCTTTTTTGCCATAATCGAGCAGCCCAGTCTAAATACAAATAAAATACAAAATACAATCATTTTGATAAGAGAGGTCATCACAGTTCTACTGATAAGACACAAAAGATTATGGAATCATGAACGTATATTTTATCATGATGTGAAGTTGTGGAAATCTGTAGGGTCAGGTAACAACAAATTTAAATTTAAACAATTTATGTTAATGAATTTTTTAATTAAATTAAAGTGACATTAATGAGATAAGACCCTGTGTTTTTGAATTATTACACACAAAAAATGCGCATAAAAAGGCCCTTAATAAAAATAAATGTCTGACAAATATATTTTTCTCAATTTGATATATATATAGGACTGTCAATTATTTTATATATAAAAATAATATAAAATATATTTTTCTCTTAAATATACATGCATGTGTGCGTGTATTTATATATATACAAAATAATTATACACAGTGCACCCACATATATTATGTAAACACAAACTTTTATACTTTTATTTTGGATGCGATTAATCGTTTGACAGCCCTACTATATATATGAAGAGTTCAGATGCAAAAGCCTCTAAATGCCATTTGAAATTTTCTTCTAAAATGACCATTTTTATCAAGCTTGTATATTTAAGTTCAGTAATTTCACTTAAATGACAATTAACAGGTAATCTTCATTGCCATTTAAGTGAAATTACTGAACTTAAATATACAAGCTTGATAAAAATGATCATTTTAGAAGAAAATTTCAAATGGCACTTAGAGGCTTTTGCATCTGAACTCTTCATATATATATATATATATATATATATATATATATATATATATATATATGAAAATGGGAGAAAGCAGCAAAGGGATGAAAAAGTGGAAAGGACCTCAAGACTCGAACTTGGGTTGCCCAAAGCATGATCATATTTCAGAGCACTGACCACAAGGTTATGGCTCCAAGTCAACGAAATACAGGCCATCACAACAAACAGACGAATAAATAAACAAAAAAACATACTAACTGAGTGATATGACACACCCATTCCAAAATCAACAGATCAAAACAAGATCCACTGTTTTGCGTAACTAGGAGTGGAATTGCGTCAATCTAAATGAAATAAATACTCCTCCAAATGGAGGTGGAACGTCTTATGTCATTCTATGCCCTCTCATCCAAGCCATTCTGCCCAATACAGTCGCTGACATCAAAGGCCAGCTGGAACAGGAACCTGCCACCACCTGGTTCTTAATAAAACAGATGGCTTTCTAATTTCCATTGTGCTCATAAAATGAATGATTAACTCACTCCCAAATCACTGTGTACCCTGGAAGAACACCTGTAGAAAGCTTACCTGATTACTTCTAAATCCCTTAAACATAACTCACCAAGACAAACACTCCAATGAAGAATAACGTTACAGCACTGGTTTTATGAATAAGAGAGAGTGGACAGATGGTCTTTTAAATGGCTAAAGAATAATTCTGACCTGTGTTTTACTTATTGCAAAGCCCCGAAAAAACTACAACCACCTAAACATGTTCATAAGGTTAAACAGCAGATGTATAAATGTCTCAATCTTACCTTTAAAGCATACTTTTCCCCACTCCTCTTGTGAAAGATCTCCAGAACCCTGCCATTGATGCCTAGTCCCAGGACCTGACTTGTGACCTTGTAGTCGTCGATTATGGCATTTTTCTTGATCTGAAGTGAGGCTTTACCCAACATGAATTGGGCAGGATTCTGTTGTTGCTGCTGTTGCTGGTTTGGAAACTTCGGCGGACTGTTGGCGTTAGTCAACATTTCCCACCTCTTTTCTTCCTTTACTTAAACAACTAACGTTAGCTACTTCTCCCGAACTTCAGTCCTTTTTTGGCAACACCCAAGGCGAAGATTTGCCTCAGAGAGCTCGACTCCAGGAACATACACTATGTTTAAAAGCAATAAAACTGTGACACAAACCCCCTCTCGAGCAGTTATTTCGGTTTCTTGGTGACTAACGTTAGCTAAGCTAGCTAATATCCATGTCGAGGGTCAACCCACCAATTCAGGGCTTAAAGAGTTAAGAGGCGACTTACATAAACTCACTTCAAGGTTAAAAGACTTAAAAATGTCACAGTCCACTTTAAAGAGTCGCCGAATGAATTAAAAACACAAATGTAGAGTTAAAAAGTCGGCAATAACATGCGCTCTAACACTAGTCCTCTGCGACAAGCGCACTGGCCTTTCGCGACTTTCGGCCAGCGTCTTGCTGCTCTGACGTCATGGCGGAGTTCGGAATGCCTGCGTTCTTAAAGGAGCCACCGCCGTCTGAAAATGCAGGTACACTGAGAGTGCAATCGCAATTGAAATAGGGCTAAATGTTTAAATATGAAATTATGAATATATGTGATATTGTGAATATTAAATATTAAACTTTATACTATAAATATATGCTCTGTCATGCACTGATGCAAAACAATTGGGGCATTGCCCGTTTGCCTTTGTTGACAGCATTCGAATAAAGTTAATAAATAAATGTTAAACGATTATGTAAGGACATAAAATAATATAGCCTACAAGAAGATATTTTATCCATCCCATCCCATCGCCTTTAAATACATTCACTGGTCGTTTTCCCCAGTTTTTTTTTTAAATAATATTTGTATATTACTATTATTATTATTAGGCCTGTTAGTAGTATTATTATGTGTTATACCATTGTTATGTAAGTCCTTTATGTTCCCCTTCATTTCATGTATCGCTTTACCTAGTTAACGTTCTGTATATTGTTTTACTTGTCCAAACATGCCAATAAAGTTTTGACTTAAAGACTGTATTTCTATGGATTATAGGATACAACAATAGGCATATGTGACGATAAACGAGTGGCTGTTTTCAATTACAAATGTAGCCTATAGGTAAGCAGAATTCGAATGAAGGTCGAATAATTTGTTATTATTCATAGGCCTAATGGGCTATGTGTTAAAATAATACGTAAAAATTACTTCTTATTTTTATTTAATATTTGTATATATATTTCTTTTATTTCCCACTTGATCTATTTATCGCTTGTGGAATTGGTTATTATTTTTAATTTCGCCAAATATCAATAGGTGTCGCTGTTGGGTAAAATGAAAAGAAAGGGTGAAGTGACTAGGTATAGCCGCAAGAGGGCGGAGTCTGCAAGCGTTTCAGAGGCAAATCAACATAATTCATTTAAAATAAACATTTCTCATAACACACATCTAATAATATAAATAATTTTCCCATTACTTTCCAAAAAGATTAGCACTATTATGTAGGCTAAACCAGATAACCAGAAAAGACGTAAGAGGGCGCTTTATATTAATTCACCCTTTGAAATTATTTCAACACTCTTGTTTTTGTATTATGAAATAGGCACAGAACAGATTTATAAATTGTATTTTGCAAAAGGATCTGAATCATTAACAAATAGCTTTAATAATCAGCTGGTGTTGTTGAGAAATGTATTCAATCCTCCGTATTTCATTTCTGGCTATGCATTTGTGTAATGTGTTCTTTTAGCAAACAAAACAACTCAGACAATTGTAAAATAATAATAATAATAATAATAAATATTCTTTTTTTATTCAAATGCTTTTGGGGCATGTTTTATTATTCACATGTCTGTTGTTGACATGAATAAACCGTTTCTCTTGAGTATGATGAAAAGTCAAACTGCAAAGAGAAAAAAATGATCCACATATGCGTTAGCAGGTAGATATGTTGTTAAACGTGTTCAGGTCGAAATGAATTCCTGTGTTCAGGTCGAGATGGGTGTTATTGTGGGAAATATTTAAACAAACTTGGTTCATTGAGCACAGCTCTCCTTTTCACATGCTCAAGCCTTAACACTTTTAAGGGGCCCTGTGACTCTTATCATTGTGTCAGTAAGCAAAATTTCACACTTGCAGTCCCTTTTTCTAATAGAGGTGGGGATTTATTCTGATTTAAAGATATAAGCGGTTTTTGGTAATGGTGGATAAAATTTGTTTTGTTTTTATTTCTCCTTTCTAAATTCTACAGAGGAGTCCCTACAATGTTGCATTTGTTGATTTAGCAAATGCTTTTATTCAAATCCAACTTACAAAGGAAATAAATAAAAACAGATTTGTATTCTCGTCTGGTCCTTTCACATGTGCAGTTTGCAGTCCAGAGCATATACGAGCCAAGGCACATTTACAGAGTCTATTTACGGCAACCTGCTTCCAATCGCGCTTGCTTCCCAAAAGCTAAAAACAACCGAGCCCAGTGGAGAACTTTATATTGAGAGAAGGATTTGATTTCACACATAGTCTCTTGAAAACCAACTTGGCTTGTTTGTGTGGACAGACGTGTGTGAACCCTCTGCACCCAACCAATTCAACCAGTGTTTACCACATGTCATCCACCTCCTGCTAATGGCAGGCACAATATGACCGACTGATACAGACAGATAAAGCTGCCATGTTACTGTGTTTTTCACCCCAGACATTTTAGCTTTGTTTGGAAACAAGAAAATGTTTCCAAAATGTCACCATTCAGATCTCAGGTAGTTAGCGTATCTTCTCCCTCTCGCCAACCCAGAAGTCAACTCAACATGTTCCAATTTATCCAGAGACTGTGTAATTTAGGCGCTGTAGCTTAAGAGACAGTGCTATATTAATATTAAGGCCAAACATATTAAGTAGGTAGACTCTTTTGAATGTTAGAAATGCTACTGTCATAAAACTGTATACCATTAGCCAGCAATAAAATGGATTTAAAAGAAATATAGCTCTTGGTCACTTAGAGTCTGCATGTGACAGTGTCATGCACCATCTCACGGAAAATACAAAAGGGGAGTTTGCCATATTTATTTTATTCATACATTTTTTTAAGTCCAGAACCATAGTGAATATTTATTTATCATGTGACAAATTAAAATCTTTTATTATGCTGCATTTAATATACAGTAAGTGAGGTGAGAATCATACTATTAAAAGCATCAATAACTGAAAAAATACAACCCAAGAGTAAACACACTAATATGGAACTTCTACAGAGCTCCCTTCCATAAAATTACTGGGTTAGGTTCTGACAGGTCACATGATTCTGTGGAATTTCCCCTCAGAAAGCCACATTCTCTTAAGGAACATAGAATAAAAGCATTATTGAGAAGTGAAGCGCTTGTACTCATGTTCGTCATGGCCTTAGGCCAGATCAAGATATTATTGATAAGAAAGGGATCAGGAAGAAGGGTCAGAAGAAAGGATATCATCACCAAAATCAATATATAAAATAATAATACAATAACAAATGAGCTCAGTCATTTTGCAACTGCCTGAACAGCAGTTTTGTTTTTTCTTTTTGTTTTCATGTCAATGCATTCTGATAATCCTTTGAAATAATTCTAGATACATTTATATCATTCTTTATTTAATTTAGATATCAACCAGTTTTCAGCTTAAATAAAAGCAAAGTGCATTATGTCTACTAATAGGCATGTTTCACTGTAAAAAAAATATTGTTGGTTTAACTTTAAAAAGTAAGTAACCTGGTTGCCTTAAAATTTTAAGTTCATTGAAATGGAAAAAGTGAGTTAATACAATGAAGGAGAATGATTTATTCATCAGAAACTCAAAATTATATGTTATCTGAACTAAATAAATTATTTAAGTTGATATGACAAAAGAAAAAATGTGATTACTAATCATGAAAATATTTGTTTTACTGTGAAAGAAAAGGTCTATGTACTATTTTGGTTAAGAAAAGAATTTTTCGCTATTTCAACAAAGCAATTCATACAGAAAATATTTAAAAATATCTCTTTTTGAGATGCACACAGTTTGTATTTTGATTGATTTCAGTTACAGAACAAATTTAATTGTACTTCATGTACTGAAACGGTCACTTCTGGAACCCCATTTCTACCTAAAAAAAGATCATTCGGATCTAAAGTTTAAAATAAGTAATATCACATTATGAGGGATGCCAGATTAAAAGAGATATGAAGTCTATAAAAATTAAAATAAAATAAAGTTTTATTCAGAAAGAGACCATCGTTTTTCACACAGACAACCAAAAACAGTTTATTGATCTCATAAGTTTTTCATCCATCCATCCGTTCTTAAAAACTGCTTATCCTCTGTGGATACAGGTTTATTCAAACCTATTCCTATCTGAAGACTAAACTGAATGCTAAACAATCAGATCCTTTGTTTAAAACAGTCCCACAATGATTTTATTGGTGCACAATTAAGGGTGCTTACAAAATGCCAGGCGAGGTTAGTAGGGCACCACAGGGTCTTTGTGGCCGGCCGCAGTGCTTGCACGTTTGAGTCACATGAAAATGCCTGTCGTCTCCCCCTTGTGTCATTTCCATAAACAACAAAGGGCCTGATGGTAGAAATTTGTTAGCCTACTTCTGGGTGCCAGGTTTCCTTGTGTCTCACTCAGCTGCAAAAACTGCCCCACTTTACACTTCACTTCTCAGTTACCAGAGCAAAGTGATGACACACCTAAATGCTCCAGTTGTCATGTACAACTGATTTGGGATTGTTTTTTTCCAAAAGGCCTCAAATACACTTTCAAGCAAGTCTACATCTTTGTATTTCCAGACCCAGTAACCCACTACTCTTTGGGAACCAGCCAGGTTGGCAGAGGCAACAAAATAGCAAACAGATTTAAACTTGTCGTCTCTTCAGTGGAACCATTAACAATGACCTACATATATTGAGTCCTACCTACCTATATACATTTTCCTCAAATTTATTTCTATAGTGCTGTTCACAACAAATATTGTTTCCAAATGTTGCATAAATCTAAATGGAACTGTAAAAAAGTATAAAAATATATTCATTAATATATTAGTATTATACTATATTATTATGTTCTTATATTATTACCTTCGGATGAGATGATAAACCGAGTTCCTGACTCTCTGTGTTCATTAAAAATCCCAGGAATATCCTTCGGAAAAAGAGTTGGGGTGTAACTCTGGCGCCAATGTCCATCATGGCTTCCTTATCACCCCCAGATACTCATTGGCTTCATCACTGTCTCCTCTCCACCAATAAGATGGTGTGTGGTGGGCGTTCTGGCACAATATGGCTGCCGTCGCATCATCCAGGTCCGGGTGGATGCTGCACATTGGTGGCGGTTGTGGAGATTCCTCCTTCAATGTAAAGCGCTTTGAATACCCAGAAAAGCGCTATATAACGAATTATTATTATTAATTATTATTTGTGGTTTTCCTTTCAGACACATAATTTATGGGAGGGGAGTATTTCAATGAATCATGCAAGGTGATTTACTAAGTTTTGCGCTCGTCAATGTACTGGTGTTTGCACCATTGTTTACTAGAGCCAGACCGATATATTGGCAGGCTGATATTATCGGCCGATATTGGGCATTTTCCAAACTTTCGGTACTGGCAGTTATAATGGCAGATAAATGACTATTTCAAAAAGAAAAAGAAAAACAGACGAAACACGCTTGAACCATGTCATGAGCGTTGGAGTTGTATAGTTTGTCCACCAGAGGGCACTCTACACTGTCCCTGTTGGCAACACTCGTTGAGTTGGTCACGATACATGAATAACAAAAAAAAAAAAACATCTCCATCACTTCTCTTAACTCAAATAAGCATGACAAAATTCATGTCTAGTTTTGCTGCAGTTAAATAAGCCGAGAGTGAAGCAGAATTAGCTAGTAACAGTTACGTTACGTTGTTACAGTGTAGTTGACTGACTGTCCTTTTAACTTTTGACAATGTGACTGAAGTATTTCTTTAATAGCGCAAAACAGTTATAACAATGAGACGTATCATCTCTCCTTGGCCTGTTATATTTAAAATATGTTTTACAATATTGGCAGTATGACATTATCCATTGCTAAATTATGGCTCACCAAAGACTAGCTAACCACAAAGCTAGCTAATGCCAGTATCATCAGTCTGTTTTGGTGTGACACGTTTATTTTTTAAAATGCATTATCATATTATTTTAGTTAAAACTCATGAATAACTACAAATAACAAATGTTAGGGAAATATGTTAATGTTTTGTTGCGCGTTTTTTTGAAAGAAAAGAAAAAAAGAAAATATCGGCCGATATATCGGAATATCGGATTTTAAACAAAAAATATTTTTATCGGTATCGGCCTTCAAAATCCTTTATCGGTTGGGTTCTATTGTTTACCGCTCCCAAAAAGCGAACACATTCTCATCCTAGGGCGTCATCTAACTGACGCTTTTGACCATGCGTCAACATCCGACGCACATGGCACCCTTTAGCGTCAATATGAGATGCTTCCGTTATGGGTAGATTTAGGTCTGAGGTAGGGTTAGGGTTAGACCACTAGGAGGCGCCTTCTGTCCCATATATATCTGCATCTCATATTGACACTAAAGGGTGCCATGTGCGTCAGATGTTGACGCATAGTCAAAAGCGTCAGTTAGATGACGCCTTGGTATGAGAACGGGCTGAAAAAGCAAGTCTTAAATCAGACGCTGCTCTTAGATTCGTCATTATGGAAATTATCTGGCTGCTTCCGTGTACTTTAATTTGCACGTCGTCAGTAGATCAAGCGCAGAACTTTCCACTCCCTTCAGAGCTTTTTTGGAATTGTGCTCTCATGCTAATTTGCCCTGTTTAAATCTGGCCCATAATGGTTTAAATGGTTACACCATAGGTGTAAATAATAGCTTCATATATGTCTTTGTCAAATTAGAAAACATATTATCTTATTACAGTATCATCTGTCATGCCACTGTTTTTGCTGCAGTGTTTAAGTAGCTTACTTTTAGGCTTTCCAGCCTATCAGCATTGTCTACCACCAGTCTATCCAATAAACGAGGCACGAACGCTGACGTATAACAGACCCACACACCTGCTGTCGACTCTCTCTTTCCATACTCAGCTGATCTCTAATCAATTCTGACCTGAAGCAATGAGGAAATGTGAGTCACTTGCTTCATCTATCAGTTCCTACATGTCCCTGTGCTTCTGGGCACAGACGCCAAATCCGCCTAAAACCTCCTGATCCTGCATTTAGATTACCAGAGTCACTTGTGTGCAAGATTACCCGGAAACATAAGCCACCCCTATATGCAGCAATGTTTGTGTGGATAATCTAACTTCAGACAAGTATTTTAAAGTAGTTCCCAGATTTTGAAACCCAGAGCATTTAACTGTCCCACATCCAAATTGAGCTTTTCCTATTGCCCATTCTTCTCCAGTAGAGGCATTTCTTTACATTGACTGGGGCAAGGTCAGTTCAGTGGCTCACTAATTCTTGACCTGTCTTGAGTCATGTTTCAACATGTGACACTCCGGCCTGCAAAACCTCTGCCTACTGCCCTAGATAAATATATAAGGCAGCTTTTTCCATATAATCAACTCAGGAGTCATATTAAAAATAAAAAATCAGAATTAAAAAAAGAACAGTAGTAATAAAAACTAAAATTATACATAATAAAGGAAATAAAATAATAATTTATTAAATGAAATGAACTCTTGAAATGATAACTGAAGGCGAAACTGCAAATTTACTGTTACATCATTAAAATGGATTTTAATTAAATGTATTATTTTTTCAGTGTATGTATTTTGAATGCAGTCCACATTTATTCCTCATATCTGGCATGGTGTTGGCCCATCAGACCTGGAATGGGCGATCCCAGTGACTCCGCTCATGCATACACAATATGGCCATCTTGGGGTATTTGCCAAAGGCCATCTGAGGTGTTTCCTTATCATTCTTGCATGAATGGTAACCTCTCTCTAAACTAATCTCTCTCCATGTCGTGCAGAGGAGATAGTTATATATAAACTGCCATGCCTCGGACATCTGCATACGTATCACGTTCTAATATTGCTGCAAATACAAGCCTCACGTTTCAGTGTAGATTTCACTGGCTAATAGGATTAAATGAATTACCGCTTGCAAGGTCTCTTGGCCAATTAGACTTCAACTCAAACAGATGTCTCCTGCGCAAAGTTTTCCATGGCAGACTGGAAAGTATACAGAATGCAATGCAGTCTAACCTTGAACTAGAAATCCACGGGATTACACCTCAATTCAAATATTTACACCTTTTTTGTATGTTCAACAATGTAAAATACTAATGCAGACAATAGACCTTTCTCACAACTTCCGTATTTGGGACCGGAAATACGCAATTGTCGTGGTAATCTTCTTCCGCTCCATTCATAACAGATAGCGCCGAAGGCAACTAGTGAGAGTTGTTGCGTACAGATCTTTTTTGTTATTCCCAAAAGCAGCCATACCTGTCGTTTTCATTCCTTCCCTCGTCAGTTCCCTGTCGATGAAGTTCGACGGAAATGGATTCAGGCAATCTGGCGGGATGTTATTGATCCTGTGATCTTCTGTACTTCTCATGTCACCATTCACTAATAAGCCGTCATTGTTTATGTTTATTTTTTATGTTTTATGATTTGTGTATTTTGAAGTAACGTTAGTTCATGCTCAACTTTATTAAGATATTTGTATCCAGCCGAATAAGCACATAAAAATATACACCACAATATAAAACAATATAAATAAGAACACACTACAGTGGGCTACATATAAATTTAAAATATTAATATATACCATTACTGAGTATTTAACAATCTGAGTGTACAAGGGATAAATTAATATTTGTATAAATTGTTCTTCATCTTTGATCGTATAGCAAGAGCAGTGCAAAAAATTCATTACCCCTAGAATAACTGTTGAATAAAACTGACAGACTTCTTTCTGGTATTCACATCAAAATGCAGTTTATTGTAAATAATACTCCCTAAATATTAATAACTTTCCACACACTCCACCTTCTTACCTTTAATGAACGTATATTGGGAAGAATGCTTCAGTTCTGAAATCAATATCATATCTTTGGTCTTAGATAGATCAGCTGCAGACAAGCATCACCACAGCATTTTACAAAGTCATCAACAACTGGACCATGACAAGTTTACATTTTTTTGAAGTTTTGAAGACTCTCTGATCAATTTTCTCCTCACAGAGTAGGTTTTTCTGATGTGTCGACAGTTGACGGGAACTCCGTTTCCACAACGATTACGTATTTCCGGTTTTTGTGAAAAAGGTCTATACTGTAGCTTGTTTCAGAAGAAGTCACAAGGGAAAGCCGCAAATTAACTTCCTTAATCTCACAAGAGAACAAACACAACCCCCTTTAGACCAATTGAATGGCTTCATTTGAATTACAAGACAATAATGTAGACTAGATACATTTTAAATGTTCTGAACTCTTTATCAAGGATAACTTATAATTCAGTGTATCTGGATGGCAAAGATAGAAGTACTGTAAGTGCAAGCTGCATTATTCACAAGATGGCTAAAAGCACCAGACTTGTTCGACAACTTTATTAGCACTTGCATAAAACTATTATAGTTTCTGCATGCTTAATAGCAAAACCATCTGGCATTTACTTGAGACAACTAAAGAGCTGAATTATTTAGAGACCTCTAATACTGATGGCTCAGTGGTGTTTTACTCTAATCTCTTGTAGGCTTGCGCAGTTGTTTTTAGAATTGTTTTATTTCAGAAGACAAATAGAATTGTGGAACCAATGTGATTTCACTCTCAGTGTCCTCATGTTGTCTGATAACATTTTAATGCAGCACAAAATAATGCAGACTACTTAGTAGATGTTTATGAGCAGAGTAAAAGTAATTGTTATAAGAGTAATTCATACTCATAATAAATTCTCTCATAGTAATTCATAATAAAATTCATTATTTTACATACATATTATTTTAGAGTAATACTACATTTAATTTTACAGGTGAACAACATATTTCATGGTTGTGGTTATATGCAACTATTATTATTATTTTTTTCTATTAAGTGTTTTTGTCATGACTTGTAAGTAGGAGAAATGTAACTAATATAACATAACTGATATTAGGGTTTTAGGGTTGGTCTAGACTGGATCACATCTATTCTCAACTCACACATTGTGTTTATTACAACACAATAGCAATATACACTCACCTAAAGGATTATTAGGAACACCTGATTAATTTCTCATTAATGCAATTATCTACTCAACCAATCATATGGCAGTTCCTTCAATGGATTTAGGGTTGTGGTCCTGGTCAAGACAATTTTCTGAACTCCAAACTGAATGCCAGAGTGGGAAAGAAAGGTGATTTGAGCAATTTTGAGCGTGGCATGGTTGTTGGTGTCAGACGGGTCGGTCTGAGTATTTCACAATCTGCTCAGTTACTGGGATATTCACGCACAACCATTTCTAGGGTTTTCAAAGAATGGTGTGAAAAGGGAAAAACATCCAGTATGCGGCAGTCCTGTGGGCGAAAATGCCTTGTTGATGCTAGAGGTCAGAGGAGAATGGGCCGACTGATTCAAGCTAATAGAAGAGCAACTTTGACTGAAATAACCACTTGTTACAACCGCAGCAAAGCATTTGTAAAGCCACAACACGCACGCAAATAGGAAAAAGAGGCTACAATTTGCAAGAGCTCACCCAAAATTGGACAGTTGAAGACTGGAAAAATGTTGCCTAGTCTGATGAGTCTCGATTTCTGTTGAGACATTCAGATGATAGAGTCTGAATATGTCGTAAACAGAATGAGAACATCCATCATGCCTTGTTATCACTGTGCAGGCTGGTGGTGGTGGTGCAATGGTGTGGGAGATGCTTTCTTGCCACACTTTTGGCCCCTTAGTGCCAATTGGCCATCGTTGAAATACCACAGCCTACCTGAGCATTATTTCTGACCATGTCCATCCCTTTATGGCCACCATGTACCCATCCTCTGATGGCTACTTCCAGCAGGATAATGCACCATGTCACAAAGCTTGAATCATTTCAAATTGGTTTCTTGAACATGACAATGAGTTCACTGTACTAAAATAGCCTCCACAGTCACCAGATCTCAACCCAATAGAGGGTCTTTGGGATGTGGTGGAACGGGAGCTTCATGCCCTGGATGTGCATCCCACAAATCTCCATCAACTGCAAGATGCTATCCAATCAATATGGGCCAACATTTCTAAAGAATGCTTTCAGTGCCTTGTTGAATCAATGCCACATAGAATTAAGGCAGTTCTGAAGGCAGTATTAGTATGGTGTTCCTAATAACCCTTTAGGTGAGTCCATAACCAAACAAAATATAATAGCAAAAGGTATAACCTAAGCAAAATACGAGTTGAAATACTTTGTATCACCAAAAAACAAAAACGATTACCCAAAAATCTTTTGTTAAATGTTTTATTTGAACTTAAATCACACGTCACAGAGTAGCCTATACTATGGCAGTTTGATGTTAGTTTGGCCTCCAGTCTGCTTGTGACGGGTGTTTAATCCCTGATCAAGTGTCTGTAATTGCTGTGACTCTAATAGAGCGGATGAACCAGACTCCCTCACGAACCGGGATCTGTTTCCTTTTAAACTGATCCATGACCAGCTGTGCTGACCCAATTCATTATCATTATCAGTCTAATATGTGGCGCAAAACTGACCTTGGACCAGGGGAAAAGGAGACTTGCGAATAGCATCCTGTCATGAGCAGACGGATATAGGGTACTTCAAGGCCTTGCTTTGAGCCCTGTCCTGTTGACATGGGAAAGCTCTCAGCGGTCAGTGTGCAAGGAGAACAAAGCTGAGCTGCTCCTTCAGCATGCCAACAGCTGCTCGGCAGGAGGCCTGGCCATAGACAGCATGGGATTGTTTTTCACCACTTGCTCACATGCAACAAACAAAGAAAACAAACACAGACATCTGAACACAGACACACACACACACACACACACACACACACACACAATTTCTCCCTCAGACAAATACACACATACATGGCCTTACATTTTTCCAACCGTAATGATTTTTAAAGGAATAGCTAATATATGTATTGAAAAAAACTCTTGACATCCAACATATCTGACCTTGACATGTTCCTGATATTAATGAGGGATGAAGCCATGCATCTGTAAATGATTAATTTTTGGGAGTCAAATTGTCACAATTTCCTGGTCAGTAAACATGATGATGAGGAGAAAACAGGAACAGGAATGAGAAACACTTACCAAACATACCACATTAACACAAGACAAAACACTGATGAGAACTAAGGGCATAAATACACAAGGAGAGCTAATAAAAAAACAAAATAAAGAGCCCATTCTCATCCCAAGGCGTCGTATATGACGCTTTTACCAAAGCATAGACATCCAACGCACATGGCACCATTTAGCGTCAAATGAGATATATATATATATATATATGGGGTAGAAGGCGCCTCCTAGTGGTCTAACCCTAACCCTACCCCATACCTAAACCTACCACAACCGAAGTGTCTCATTTGACGCTAAAGGGTGCCATGTGCCTTGGATGTCTACGCTTTGGCAAAAGTGTTGTATATGACGTCTTGGGATGAGAATGCGTTGAAATAAACAACAGGTGAACGTAATCAGTAACCAAGGGAACAAACTGGAACACACTAAACTTTAAAACTGCATGATAATAAGAAATGCAAAAGAAACTGTTCACATAAATGCAGCTGGTGAGCATAAAATATTGTTTTTATGCAAAAACGTACAAAATTCTTACCATTGCCAAACCTTTGAACTGTAGTGAATAAACAAGACTATAAATAGATGGAGATAATGACTTGAATCATAAAACGCTTTTTATAATCACAAAGGTCATGTTGGATGGCTGAAGATCGCTTTTGATAGCACACGATCAGATACATGCTAAATCTGAATAAAGGTGAAAGACCAACAAAGAATATTTATATATTAACAAATATTGTTGATACTTTTTGAGTGCCCTCATTATCACAGGGCCCAGACCAACATTTCTGTTTCTGTCCTCAGCTGTCAACAGCCCTGACCTCTTTAAGAGCATCCAGTTGCACTTTATTTTACAGTACGTGTACTTGCAGTGTACTACCTAAGAAAGTATGGGAAATAATGAGTTTAGGTTTAGGTTTAGTAGTTATTACCCACTTATTGTGATTACTTATAAGTAAACAGGATGTACAGTACATGGGGAACAGGATTGTAAAAAAAAAGTGATACCAAGCATCTTTTTAAAAGTTCAAACCTGCTGATCCCTGTACAGCCAATGGTAAAGTAGCTAAGATCTGTATTATTAATAATCATATTATTCAAAAGAACAAGTGTATTTGTGAACCATAGGGAGGATAAATCTTCCCTGGAGGGAATGGCAGGACTGAAAGTCACCTGTAATCTTGTCCAGGATGGTTTTTTATGCATTGCAGCCTCCCAACTGAAACCTGACACTCGCTACAAATAACTTGTTTACCTAGCAACAGTGATGCTAAGCAACAAGCTGCTTCCTGTGAAATGAGACAATGTCCATGCACAATATGTTCTGCTCTGGGGTCAGGTTGATCTGTACTGCATGTAAAATAATTTAAAGAGGGGCAATAGTAATGTAAAAATAATAATTAAATAGAATAGAATCAAAAATAAAATGGATAAATGTTGCCTTACATAAATTTTTGCAGTCAGATCGCCGCACTAAATTTTTTTGTGGTGAAATACAGCATAATTTAACAAGTATGGTTAACAAGTCAGCTATAAAACTTGGGCATGACTCCACAGCAAAAAAAAAAAGTACAATTTTCACTCAGAAATTCACTCTGTAAGTAACATTAAATTAAGCAAGATTTTTAAGTGTGAAAGTAAGTAAAACATACTGCATTCATCTTTGTTTTATTTACAACAAACTATAAAGCTTTAAGCTTTAAACTATAAAGCTTTTTTTGCGACATCTGGAATTCATTTTGCCCTTATTGTGATTTGGGTTACACTTTATTTTAAGGCATATTTGTTGTGTAATATGTCCTGGCTCTTCCAAGCTTTATAATGGGAGTGAATGGGTATATTTTTAAGTCCATCAAAGTGCATCCATCCATGATAAAAGTGCTCCGCATGGCTCTGGGTGGTTAATAGAGGCCTTCTGAAGTAAAGTGATGCGTTCCACATTTAATGTGTTCCAAAAATATCCACATGTAAAACTTTATCGATGTTGAGCTTCCGGCAGGCGGCCATACGCAAGTTGACTTATGCCAAAAGAGTAACAGTTGAAGATGTAGGAGTAAATAGCGTAAGCTTTGACGTGTCTCGCGGTTCAAACACAGGGCTGGGCAACCACATTCGGCATAATTGTCATTTTTTGGTAAACTAACCCTTTAAAGCTGCAGTCCTTAACTTTTTTTGTGTTCAAAATTTATATAATAAGCTCAAACCGTGTTTTTGTCTTATCCTGAATCACTAAAATAAGTGTTTATATTCTGAATATTTTAGACTGGTTCAGGTCGTACCACTGCAAAGTATCCCATTACCTGCGTGACTCGTCATAGCGAGAGAAGTAGCTCCGACTACAATGCTCTTCCGCAAGACACATGCAGTTCTGTTTATTAACCGCTAGAGTGCCAAAAGTTACAAACTGCATCTTTAATTAAATGTATAGGGTTAATTAATTATGCATAATTTATAGTAACTGCATGTAACATATCATGAAACAAGGACACGGTAAAAAGAAAGAAAGAAAGTGTTACCGTGTTTTGTATGTTGAGGTCTGTTTGGCACAGTTGAATCCTAAACCAACATAGACTCGTTTTCTGCATATTACTGGGCTGTTTTAAAATAAGCTGTAAAAGTCATTCAGTTTGTTGTTAGGAAAACACCATCACACAATAAATCTGCAAGCAAACAGACAACTTTAGACTCATAAATATCACTGATATGAATATCCAACATTGTGCACTCCATTAAATGTACTTTGCAACAAAGGAGAGTTTTATGGAATCATGTTTGCGTGAAGGCCCAGCATAAATCGCACAAGACGCGTATACCCCAATTACAATTTATGGAGCACACTCTGAAGAGCCCAGGGGGAAAGTAGGCCACTCACGTGATGCTCACAGCAATTGCTTTAGAACAAAACCTTTTCTGAGAGAACAGGGGCTGCAATCCAAAAGCTCCTTCTCTTTTGTAAACAGCAGTACACATTGCAGTCACTAAGTGCATTAAAAAAGTCAGACTTAACTCATTCCCAGTGCTGGTGTCAATACTCCCTTTTCCATATACTGCACTGTAAAAAAAATATTTTTAAGATTTGTTATCACAAATTTGTTATTTTCTTTTGTCAAATCAACTTTATAATAATTTATTTACTTGAGATAACTTATTATTTTGAGTTTCTGATGATTAAATTAACTCACCTTTTCCAGTTCAATCAACTTAAAATTTTAAGGCAACCCAGGTTACTTACTTTTTTAAGTTAAACCAACAATATTTTTTTACAGTGTAGTAATCAGAACATTTTTTTTGTCAAATTAACTTAAATAATTTATTTAGGTTAGATAACATATAATTTTGAGTTTATCATGATTAAATCATTCTCCTTCATTGTATTAACTCACTTTTTCCAGTTCAATGAACTTAAAATTTTTAAGGCAACCAGGTTACTTACTTTTTTAAGTTAAGCCAACAATATTTTTTACAGTGTGTAGGTCTAGCACCATTTTTCTCCCAATTTGTTCTTATTTGGTTTGCTGTTGCCACATAACATAGATACAATTGAATAATGGTAACATTATTAAAAACACATCACATAAGAATATCTGGGGTCAGACTGTTGCCATGATGACAAAGATACCTTGCCCTGTGAGTATGGAGTCAGTCGGTGTTGATGCGTCTTGCCTGGCTATTTAAAGATCAACATTATGATGGCTGGATAAAGACGGCTGCTTGAGAGAATTGCATCACATAGTGAAGTTGGTTTCGTGACCTCTTTAAGGACTGTGCCAGGCAACACCATCAGAGAACAAAAAAGAACAGAAAAGGAGGGAGGAAATTACTTCTGGGAGCCAGGAAGAGAGAAAAGTAAGAGCAGATGCTGTGAGTTTTTTTTATGAGTGTCTCCATAGCCTGCTGAAAAATCCAGCATGAATTCCAGGTTAGTCCAGACTGGTTAGAGCTGTATAGTGCTGGTCTAGCTGGTTTTCTCAAGGCAGCAACCCATGCTGGTCCCAAGTATCCAAAACACACCTTATGCTGATGACCAGCAGTGCTGTATTTGTCAGCTAAGAAAAAAGATATTTTTCTTCTCAGAAATAAGCTGTTAAAATGGGGCGTGAAAGGCAGATGCTCCTCAGACGGACACTCTCAAAGAGGAACATGCTCTCATTTTCCAGCTCTTCGGGCAGACTGTGGGGTCATGCGCTATTTCAGTGCTGTCTGAGGCCTGCTGAGTTGCTGCTGAGCCATAAACAAATCAGCAAAAAAACATATGACAGACAGACTGAGTCAGAGCATAAGAGATATAAGAGACAAGACAAACAAAGGTAAGACAGATGAATGAGGAAGTTCATCCTGAAAATAACAATTGATAAGATTAAAGAAAATGAAAATAACAATTGATAAGATTAAAGAATGCCAGCACAAAAGTACTGTTAACTACAACTATTAAAAATTGTTTTTGTTGATTGAAATAAAGTTGAAATAAAATAAAGCAAAATCTAAAAATCAAAAAGCACATGTTCAGAGTCATCTTGAAAATGAAATAACTATCTAAACCAAAGCTGAAAAAAAAATAAAGCTAAATAGATGTTAATAAAAGTATTAAAAACAATTAAAATGACAACATTAAAGAACTTTAAACTTTAGATGATAAAACTGGTATTTATGAAAGGTTGTTTAGATAGAGTTAAAGTTGCACAACAGGGGCCTGTACAATGATGGTGGTAGCTGAACAAACTCAGGGTTGCAGGATTAGTTTCGAGTTGACAAAACCAAACCAATCCAACCCAGGCTTTGTTGGTACCATGATGCTGATCATCAACTTTCTCTGTCAACTCAGGCTTGTGTAGCGAGCGAACAGCCAATCACATGCCGAGAAACAGTGAAACTCATTCAAAACTCATTTAAATGAATTTCTCGCAAGAGAAGTAGCGCAATTCACTTATTAAATAAAAGTATTAAAATATTAAGAATTTAAACAAATTTACACAGCAAGAAGAAAATAGCTGTCTATGAAAGAGGAAACATAAAAGAAAGTCTCGTTACTGTACATCAGTGCAAGTAAAAGTTGTGAAGTTAGTTTATTGATAAAGGTATAGATAGAATTGAACATTTTAGTTAATATGTTGTCATTTTGTAGCTTCATTTATTGATTCTAAAGCATATTTATATTAGCTTTATATATTTACTCCTTTAAAATCTGTGTAATAATAAAACATGAACTGAAATTGTACATGTGAGATCGTTTTAGGGTGTAATATACAGAAAAAATGTCTAAATCAGACAAATTTATTTACTAAAAGCCATGATTTTGTCTTTTAAAATCATTCGCTGTGTAGTGACCTTTAATAGAAACAGGTGGAGTGGCTTTATCGCGTCAGACATGTGTCACTTTGCTCACAGCTGATTGGTCCAAGTTCGGTTTGCAACCTCATACCTGAAACATAACCTGCCCCGGACCAGGTTAGCCTAAAACCCAATGTTGGCGCAAACTAAACTGAAACTATAGCCACCTAAACCGGCTTCATCGTACAGGCCCCAGGCCTGGGAAGTTCTGGTCTACAGCAACTCGTCTGTTCAAAATGATTCAGGATTGACTGAATGACGACACTTATTTTGGTACATTACAATTTTTGGTATGGAGACTGACAAGTCAAGGGTTGATATAACACAGTTATTGTATAGTTTTGCTCAGTGCATTTTGTTTGTGATTAACACTATTGTTTCAATTTCAGTCAAAAGTTTTACAAATTAGGTGATGCTAAAAATGTACTTCCTTTACATTGAAATAATTATTAAAATAATAATAATAATATATTTTGACTTACTTTCTTTTGATTGCTTGGGTGAATTATTTGACTTGTTGCTGGGGTAATATAAGTAGGCCACACTCATCATAAGTATAGCCAGCTTTTCCACGTCTGTGTGTCAGTCATTGGCCCGTCCTGAACCTAGAGCAGTGCTGCTGTTACTGAGGCTCTGGCTGCTGCGCTGGAATGTGGAATGTTCGGGTTGTGGGACAAATGTTCCTAAAATGCAGCCCCACCTTTCAAAACTGTTTGCCACCGCAGTTGTGGGGACCTGTGTGCAGCTTGTGTGGACATGTGTTGGACTGCGATTCCACAAGTGCTTTTGTGAGGGGGATTTCTGCAAGATTTCACTTTAATGTCAAGTATCATCTCAACCCAATAGCGAAACTCGAACTTCTCGAAACATTATCAGAATGGAAACAAAGACATGCAATAAGCAGATTCACTTTTTTTTTTTTTTTTTGGTCAGGTAGCACATACCGCAGATGGATGGTTCATGTTTAGCGAGCTTGTCAATCCATTCACTGAAGAGTTTCTATAAGCCAGAACTTCCCAGGCCTGTTGTACAGCCTTAATTCTCGATAAACAACCTTCTTCCATAAAGGCCAGTTTTACCAGCTAAAGTAGACCTGTGTGGTCGACTCTCACAACTGCTGTCACAATAATCACAGGGCGATGTTTTATAAGAGCTTTTTTATGAGAAAATAGTCAGCAACAACAGCGTGTGAAAACTTTATGATGCATCAGTGACTCATTTTGCATTGACGCATTTCATTCAACTAAGTTGAAAGACGTCAATATGACTGCTACTCAGATCCAGGTGGGCATACAGTAAGATCTGTTTGTTTTCAATCGTTCCATTTCAGAGTCTTTCATTAGGTCACCTCAAGCTAAAAAGTGTATAAATCCTCTGAACTAACTGATTGGGAAGATACAATTTGAGTCAATGGGTGCATTCTTGTGTGTCTAGACCAAGCATGGGATATTGAAACCAAAGCACACAAAAGCCAATAACATTCTCTAAAAATGGTGCATTCACTTAAAACTAAAGAGGCATGCAAAAGCACGAAGCGCGTGACTACAAAATGAATAAACAAAAAGGACAGTTTTCTTGAGGTTTTCACTTGTTGAACTACCCTAAGTCTCTGCATCATAACAGCTGTTTTGATTCATTTTGTGTTGGATGGTTTCATGAAATAATGTTCAAACTCTGTATAACATCTCTGGAGTGTCTCTTCCTGAGAAAAGCCACACAAATGTATCTGCATGAAAATACAAATTACATACAAGTGTGTTTCCATGAATCAGATGTTTTGTAATACATGCAATAGAACCACTTTTTCACATCCTAGAGCTTGCTACGCAGAATTTGAACGAATCATATAGGCTATTCCAGAAGGTATACTGTAAAAAGTGATCACTTGGCTTACTTTCAAAAAGTGAGGAAACCTGCTGCTTTAAAATTATTAAGTAAATAAAAATAAAAATAAAAAAAGTTATACAAGTGTCGTTCTTTTGCGTGTATTATAAAAACATCTGAGTCGAGGAAACACACTTGTATGTCCTTTTCTCTCACAAATGAACTTCGTCATCATACACCTTTGTAGCATTAATGAAAGCTCACACACTCATCACTGTGGCTGGCCTACAAACCCCTGTGACGGCTCCATATGGCCAAAGTACTAAGTCTTCGTAAAACCCTTAGTCTGGAAGGCTGTTCCTGACGCAACAGGAGAAGGGAGGGAGGATGCGACTACTTGGACCATTCGCACTGTGCCTGGCCACCAATGAGTCCATATGGGTCAGATGTTCAGTGTGTTGGATCCTTAATGAGATTGACTTAATCTGCTCTCCTCTAGCAGGACAGGTTTGTGAGGCTAAATCAACCATGTCATTCTAAAATCTCAATGAGATTGATGAGATACGAGTGGCTACCTTGATGCACTGTTGTTCTGAGCCTGTTTGGACATGTTGAAGACTGGTGAAGAGGTGGTCATGACTTGTTTCAGGCAGTCACACACCTGCTCTGATTAATCCCATATGCATGTTGCATGTCTCAATTCATTGATGTCAGCTAAGCTATGAACTTGGATATCTAACTACAAAATTTCAAAGGGTATATCATCTCAAATATATACCACAAAAAGTGGTATTTGTACATTAAAGACATTCACAGTTTTCCAGCAGATAAATTATACACATCATTGTTGTTAGCTTTAGCACATGTAGCACATTAGCTTAGGGTAGCGAAAACTATGACTAAAGCTGAAACAACATTGAGGCAACGTACATCTCTTTGAATTTTTCAGAGTGAACACATTTCTCACACTCATTTCCCTACAAAATGGCGGATGCAAAATGGGACATATCTGGACACTATGCCTACCCTGAAAACTGTTTGATAAACATTTGCATTGGTAACCTAAAGAAAAATAAATCATGCAATATTAGAACGAATTTCACTGTGAATGCAGGCTAGCTTCAGCTGCTAAACTGAACATAGCATAAGCTGAAATGAAAAGTTTTCTGGTTTCATTTTAAAAGATAAAAAACAAAAGATATTTATGCTTTTGTGGGTTTTAAAACTTGTTCAGGAAAATCTGAATTGAGTGAAAGATAAAGGAGAAAGGTACATTCAATAAAGTAGTTATAACTATGTCATAAATTGAATTCCTTAAGTGTTTTGAGAATTATGTTGGAATATTTTTGAGTCTTGACAACACATTGGCTGCCAAATACACCAAGATCATCAGAAACACCAACTTCACAATTTATATCATGACTTATTGGGATGTTGGTACATAAAAAGAGGATGAAGTAAGTTTTCATTTTGTTTCCACACAGGACACATCCACCTCAAACATGTAAATATTGCGGCAAGTTTATGACCTCATCATATGCAAATACACCAACTGACCAGTTTGCCCTCTTTGCAGCTGCCGAAAGTTTTGACAAGCTTCAGTAAGGCTGTAAATCCGAGTCTAACAAAAATACTTTCATATTTCTACTCATGGAGAAACAGTGTCCAATTTTGAATATCTCCAGACCTCCTGTGACTGTTTACAAGTATCCTGTTATTTCTCCACATCACTTTGCCCGAATGACCTACTTTGGTGTCTGGGATATTCTACCGAGAACTTTCAACAAAGCCAATTTTAACATTTGGATCTATAACTGTGGATCTATACGATTGGAAAAGTGAATGAGAGGAAAAGTCAAAACATTAGTCTGTTACATTCTGTGCAGACATGCAGTCAAAAACCTACATGATGCACCCATCTGTAGTGGGTGAATACCCAAAGGGACAAGCCACCACTTAAATACTTCCCATAAGACAGTTATAACATCCACACAAAGAGCAATTCTGACTTCTAGAAGTTCTAGAAGATTCCTGCATAAATCATTATATTTCATAGGTGTGTTCAAGTGCCTGTTTGTTGAGTAAACTTTGCCTTGGAATAACACTCAAACATTATTGTTCAGAACTCCCTGCAGCTGTGTACTGCACTATGGAGGAATGCTTCCTTCTGTCATTTAAAATTGGACAACATGCTGAAACACATGTAACAGCATTTAATTTTCCCATATTGTAACATCTGAGAGTAATAGATCAATGTAAAAGGGGGAAAAAAAACGAGGGTTTAAAGAAAAATTCTATTACATTCATAAATGATTCGCAATAAGATCTATAACATGGATTTACAAAGTAGATACAATGAATTTTATTTTCATGCCAACATCCAGGGGATAGAACATTTACGAAAAAGGATCGATAAATGACAAGTCTCAGACAAAACAATGGTAAAATTGATTTTTTTATTTCTCTTTTTTAGAAAAAGAAACTAATACAAGCTCATTTGGTTACTTACACACTTCGTCATTATTTAAAACATTTCATTTACTCCTATTTCACTTTATCACTTATTTTCATGCGCTCTGTGACTATCATGCTTTGAACCACATGGCCAACAGTCAACAGACAAAGGGTATTAAAGGAAAATTAATCTTTATGTCTTTCACTTCTCTTTAAAACAAGTAAAAACTCTATAAAAGGATGAAATAAAAAGCAATACAAAAACCTGACCAGTAAAGCTGGAAGTGAAACGTTAGTCATCCCGTGCTGAGACTTCATTATTTAGTCAAGTGTGTTCAATTAAAGGCACAAGACTAGAGTCCTCCGAACCAAGGGGTTTACACACTGAGGCGAACCAAGGAGAGACAGCCATGTGAATGGGTGCTTTGGTGAAAAATTCATGATAAACAGACAGGAAATCCAAAGCAAAGTAGACAGATGTGGAGCATGATGCTGTTATTGCTGTGGTAGAGATCTCTTGAGCAAAAAAAAAGGATTTCACAAGAAAAGTAGAAAAACACTAAACCATTTTAAAAGGTTACTTTCCCCTGATGTATTCCAAAAAGAAACAGAGCGACTGAAAATTTGCGGGAGACCACAAATGAACCCAAAAATGATTATGACTAGACAGACACTATAGAGGCCTGGGGTTTGTAGTTTTTATTTGAGCACCAACATCTCTAAAGCTATACTGTTTTTTTTTTTTTCCTGAAACCTAGCTTTATTAAATGTCAAATCATCTTTACACCTGCTAAATGTGTGGAATCATATATAAATGTCCATTAACCCCCAAAAGGGTTTCAACCTGAGAAGAGGTGTGAAAAGACATGTTTTTTTTTCAATTAAGAGGACTTTGGCGACAACTTGCCTGAATTCCTCATTCTTACCTTGGTCCAGGTAGCAAACAGTGTGCTTTACAAACATAAAGGGCCAATGGGTTAAGCACCATTCATTTTCACAGTCCTTCAGCAGTTTAGTGTCTTCCCTTGAAAAAATTAGCTTCTAAGCATTCAGTGTTCAATTCACAGCTAAAAAGAGTGAGGCAATGTCATTAATCATGCTTACATTAGATCATAAAACAACCTTCCGAATAACCAACGGCATTATTGTTTGTCCACACAGGGGTTTCACGTGGACAAATACTCAGACAAAGTTCAGACACTGAGCAGTGCCATTGTGGGAGGGTGAATGTGCTGTGTGCTCTACTGTATAAAGAACAAGATTCTCTTGTAAACCTAAGAGTGAAAAGGGAACAAAATAGGTCTCTATAAAGAGATATTCCGGGCTAATCAACAAGTCACTGGAAATTTACCACACTGTGTCCTGATGGTGAGCTTTGGGGGATGGGAACTACCCTGCACTCTCTTTTTAGTCGTGTTTTTTCCCCTTATCTTCTCACACATATTAATTCAAACATAATAAAAATGAGACATTATATAAAATGCTATAAAAAAAACTGAATCCTGAAAGATGCATGTCATCCACCTTTTGTTATCTCGTAATTTGAACATGTTTATGAAGTCCTCGCACTGGCAGTTTGGTATCTATCATCGATGTGTGCAAACAGCACACTGCTATTGAAAATACTGGAAACGTGCAGTTCCCTTCCCCCACAATCAGCTTCAGGGAAATACATACTGCTGTTTACAAGCAAACACGTGATACTGCCTGTTGCCTTCGATTGAAACCTGACCAATATCTTTCAAGATAGCACTGATAAAAACACGCTCCTACAACACCCGTGCAAAAGTCTTTCCCAAATACCTTCCAGGAATGGGCATGGCCATCAGGCAGCATTGTGACCAGAATAACTCCACCACTTACCAACAAGTACAAACTTTCTTACATCTTGTTCTACTATGGTAAGATATTCAAAGCAACAGATACTCAAAAGAAATAAACGGTCGAGGAAAGAAATGGGATGCAATTGACTGGGGAAGATACTGTTAAAATAGAATAAAATTAGAAAATGTGCAGATCTACTTTAGACCAAGATAAGATAACATGGCCTTTAGAACACCAAATAGACATTTAAAAGATGTTTTATCTGACAATTAGAGCCAGAAAATTCACTCTAAGCCCTTAAAAAGTATACTAAGATTCACAGAAGACAGCACTTAGAGTTAAAAAAGTTGTGCATTTGTCTGAGCAGAAGTAGTGTAAACTTCAGAGAAGACAGGATAAGG
The DNA here is from genome assembly GCF_016745375.1 of Pimephales promelas. Next base: position 3,516,656 of record NW_024121188.1, read on the forward strand.
AGCGAGCAACAGCATCAAAATTTCACCCACCTCAATCAACAGCACTGGATTCAAGACCAAAGTGTAAGCCCTGATGTCAATTTTGAATTTCACACTCTGAAGGCCATTTGATAAAAACAGTATAGTTGTATAAAAGTTTTTGCTTGCTACACTTCATTAAAAATTTCAACAGTGAGCTTTGACACTCATTTAGAAAAGAAACGGGGGGGAAAAAAATCCACTTCTAAAATGGCTACAAATGTGTCTTTATCCCTGAAAAGCTAAGGAATCTCTATGAAACAAGCTTCGGCAGCACTGTACGAAAGGGTATACTTCCAGTGGAGTCACCCATCATGGTGGTCCGCAGTTTGTTGTTGGTTGAGCCCATGACTGGGGGTACCTTGGAGATAATAGTAGGGAAAGTGGTGCTGTGCTCTGTGATCCGTTTGGGCAGCATGGATTTCTCGCCACCAGGTGCAGGCTTGGGCAGTCTCTTGTAGAGCCAGGGGTGCCTTAAAGCCTGAACTGGTGTCATTCGAGTACTAGGGTCCCAATCCAAACACTTCTTCAGAAAGTCAATGAACGTGGAGTCATCACAGCCTTTGAGGGCCGACCCCCACTCCTTACTTCCTGGGGGACCTCGCAATTTTCCTCTGCGAGAACGGCTCCCGTTGAGGACTACCGTGCCGTTGCTAAGTGTGCTGACCGTGCAGTAGCGTGGGTGGCCTTTGGAGCTGATGAAGTTCTTGGCACGCTTGGCTTGTTCCAGCAGTTTCTGAGGTGGCATACCTAGTAGCTCCATCATGCAGGCCAGCTGGTCACCTTCATCTTCACCAGGAAACAGAGGGTATCCTGTAAGCAGCTCTGCCAGAATGCAACCAAAGCTCCACATGTCTATAGGCATACCATATCGCGATCCCAAGATGACCTCGGGAGCACGGTAGAAGCGGGATTGGATGTATGTGTAGACACGCTGGTGATCGAAACAGCTGGAGCCAAAGTCAATTACCTTGATCCCACTCCTGCCCTGCTGCTTAAGCAATATATTCTCTGGTTTCAGGTCACAGTGGATGATCTTATGGCGATGGAGAGCCTCCAGGCATTGGAGAATAGAGTGTGCAAACTTGCGTACCAACGGGAGACTGAAACCCTGGAACTTGTTGCGTTTGATGAGCTCATACAGGTTCATGCTGAGCAGCTCAAAGGTCATGCATATGTGGTTGCGGAAGGTGAAATTCTCCAACATGTGAACTACGTTCATGCTGCCGGTCTTGTCTTGCTTCTTCAGGTGCTCCAGAATTCGGATCTCCTCAGCGGCTTGCCGATGGAAGCGCTTCTCGTTACGCACCATCTTCAAAGCAAGGTGCTGCTGTAACTTGTGGTCATACACCTTCGCCACTTGTCCAAAACTACCTTTGCCGATCACCTTGAGGAACTCATAGCGAAAGCCAAGGTGATCATGAGGCACGTGGATGTATCCTCCCTGGTCGTCGTCATAACCACAGTTGTTGGTACCCCCTGTTACTGCCTGCCTCTTCTTGGCATTTGGTCCCAGGAAGTAGATCTCAGGATAGTTGTGGATCTCCTGCTGCTCCAAGGTAGTCAGTTGCTGTCGGTGTTGCTTGATAGCTTGTTCTGGGGTCATTGGGCTGCCCAGCTTTGTGACTTTTGTTGAGCTCTCTGAGGATTTCACAGAGCTGTTGCTGTCCACGCTTCTCTCTTTGGAGACTGCAGCTTGGGACTTAGCTGGTACTTGGCTTGTGCCATTATGTTGGCTCACACCATTGAGTTTGCGATTGTAGGTGTCCTCGTAAATATATTTCACCTTCATCTGTCCTCCTCGGATTGCTTGGTGATCCTTCATTGTAGGCTTGTTGACACCCTTCAAAAGGAAAGAGACATTTCAACAATTTGCCAAAAAAAAATTTGTAAGACAAAGCTAGCTGAGGGAATTTTTACAATCTTCCTATTATAGCTTCTGGCTTATGCATACAACTGAACAATCAATGTACTGTAACTCTGAGGTTTTATCAGACCACTGTTAAACAATCAATGACACAAACGTGCAGAATTGATCAGCCATCTAGTAACCCTGGGAATAATATATGACCAGTGGGGTTGTTTGATGCATGAGTGATCATTGCAGCGACAGAGAATGCCAGACAGTCTCTTCAGTATGACTGTAACGTGAACTGAAAAATGGTGGAACAGGAGGTTACTTTCATACTCCCAGGAAAACCCACGAAAGCAAGAGTCTAGTTGTTAAGACCTAAAATCATGCTGATTGCAAAGCACAGAAATGCAATTTATATACAGAATCAACTGCATTTCAGTAGACAGGGAAAACCAAGCAACATGGAAATGTTCTTTTAGAAAGGGTGTATGACTTCAGTTCCCTCGCATACTTTCAGGACAACGCTTGGAAAGAATTCTTGCCATGGATGAGGAATCGCCACTAGACCCAACTATATCATTAAATATGCATTGAACCTTTGCCTTACAAAATAAGCATGTCATAAATAGCGGTAGTTTATGCCAGTCACAGTGGGCTTCCCTGAGTGAAGGGGAACAGAGGAACTATCTTTCACATTCAGGATGTTTAATGCACCATGACTGCTCCTAGTCCCCATTCACATTCAAGATTCCACTATCAAAGATTTATAGTTAAGCCCAAGCTATAGCTTGTTTGGCTCTGCATACAGCAAAAGAAGAAGAAAGCAAAGGACCAACAATTAGGTCACTTATGTATTAAATAAAATTAAAATGAATACAAATATTAAGTGTCAAATAAACGGTGCCAATCATTTTGGAGGGGGAAGGGGCATGGAAAGGCAGGTTCAAGGAGTGAGACAAAAATAGAAACCAGTGTGTTGGGGACTGAAGGATATTGTAGAGACTAGCCAAATGCACCAGCTGTTCAATTACAACCAAAAAAGCTTGGTTGACTCAACAAGGAGTAGGTGACCTAAATTAAATCTGCTTTGTGGGAAGCTAGGTAAATAAACGAGTGAAAATTCTGGAAACTACTAAGATTGCTTGTACCCCAAATGGCAGAAAATCAAAGTTGTTTATTGAATGTTTATGGTAGACAAATTAAGAGTTAATTATTTGCAGAGGCTAATTACCAATTCATTCTCTTAGAAGTGCAGTATAATAGCAGTACAAGAGTGATACAGTCTTAAAATAAAAACAATTCACCAGGTACAACACATACACCGAATTATTTATTGCATAATAGTAGTGGGGAATTATCGGATTATCATATCCTTCATCATCACCGGTCCCATGATGACGTATCACACTGTAAGCTACATGCACCCCATTGCAAGGCTTAATCTGTCCAGTTTAAACATGATATTGTTTTTAGTGTATTTGCTCAGCATAAAAACAGATATTTGATACAGTTATGTTTTATTCGTTGGCAAATAAAAGCACTGGCTTTTCATGGAATACACACACTGTGAGGGACAACAAACAGACTTGATGTGCTGCAGATGGAACTACCACTATCAGAAAGTGGGAGGAAGGCTTGTCTAAATACGCAACATTCCAAGATGCACAAGTGGCAGCAGAACATGTGCTCAACTAAAACCCACCCGGACATATTGAGTTGGAGGGGCAGGGATTGAAAAACCGGCTTACTCGTACAAGACTTCATAGTGAATTTGGATTTTCAATCGCACTTGTTCTCTAGAACTGAATAATGTTCCTTAGAACTGCGAGCACTAGGGAAATATTTTCATCTAGGGCGCACTGAAAGAATGCTGTGAAAGATGACCCCTAGAAAGTCCTGGCACTAGGTCTGGGGAACAGGAAGTCAGGACTTACAGTGTGTTTGGGGAGAGGGGGGAGCCCAGAGGGACTCTGTCCATTCACATCAGCGTCCTGGTTCACAATGTGATCGGTGCGCATGTAGGAATCATACAGACCGTCCCCGTGGCGAGCTGTGGAGAAATGCAAACAGGAAAAGAGGTTGGGTTAGGTTGTGGATCCACAAACAAAACATACTTGTCACTTAATCATCCAATATACCCACTACACATATAAAACAATCTATTACAAAAACATAAGAAAGACCGAAAAAAAAACAGGGTTCCTATCTGAGAAACACAAATCCCCTTAGGGAGGTATGTAACCAAGTCGCAGGTGCGTCAGATAGTTTCTTGAGCACATTACACAACAGGTGTCTTCTTATTAAACCAGGCTTCATGACTCATTTCAGTTTCAGCAGTTTCCACAACTCTGAACGATTATGTTATTAAAGCTTATTAATGACCTAGACCACTTTTGCCTGAAGGGACATTTTACTTAAAAATGAGGGCGAGTAAACTTTAGTTCGTTTGTGGAACATAAATTATCTGAATAATGTTTCAACTGCTTTTTTTCTCTATATACCATGCTACAATGTTGTTTTGGACCCCAATGACTTTCGTTGCATCAAAAACACGAAATCTTCATTAGGCTGCATTACAAAATGGTTGATGAAATGAACACTAAAGAGTTTAAATATTTTTATCAAAACAATACATACTATGAACTTATTGAGCATTTAGACCCCCTTACTATCACTTTTTTAGATGCCAATTCAATAAACTGACCATATGAAGACAATGTGGCCAGTACAGGCTATTGTTCCCACTGTCCCGTGCATTTTCATTGCTGATGTACATGTGACAACTTCATCAGGAATAAACAGGATGTAGTTCCAGGCTTGTGACATTTTCTTACTTCAGTACATTAACCAAGAATTGTTAACACCACCGCCAGCGTATTCCTAAAACAATGAATTGGCTGTCTTCAAAATAGTCTTCACTTGCTAAGTGAACCAATATCAAAGTTACAGAGCAGGGTATTGCATTTCATAATGAATACCTAACGTTACCTGCAGTTATGGGGCCATCTGGTTTTCTGCTCAATATCATCATAGTTGCATGTAATCAACATCAAATATTTCCTTTTCCGCTGAAAAATATTTTCACTAAAGCGAGATCCATCCAAAACAATAATGCAATGTTTTTCTAGTGAGATGACCAAAATATCATCAGAGTCTTATATCCGAGAGGAAGCTTGTTAATGTCCAGAGAGGCTAGAGAGACGACTTCACAGTGCTGAAGGGTTCAGACATGATCCCCTTTAAGCTGTTTTCATGAGGCTTATCAGTTTGACCACCTGTATTACAACCATGGAAAAGAAGTAATAGAAGTGTCTATATTTCCAGAATGATGAAGAGAGACAGAAAAGTCCGAACCTGTAGCAATACTAATAAAACTTAACAAATGCATCAGAATGCTGATGAAGATTCAAAGTCGCAGGGGAAACAAATACGTGTCCGTGACCACAAAATGCCTCCCTAAAGTACAATTAGACTGAGTCCAAAAATGAAACGGATGTCGACTTCCTCCACTCTTTCCCTCTCCTGAATATCGTGTTGTTGATTTGAACAGAAGAGTCATCCCAGTCCGAGCATACGGTCCAGCGGCCAGCTAAAGCTCAGGCTAGTGTTTCCTCTTTTCCGGGTAGTAACGCTACAGGTCTAACTTGCTTTCATTATAAAAACAAGAACTCCAAATAAACTCATAATCTCAAACAAGTTGTCTCAAAAATCGTCTGAGTGTTTTGGATGCGCGTTCCGTCCCGTAATCGAGCCCATCGAGATGTGTGGTTTCTTAGCTTGTTGCTAAGAGCGTCTTCAGCTTCGCCCAGCGCGACGTCATCAAACAGGGCTCGCGAGGAGACTGCTTGATGGGGCGCGGCCAAAACAACGCCATTCTGGCTCAAACTTCCTTTAGTTTCAAGGTTGAACAATTGACCTGATACAAGGAAGTGCTTATTGAGCCAAAATGGGGCTATTGACTGAAGTGGCAGTTTAAATCCAAACATAAACAAAACAAAACAGGAACGTTTCGAGTTGAAAATGTATTATTAATGTGATATCTGTCGTGATGACAAAGAAATGATTCTTCAGTTTTTTATATTCGCATGTTTTCGACTGAATTGAAGGATGAAATTAAATGGAGAATTATAATAAAGTCCCCATTAAATCGTTTGGCTTTTAGTTATGTTACTGTTATCTATAAGCTAGATATAGGCTACATTTAGCTAGATATACATTTTGAAACTCTCACTCAAAACCATTTCTTTTTCTTTCTTAAAAAATGTTATTTTTAAAAATGTTTGTAAATTACATTAAACAGTGTTTTGTATAGACGTAAGAAAATAATGACATCAAATTAGAGTGATGTCATTAAACAATGTTGATATTTTTGCTGTTATATATATTTTTATTTTCACTATTTGCATAATTTAACCAGTTTTATTTCGCAAAATGATGTTCATTATTGTGGACACACATGTCTATTGGTCCTTTGTCTTTTCAGTCTAAAGATGGCCTAAGATGGGGAAAAAACACTCAGTAGAAGTCAGTAGAATATTTTTTTTCCCTTAAATCTCTTAAAAAGTTTTATGTTACATGCCAAAAATAGAAAGCACAGCTAAAATGGCAATCTACAAAACAAAGATACAAGATTTATTGCAGGATAAATAAGGAAAATATCAAAACACAACAATCCTAAGCCTTGTTGGATATCTTAAATTGCCTTGGCAAGTCTGGTGTTGTTGTCAAACTCTTTAAAGCCCAGATATAGATCAACATAGGCAGAAGAGCACATGCAGGGGTGACAAGGGTGATATGGTGAGACATTTTAAGCTAAATTAGGTGTGCTTACAACAGGACCCTGGCCATAGTATGCTATTCTTAGCCATCAGTCTTAGGGGAAGCTGAGACCTGTCTATATTTGAGTCTTCAGATGACATATTGACATTGTTTTCAGGTTGACCCCTCAGTAGCAGACGTGGGCCCTGTAACATTATGATGGACACTCACAACTGCTGTCTTTTTGTGGAGACTTAAAAGGTTTCTAGATGTCCTTAAAATATTGCCAGACTTTTCCAAGTATGGGCATGCTGTTAAACCTGTAGGTAGATTTTACCAAGTGTTTATTTAAAGTGTGGAGCCAGTTCCAACTATATTTACAATTGAAATAGGACTAACTTGTTTTTCTTGTAATGTGCCATGTGTACACAAATGTGCACAATGCACTACACGTGCACTCTCTGACCCTTGGCACTGTGGTTTAATGTTGGCTATTTCTTATTTATTCTAGACACAATATAGTTGTGACAACATAGTGTGTGTCCTTGCTTTCTTTATACTGCTACACAATACCATATACATACATTATGATAGCATGCATTACATCTAAAAAAAAAAATCACAACTACTGCCACAGTTTCTTTTAATTATAAATAATATTTGGACATCTTTTGCAATTGAAGAAAAGCGTTTGCATTTAAACTACTGTATGATTAGGGTTCCCTCTGCTGGTTGTATATGACTCGTGCAATACTATACTATTGATGTAAAACTAGTGTTTGATCCATAGATAGAAATGATGAAATCTGACACATAATACAGGACACCAGAAGTAATATTTTGTGATGCAAAATTTAAAATGTTGGCATATTTTCCACTATTGTAGTAAAACATTTACAGTATACCACTATTAAAGGTTTAAAAATGTCAAATGTAATTTTATGCATCTATCCTGCTTTTTAAGATTACTCCTAAAATGAAAACTATAGGATTTGTTTGTAACTCAAGTTAGTAGCCTCATTTAAATTTAAACTAAATATTTATTATTTGTAAACTTCTATTTTTCTTATATATAATTTAAACTACATACTTGTTAGTTAACTCACTGATTTAATTGTAAATGAAAGACACATTCATTGCCATTAAAGGGTGACCTTTTATTTCATTCTTAAGTATATTTACATTACAGCTTTATAGACCTTTTTAACATTTGATACTCTGAAACAACAAAAAAAGATTGCCCGATAGTATTGACTTGTCCAAATATTCAAGTTTACACACACAGAAACTGAGCCAAAAAAATAAATAAAACAGATGCACACAAGCACACTCGCACACACACTCACACACACCTCAACATTTGGAATCACTGGTCCCAAAAAGTCCCACATGGACTTAATGGCTCTGACATTGAAAGCACCTGGATACTGCCACTGAATGTGTGTGAAATTTCTCAACGTGGAGTTATAGGGCCAGACATCTAAAGCATATGTACAGTACACAGTCAAAAGAAGCTACACGGAGACTAAAGGCACTGCCAGCAGGAACATGGCGGTCAGGGAGAAGTAGTCCGAGCAGACATACGAGGCCCTGCCGCTTGCTTAAGGGTGGAAGTGAGACTTCCAGTCCACCAGGAGGTGTACCAATTCAAAATCAAAATATACAGGCCAAGAACATGGGCACAGCCACAGTGTTCCAAATGATAACGCATGACTCTAAAGTACCATCTACTAACATACAGGTCAAATATTATAACCACATGGTTCTTTAAAAGATTGGGACTTAAATATGCTTTTAAGGGAAATGAAAAATGATACATCAGTGCCTTGAACATTAAATTAAAATGTTTACAATTATTCCAGACCAATATGGAATACCGCTTCAGTGCTTTAGAATGCAAAATTCCCCCAGTGTCACAAACACATTCAATTCACATGCTCCTGCATAATTTTTCAGACCAAAGTATGCACATAAAAAAATAAAATGCAGATTATCAAAGCACAAAAAAGAAGGGAAAATTGTTAAATCAATCTCATGTCCCCTATATAAAATAATATTGACTACTTTACATACTGGTTGACCAGGAGTGGTGTGCAAACCATAGACATCCTGACTCCACTTTACATTATCAGGAATATCTCTATATTGCCTCGCAAATAGCTTTGTAATTAAAATATGGGGAACTTGTTTTCCTTTGGTGATATGCAGTGGTTTGGATCCATAGAGTATTTAAGAGTGCTGATCTAGGAGATGCCCTCTAATCTAACTTGACCTTATTATGTATTATGACCTGTATTATGTGCTTAAAGCTGACGTGATTCAGAAAAGCTTACCAGATAACCACATTCCACAATCCTCACATCCACCGATGCTCCCAGCACATTGAGAACTGGTGGCCCACTGAAGAGACTGAGTACTGAGTGTTTTTAAATGCTATCCTAGGACACCTGAAAGGATGAGGGGCCATTGAGCCATTTCACATTTCTCGAGGAGCTCAAAATATCAGCGTCTGAGCAGTTTCAACACTTTTTTTTATAGATGCAGCGACAGAGTTACCATAGAGATGTGTAGCTATTTTGAATATTTAAATAGAGATATTTTGACTCTGTGAGCTGTAGGGTGAAAAATGATCACTAATACAGTTCAACTATAGTTATAGTAAGAAAATCTCCAGTATAAAGAGTATAATTTATTGTTTATTACAGTAGCATGTTTTAATTGTCTATGAACTGTGTATGGACAAAATTACTATTAGTCTGAAATCTTGCAGGCATCATATTTTATAACTTAAGTCTCCCCATTTCCTTTTTGAGCAGGAAGTGCTTTTTTTTTTTTACTTCCCTCTTTCTTATAGATATTCCCTGACAGAGGACATGCGGTAGACACAAGCAGAGAGACCAAAGGGAAAGTCATGCTTTAAGTAACACTTGCAGTAGCAGCAATAGCAGCAGCATATAAAAAGACACAGACAGATGGGGTCAATGTAAAAACAAAGAGAGAAACCGATTCAAATCCCATTCAATATCAAAAAGCATGACTGCCAGAAATAGACTCCTGGGCTTTCAACAGTGTGCCATTTCCAGAGAGAAGGATTACTCTTTAGTTCCAACCTCCTCTTCGTCTTAGTCATGTCTCGATCCTTTTTGCCCATCTTTGGGGGTTAAAGGTCACATAGCCATGCTAAGAGCTTGTACAAAGTCCTGAGTGGAGGTTTAGTGAGTTCGTCTGTTGGGCTGCTGGTCCTCCAGGCTGGCCCGGCGTTGGCTCAGTGGGGTGAACGAGTCTCTGTCCGACATTAGCCCGGTTTGCCCTCGACCTTACATAGAGCCTGTTGCAACTTCTCCTTGTAGGCGGTGTAACGCTGCTCCACCTGCCGTATGCGATCCTTCTCCTCCTTCTCCAGGATGATCAGGAAGTTCTGCAGCTCTGGGACTGAGAATGCATGCCACTGAAAAAGAGACAGAAGACTATGTCTCAGTAAGGCCAGACACGGGAAATAACCAGAAAATCGATTTATCTGAAATTGAACCGTCTACTGAACCTTGCATGGGTTATGTATCATGTTTGAAGGCTTTTATGGCAAGTTATTAATATATATATATATATATATATATATATAATAAATTATATATATAAAAGTAACCTTTTAATTTTGCTTTGTACAATTTCAGTGGCATATATTTAAAAAAAATAGCAAGAATTTTGGTGACACCGTTTATTTTAAGGTGACCTTGTTACAGTGTAATAATACATTTAAGTACTGAGTAATAATTATTAAATATATGTATTTGCTACATGATTTACAAGGGTTAATTATAAATATTTTACTGTTGTTATTATTAATATTATAGTAAGTACATTTAAGATGTGTAACAGGGACACTGTAAAATAAAGTTGACTAGAACATTATGAGAGAGCAGGTTAAAATATATATAAAAACACACACACACACACACATATATATTTACACACCGTACATATAAATATATTTCCCTCTGGCCTCTTTGTAAAGTTTCAGTGATAAAGAATGAAAAGGGTATGTATACAAACAGAATATTTACTATATACAGTATATTTACATTACATACACACTAAAGGGACTATGTGTAACTTTTTATGTCTTTTTTTTTATTTAAAATCAATATTTTTATTCATAAATATGTCCTTAATGGTGTAAAAATACCTCTGCCAGTTACAAATTTAGAGAGAGTAGAAAAGCTCACCTCCACTTCACCAGTCTCATTTTCCTTGAGTACAAAAGTCAAGTTCTCCAGATCAGGCCCTGCTAACAGCCTCACGTAGAGGGGGCAGTCTGATATTGGCAACTTCTGGAAAAGATCTGACAAAAACAAGCAAACCACACATTAGTATTATACATGACATCAGTATTATCCATAAAGTACATGTCTTCATTTGAACGCTCACCCTGGCTGTTTCGACGGGTCTGGCTGTAGAGGGCAAACTTTCGTGGGTTGTCCTGCACCATGAACTTCTTCAGCAGGCCCTGGATGACCTCCCTGACCGTGGTGGTGCTGCTGATGTGTAGCTGCTTGACAGTTTCGCTGGGCAGGTAGAAGGATGTGCGATTATCTGAACTATCAGAAGAGGAACACGTTCCTAACTTCCCGTCCACAGAAAGTACAATCACGGGCCTGCGCAACTTCAAGTGAACCTTTATGAAACCAGTATATGTGCCATCTGAGCTCTGGAAGATGACAAAACAACTTCAGTCAGGTCATTTCTCACAGTAGAATCCTCAAATTACAACACTGTGAGCGTAAATGCTTTGTCGACAAATCAAAACTCACTAATTTCATTCCATTCTCCGTCACTTTGGAGTTGTAGTCGTCTATTTTTGCTTTAATTTCTTCTTCTGTGAGGGATGTTGGTTTGTCTTCCTCTTTCTCTTTTGTGACACTCTAAAACCAAGATTAAAACAGTGAGAGCAAGGTTAAAGGGCAAGCTATATATCAAACACAGTAGAGACCTTGTAAGGTATTAATGCGCTGTGGTTGAAAAGGCCAACCACATCAACACTTCATACAAGCTGACGTTGTCTCACGTAGCTAGAGACATTATGAGCATGTGACATGATGACGTGCAGATGGATTGGCGTAGAGGTACCGCATTCTCAACTAGTTGATTATTTTATCTGTCTAGCTAGCCCATGCTAATGTCCTGTTTAAGTGTTTCTGACTTCACGTGTCGTAAATTGTGTTTTATGTTCTGCAGAACAGGAACCAGCTGGAAACCAGTTTTTAAACTGAGTCAGGCCCATTGAAATTGTACCTTAATGTTACTTTTAACCTTTACTGTAAAATAAATAACACTTCTTGGATAACAGGGAGTTTCTCTGCGGAAGAACCTCTTTTTTTTATTGACTGCTGGTACTGAGTGTAGAGAAAGCAAAATATCTCTAAGGGAGGAAGGGAAGATTACTGCTGAGATTAGTGACACTATACGTGATCAAGATAACCAGTTATCTGCCCTTCACAAGAAGCTTTACATGACAACATTTTGCTGAATCTGTGTTGAGCGAAACATTGGAGGATGGGAGATTCTCCAGAAGATTTTAAAATATATATAATGGATCTAATGAATCTAATACCGTTAACTTACCATAAATGAGTGTTGTGGCTTTTAGTCCATGTCTGTCATCTAGCACTATAAATGTTGACAAAATAAACTTTTGGGGTTTGTATACTGAAAATTTGCAGTATTTCCAGGAAAAATGGACAAACAATATTGACATATGTTGCATTATGCTGGATTTTGCCCAATCAATTTCTCTTTCAATTCTGTTTCTATAGAAAATAAATTAGATGCAGAAAGCCAAAACATTACATCTGAACATTACTTTTATTGATCAAACTCCAGAGGGCAATGTCACGTACTGAGCGGTACTATTTACACCTGTCTCTCTGTGTTTGTGTGTGTGTGTGTGTGTGTACAGGATGAGAGTAGCAGTTTGAATGTCTCTTGAGACTTCTTTAAACAAATCCAGGTTGATCGAGACAGGACTAGAGTCTATACAAAGACAATTTTGGCCTCTGAGGAGTGTTTTACAGATCCATAATGATCTATCAATAAACAACAGGAAGAAACAGCTTTCATTTAATGTTCCTTTATGGTCAAATTCCAAAGAATGTGCTATTTCTTCCTCTATTTTTTTCATGAATGGAATTTAAGAGAATAAAAGAGATGTAAGGGCTTTTAGAGTGAAATGATATACTACATTGATAATAAGAAGAAATGTTACGTAACACTAAATCAGCATATTAGAATCATTTCTGAAGGTTAATGTGACACTGAAGACTGGAGTCGAATTAAAATAGAACAAATTAAAATAGAACACAGTTGCTTTCAATTGTAATAATATTTCACAATATTACTGTTTTACTGTATTTTTGATAAAATGAATGCACCAAATTTCTAAAAATGAGCACTGGTATGCCAAACCCTTGGTCACACATTTTAATGTGCGGTAATAAAGCAAAAGGAATGATGACAAAGCACGTGACCCGGCTAAATGCTCCGTCTATTCCAGTGACAGAAAGAAATGGTCCTCATCGAGGGGTTTTCTAGGGGGAGTGACATTCAGTGCAGTTGCTGAGCAAGCCTTAGCAACAAAGATTCTGTCAGAGGTATTTTTAGCTACTGGCTGCATCCCCCGTAATACAAGCAAAGTGAGTTTCTCTCGTCTTTTTCTGGGACGAAAGAATAAGAATGAAAAAAGCAAGATCATTTATTCATGGAGATCCCTGGGGCGCCAGCATGGAGGCTCTATGTCTCATTGAGCAGAAAGAGACCCACTCATACACACATGAACACACAAACATTAAGCCTGAGCGGAGAGGAAGAAGAATTTAGCAAATGAAATAACTTTTGCCCGGCCCACACACTGCCTGGCATGAACCAGTCTAATGGGCGGAAAAGTTCAAAAATCTTCTCAAATGAGACAGAAGCAGGACATCTTGTTATGAAAGACGAAATCTGCAGACAGGAAATGTGCAATACAGCTGCACTTGCGTCTTGTGGTGTGTGGTGGCACGAAAGAAACACCTAGCCAAACGAAGCGACACAAAATCTTCGGTGAGGGGGAAATATGATGTACATTTACACAGTAGGTAATATCTACTTTGGTCATATATATATTATTAATTATATACTGTAAAACACAATGTTTATACATTTTATCAGATTTTTTTCTCTCAATCGCCAATTAATATCAAAATGAATAATGCAACAAGTAAAATACATTAAAATCCAATTAAAAATAATAGAGGCATGTTTTTCCTTCCAGTTATTTTGCTAAAGTAATAATGATATTTTATTATTGTACAAAATATAGGATTTCTGAGACTGAGTCCTGACATAAATTGGAAAGGACAGTCTTCACTGGTTCATGAAACAATGCATCAAGTTAGTCTGATGCATTTTACTACTTAATCTTAAATCAGAGATGCAATTAAAACATCCGTTTTAACACTCACATATACTTGCGATTTATGAGACGAGAAATGACATGAGACAATCTCTCTGTTTGGGTATGAGAGCCACTGTGACATATAGTCAGAGATCTGTGAAGAGAAGCTTTCAGAATCATCTCATGACCAGTGTAATCGCCCACTTTACCTGTTCTGTATTGTGTGGTCTAGATCAGAGACTATGTCCAGTTGTGTGAGACTATGCAGAAACATATCTGTCATAGTTCAACCCCAGAATCAAAGGGAAAATAGAACAATTATTTTTGCATGCATAGTGAAATTATTTTATTGACAATTAAATGTAAAGTTAGAAAGTCCAGTCTCAAATTTATATTAAAAAAAACCATACTTCAGCTTTAAGCATATTTTATATTTGAAATGTTTCATACACAATATATTTATTTCATATATTAAATATTTTATTTATGCAAAATATACACCAAATTTCATTTTATTTAGACTTGGGGTGAAATATGATCCCATCCACCAAATCAACCAATGCGAAGATCTGATCTTCTCTATCAATGTCGACAATTTAAGACATAAAGTCGGTCACAAAGACACCTCTGGTCACAAATACAGGAATTCCTGAGAGATTTTGGTTCTGTGCAGTGTGCACCAAGGGATTTAAGACACAAAGTAGATTTTTGTGGCATCCTTATTCTTATCCAACTGACTAAAATCCCTTGGTGCACAGAATCAAAATCTCTCAGGAATTCCTGTATTTGTGACCAGAGGACTGTAAGCTTCTAAATATATCTTCCTCCCTCCCTTCCTCACATCCAAAGCAGAGAAAGTGGCCTTTTGGAACAATGGGGAAACACAATGGAGACCAGTTTGAATGTTCGTTCTGCTCCTGATGGTCTCATTCAGACATATTGTGTGTGTTACTGCACATACATCTACTCAACATCCTAGACCAGAGCAATCCAAGCTAAGGCCATCATGCATCATAATTTTGAATGCAAATATAAGAATGAGTTTTAATTTATAGTAAAAATCAGAGAGTAAAGAAGTGTGTCTGTGGGTGTTTTCATGGTTTCTGCTGAAGAAAGTGTGTAAGAGTGTATGTGACAGTGAGCACTCATGACTGTGGGAGTTGTAATTGGAATAAAAGGCATTATAAGAGTGGGTGGGTAATGTGTGGGATCTCTCCTGTCGATTCTCTCAGCTCGCAGTATCTACTGTCCTTTAAAGAGCTGACCCACAGCACGAGTAACCCGCCTCCCTGAGATACATCATCGATAAAGGTAAAAAAATAAACTCCGATCGGTTAGATTGAAAAACCACACAGGGTTTTATGCATCAATAGAAATGCTTGTTTTTAAAAAAGAATCTGTAATAAATATCTTCAGCTGCAGATGCATCATTTACCTCCATGTTTCAGGAAGTAAATCACCTGCTGTGAAAAAGATGTGAATCACACCATGTCAGATTTCTGCAGTGTGTGAGCAGAGGTGACATCAAATGCGACCCGGATATCCTGTTAATGTGTGGTAGACAGCATATTTTTCTAGAACAGTCCTTGTGGTGAGCCAAAAATGTCTACCAAAATATACAAGTCAAAATGTGTCAAATGTGAAAAGTTTGGAATAATTATTTTTTTAATCAATTTGAAAAAAAAGTCTCTAATTCTCACCAATGTTTCATGTATTTATTTATTTATTCTTTATATTTGTATTTATTCCAGTGATGGCAAAGCTGAATGTTCAACATATTATTCGCCATAGCCCATAATCCAACATATTATTCTGTATTATTATACATTTTGTTTGTTTTTACTTTGCTAGGAAACAACAGTTAAGCTTACTTCGAGGAATTAAACAGATAAAACCTACCTAACCTGTATAAGATCATGTGAAGCACATTTTGAACAATACGCTTTCCACTACTGAAGAACGACTCTCATTGTTTACCGCTCCAGGCGGTTCTTTAAATCAAAAATGAGAGTTAAACAAACAGAGGAAAGAAAGTCATGAAGGCCCATGTGGAGGGTGTTACAAAGGTGCCTTGGGGCATGACCTGCGCAAATATCAACTTACAGAGCCTACATGGCACGAGAGAAAAGGGCACGGCTGTAAATGCTATCAGAGTGTCATCTCAAAGTCATCACTGCATGTCAAGCAGGTGTCCTTAAGCGCAGCACACGGCTACTCAGACTGATTAGGGAATACAATGCCTTTAGTGTCAGTTTCAGGAAACATGCGAGCCATCTACGTCTGCACCTGCCGAATGGCCTCAAACCAATGTTTGGGGGCTGCACGTTCTGGTTATCGGCGTGAGAATTGTACTAACACAAAATACAGGAAGTGAGAGCTGCAAGTGTTAGCTGGGATCAGTTCTAGGGAAGCCTGATGTTCAAAAGAAGTCTCTTTACACAATGTTAGTGACAGCTAATGCATTGCTAATGTACTAATGCACTTGTTTCAGCTGCAGATAAATCAGCCATAGTCACTATAAGCCTATAGGACCGGTAAGCAAACAGGAGACTATATGGAAAGATAAAGGCTCCTCCTGCACATGGTTTCATACATGATTTTAACAGTTACAGTGGGTTGTTTTGGCTTGTACTACCTAGTTTATGTGTGTTGTCTTAGCCATTTGTTTTACCACAGGAGAGCAATTGCGAGTAATTTTCTGTGATCTTTGGGGGAATGTAATATGAATATTCTAAAAAGGTATTTTTTCTTTAGCAACACTATGAAAATAAATAGAGGGTTCAACAATGCTGGTATAACCATATATATATATATATATATACAATATGCATCACAAAGAGCCGATCCTCCCTATACACACACACTAAGCACGTTGCGAGTATACTTTTTGTACGTCACACGTAGGCTCATTGGCCGACGCTGGTCATGTGTGTGATGCGTGTGATGTACAACCAAGAAGCGTTGCGTAGTTTTAGTATGTGAAATCTTGAGGCCAACAGAGAAGGAAATGAATAGTTGAATAAAGTTGTTATTTTTGTTTGTTTGTTTACACACAAAAAGAATTCTCGTCGCTTGATAAACTGCCACTTAGGAATAAACTTAAGAGCCACTGACTATTTTAACAATGTTTCGATCCCTTAAGAAGCCTATGGAGGAGTGATCAAGCTCTCAGATTTAATAAAAAAATATCTTAATTTGTGTTCCGAAGATGAACAAAAGTCTTACGGGGTTGGAACAACTTGAGGGTGAGTAATTACTGATAGAATATTCATTTTGGGGTGAACTAACCCTTTAAATTTGTGGTATAATTAAGCACTTTCATGAGATTACATCTGATAATACAAAGGGCAATGGTGTTTGTTTACAAACTGCAGCTTGGAAAAGATAACCGCGTCATGCGTTAACATGAGTTCATATGCGCGTGCACGAAATGAAACGCGCACTTTCCAGTAAAACATCTATGGGGACCAGTTACCAGTACAATATAGGCGTGATGGCATTCCTCATTAGGCGCTCATACTTTTAAAACAAGATAATGATTATCTAGTCAGTTTAGTTACTCTGCAATAAAGCAAGATGGGAAGCAGTCTATTGACATATTGCATTTAAATGTTGATTGGCTGGACATACTAGTCAATATGGATTCACATCCCTCAGTAAATAATAACCATTATAATAACAAGTATCAATTACTGCTTTTATCATTTAAAGGTGTCATATGCACTTTTACAAGTTGATTGTACTGAATTGTGTGTTGGCAGTGTCTTTACACAACCATAATATAATGATAAACAACTATCCAGTGTTTTTGTTTTAATCTCTTTATATGTTTTTCCCTGCCTCAAATTGAGCCTTTTGTTTTTGTGACGTCAATAAAACAGACACCCCTCACTCCGACGTCACACAGTCGGACAACCCCCACGATTGTTGATTGACAGCAGCGGTTCGACAGATCCCTGCACTGAGTGAGCTGTCATTATAGTCCGCCATTGTTGATACGCTAGATCAGAATGGCGTCTAAGCGATTGTGGTGTTCTGTTCTTGGGTGTAATAACGAACACAGCAGTCATTTTGATGTTCCTAAATTCGAACCGCTGAAGATGCAGTGGCTGAGTTTTGTTTTCGAAGAGAATATTCCCCACGATCAAAGTCAATGCGTTCATGTTTGAGCCAATCATTTTTCACCAGACTGCTTTATAAACGAGGGTCAGTATAAAGCTGGTTTTGCTAAGAACCTTCTCCTGAAAAAAGAATCGGTAGCAAGGTCCTGTTTGAGCCTTAATTGTGGAACTACTTTGCAGCCGTCATCTTGTTCCGGGTGCGACTCCAGTTCAAACTGATACGATGTGTCAGATGTGTCCTCAGAGACTCAGAGCCATTCTTTCTCCAAAATATACCCTCAACTGTTGTCAAGGCAATACTATGTGCATTGTGTCAAAACGCCCTGGAGAACAGAGGGGCGGAGTGAGCGAAGCTCATTATCATTTAAAGGCATATGCACTGAAACGGTGTGCTGAAAACAGAGCTGTTTTTGACCAGGTAAAATTAGTGTTTTCTTAAAATACTAAAGAGAATTTTTAATAAAAGTATATTACAAAGTTTTCATTTAGACCCTAAACATTCATATTAACTTTCATTTTGACCCCTTGCAATGGCAAGTCATTTTAGCTTTTATTAATTCACAGGATGCATTTCTGATATCGATAATTAAATTTGTACTATTTAAAATGTGAATTATTGACATTAATATAAAATATATCTATTTCTGAAATCAGAAATTAAATTTTCATTAGTACTAACTAAAAGAGGGAAGATTGTAGTCGGAGAACTGGGGTGTCAGGTGTGACTGTGTGCTAAAAGAGGGAGGATTGTAGTGGCAGTACTGGGGTGTCAGGTGTGACTGTGTGGTAATGGCAAATGGTTTACATCATGGGTCAGGTAGGAGGACCCCTTAACAGATTTTTTTCTCAGCACCCCAAGGAGGTCAGGATTGGCTCTACATGACTAAACAACCCCTTTATCAAAACAATTTTCACAGTCCACATTACAAAATTCAAATGTTTCCACTTGGGAGAGCGTTTAAAAAAAAACAAAAACCTCAATCTTCACTGACAAAAATGCCATCTCAGTGTGGATTGAAAGCCAAAAAAAAAAAGAGAAAAATATGGGAAAGAGCGAGGAAAATGCCTTATATTCTGTATAAAAAAACAAAATATAACACACACACATATATATATATATATAATATATAATCCATACATTTTGTAAATAAAATATAAAATTATATACATTATAACATTTATAAATTGAAGCTAATCCTTTATCTTATATATATATATATATATATATATATATATATATATATATATATATATATATTCGTTAATCTCACGTAATCCATTTATGTTGTATGACTACATCGGTAATCTAAATGCCCATCCCAAGTCCTTAGTGTTAATACTGTAGGTGTCACACTGCATTTGCCAGCCTGCATTCAAAGATTTATATGCTTTGAATTGATCTTTCTTGTGTCTCATTCAGCTGTTTCTGCCGCAGTGTAGGAATGATGCCTTGAGATCTGCTCCCTCCCACACATTGCATATGTGTACTCATTCTCTCCCTCTCTCTCATTACTGGGTCAAGTGTGCAGTAGAAGATCCCTCCTCCCTCTCGGTATCCCAGCGCAAATGCAAAGCCCATCATCTGCATGCCTGAATAAACAGCGCAGATCACCAGAGCCCACGACACCAGTAAACACAAGTCCTATGCTATCAATTCCTTTAAGAATGAAGGCCTTAATTATCTATGCATTGTGCTTGGGTTTGTTTTGTTTTTATGTCATTTCCTCATTGCATCACTATAGCAGTTTGATTTTTCTATCTACATGACTTTAACCAGCCATTCATTTAAACAGCGATTATAATGCTAAGAAATAAGGGAGCTTGACTCATTTGCCAAAATGGAACCACAGCTGCAACATCCACCATATTTGAACCACAGCAAAACCCTGAACAAACAGACAGATATCTGTATGACTTTCCCTGTTTAAATGTTAACGTCTCCCTGGCTGCCTTCGAAGAGGAAGCTATAATGTTTTTGTTCCCAATCACTTATAGCTCTCATTTAGGTCTAAAAAACAAACAAAAAAAGAGATTAAAAGAGATGTATAATAGATGTTTTACTTGTGCAGAGATGTGCTGTCTTTAATAAATGAACGAACACAGAATAGGCAGCATTTATCAAGGCACTATTATTCACTTGTTTTAAAAGCCTTCAGTCTACTACATTTAACCAGACGGAGGTAAAACGGAAATGTATTATTGATCCATAAAGCAATTTTAATCCCATAACTCACAAGAAGAACGTGCAGACTAAAGTAAGAACGTAGACTAATCTCCCATTTATCCATCCCTGGGGTTCTTCTAAGAGATGCTAAGAAGAATTAGGACAAGCTAACGTCACCTTCTGAGTGCTTATAACTGCCTATTCAAACTGAACTGATTTTTATTCAGTAAAAGAAAAACAATGCACAAATGGTCGTATGATCTAAAATAATAACCAACAGAGATCTTATCTCAGTCTGGGATATGTCACCTAGACTATTGAGATTACAAGTAACGCCCTGCACCTAGCAACACAATACACAAACAATCTACTATACCATCCCTGCTGGAAACATGAGGTTAGACATGAACTTTTATGTTTGGCTAGATTGGTTTACATTGGTTTGGTGCTGGTCTAGAGCACAAAGATTTTTCCAGAAAGGGGCTGACCAAAAAAATATGACAGTTTCAGAAACCTGGTAGGGACATCAGCACACCTGCACTCTACACTACTTTCAAAGGTTTGGTTTAAAAAATAAATTAACACTTTTATTAAACAAGGAGGATGCATTAAATTGATCTAAAGTGAAAGCAAGCGATTTATATTATAAATAGACATTTATAATGATTATTTAAAAAAATACTGTTCTTTTGAACGGTCTATCCACCCAAAAATCTTGGGCCGGAGGGAGTACCCTGTCTACCTGTGTTTCCTGCCTTTTGTGCTTTTGGATTGTTTGCCTGAGTGTTTTATCCTGTGCTTGTTATAAAGATTTATGATTCTGGATTACACTAATAAACGACTGCATTTGGATCCGCAATACGTTTCAGAGAAGTTACACAACAATAACTTAATAAATAAAAATAAATTACAAATGTTTCCCATTTTGCATTTTGTTCTGATTTTTGAAGCCTCACATGACACTGAAGACATAAAAAGGAAAACAGTGATTTTAAATTGTAATACTAACTCACAATAACACTGTTTTTACTGTACTTTTTCAAATAAAGGCATAAGAGACTAAATTCTAAAAACGTCAAAACATCTAACCAACCAAAGCCTTTTAAACAATAGTGTGTGCAATATAACAACAGACTGATAAACACATAAGAACCAAACAAACAATGTAAACTGTGCCTATTGAATGGCTGACAGCCCACATTGTGTCCAGACAGAGAAGAGAACAGGATGAATAATTCACATCCTGAGGAGCTCTTTCCAAACCTGATACTGCAGAAAGTGATGTAAGGCTGGTCAGCTCAGGTGTGGGAGTGAAGTTTGAAGTGTTTTAGGCCATGAAATATTATTTCTGTGCCGTCCACAATACAGTGGCATTCTAAAGCTGCAGTCACACTAGACTTTTGAGCATGCAAAATCTCTTCGGACACTGCAACGGTCGTGATTTGATGTCAAGCTCTCCAGCATCTTTTTAAAAACGCAAGTTCAACACATAAATAATAATCAATCCAAAAGTTAAAATCATACAAGCAACTCCACTTTCCTACTTTAATTTATTTATAATTAGCTATAACTATAATAGTTTTAAATTTAGCTTCGAGGTCACACCGTGACTTATCGACCTGCTTCACGTGATATGAATTCGCAGGTTAAAGTTCACCAAACTTGAACTTTGGAACACATGAAATGCATTTCCGCACTCCCGTTTTCGCATGTGTATAAATGGAAGTTAATGCAACGGAATAAATAGTGTGACTGCTCCTTTACTCACAAGACACAATTTATATCCTGATTGACTTTTCAGTCACTCACTAAACAACTGTGTTTCTATCTATAGGGAGGTCTAGTAACAGGAAGCCAGAGTAAAAGCGATGGGGTCTTGTAAAATAACACATTTTCTGATTCAGGGAAGGATAGGCCTTTCTGACACAATCAGCAGCCATTTCCTTCCCCTCACAGCATTAGAGAGCTCTGAGGGTGTGAGAGTGCACTCTATGTACACTCCCATGCTTGAAAGGGTCTATAATGAAGGTCAAGATATGCAGCTAATGCAATTTGCATTAATGTTTTCGGTGGATGGAGTTAATGCAAATACATGGACCTTACAGTAAATTAAACTTTTAACCTAGTACATTAAGTTCTTTAGCTATATTGTGCAATGCTTATTAAATTAGAGTGCAGCGGACACTTAAAATGGTTGTACACTTCTTAATCTTCCATAGAACATATTTAAGCTCTTTTTATCATTGTAAGTTTGAGTAAACTCAACACAACAGTTCAATCTCCACCTACTAACCCCGTTTCGATAGTCACCCTAACAGAAACTTTAATCCAAAGCAATTTACTGTACAGGGCATTCGAGGTATAGCATTTTTCTTTATCTGTCCATGCATTCCCTGGGAATCAAACTCACGGCCTTGATGTTGCTGGTGCAATGCTCTACCAGAAATTGTGGCCTTCGTTTTATCTGCTCATTTCAAGATTGGTAAACAGTGTTTAAATTATGACTTTAGTTAGAGTGTCAAAATGGCTGCCATAAATCTCATATTAATTGAAAGGAATCACAATGGATAAGCTTCTTTCTCTTCAGAGATTGTTCATTTGAAGCAGTCGTTCTAAACAGCGAAGGTTTTAACCGACATTGTTTCCATAGGAAAATCTTATACTACAGCCTGTCTTATCTAACTTTAAGAATCTCAACAGTGTTGAACAAAATGCAAGAAAACCCAAAACAGACAGAGTGTATGTTGTCACTCTAAACATATCAGGTCATAAACTTGTTTTTGAATGCATCCAAAACACCTTTCTTACAATTCAACAGTTCATCAAGTGTGAAACATCAAGAAAAATGCATTCACTTCCGTGTACACGCTTCAGTTTTTTTGTTTCAAATACGCTCCCTCAATCTTCACAGTACAAATAGCCTCGTGTTCATACACTACCTTGGCTACTTGCTTTGCCTGTGGCTGCCTGAAGAAGGAGGTCTTGGCGGTGAAGAAAGTGAAGTCATCGCTCTCCTCGTCCAGGCTGCAGTACCCACTGCTCATGCTATTGCTGCCGGTCATTTGCGGGGATGGATCCAGTTTGGGGGACTCCCTACACGGGTCTCCGGGGGGCCGAACGCACCATTCCAGGCTCCAGGGTTGGGAAGGGGAGGATGGGCTGGGAACGGGGGACCACAGGTTCAGTTGAAGGGCCAGATCTCCACGTGTCACCAGAAACGAGAGCTGAAACTTGCAGGATGACGCTCAGCGAACGTTGCGGCCGGTATCTGAAGTCCAGTTCCTGTTTCCACAGGTTACAAACAGGCAGTTGTACAGAAGTAGTTTCTCCTGCTCTTTTCAGCTGACAGCTTGGTGCTTTAAACCCACGACAAGCAGTTGAGATGAGAAAATTAGCCCAGGGTGGAGGAAAGCATGTCACTGCACACAAATTGCTTGTATTGGCATCCACTAACTCACATACAGTCACACAGTCTTGCTGTAAACAGGCTCTCGAGCACTAAAGATGTAAGAATGTTGCACGGACATTGGGTCGAATATTCCTACAGCCGGTTCAGATGGATGCAGAAGTCTCCGGTCCACAGTGAGGCTGCGACAGCTGCTAGAAAGACGGCAGAGAATCAACCTGCCTCACAGTGACTTAGTGAGCTGCGAACTGACGTTCTGCACCTCCCTCCCTTCCTCCTTCTCTCACACCAATGCGCACGCTCTCTCTCTCTCTCTTTCTCACTCGCTCTACCATCTGTGGCTGGAGTCTGTTATCTGCCTACAAGCTTACACAAACACCCTCCTTTTTTGCCCTCCCTCCTCTCCACTATCGCTCTTCCTGCATACAACTCCTCTTTGCTCGGCTCAAGACATTTGCCAATGAAGAGAAAGAGAGAGAAAGAAGGAAGGAAAGAAAGAGAAAAATATACCAGAAGAGCGAAAAAATAGAGGGAGAGGAAGAAAAAAATAGCTCTCTGCATGAGGTCTTTTAGAGGCTATTTTACATAGTACCTGATATGCAAAATGCTCCTGGTGGCAGGCAGCATGAATCCACACTATTGTTAAATGACATTACTACAGGCAGCTCTAAAAATAATCTTTATATTTGCTTCTATTTGGAAAAAGTAATGAAAAACATATAATGAGCTGGTCATTGGCGCAAAATAAAGGTGATTGGGTGGTTTATTTTGCGATAACTGCCTGGTGACTGACTGTATATTAGCTCACTTATTACATGGCTACTTAAATTAATAAGGAATGTCCAACTATTTACTTGTTAGGGTTTAAATTGGACCAGTGAGTAATATGAGAAACATGAAACTAGACTGGTTGTCAATTAAATAGTCAACTCTACAGTTTTCCTAGCATAGCAGAATAAAGTATTCCAAATAAACAATACATATTTGGAACGTGAATAAATACATAAACATCTAAATGCAGAATCAGAATCAAGTCTCTTTATTCCTGAGTTTAATTTCTGCTTTATCTCCCATCTTGTATTGCTGTACTAATATAAAATTAGTATCTATAAAATTTGCTTGTGTATTGTGCACTTGTTCCTTATTAGACGCTTTGAGTAAAAGGGACCTTTACATGAATAAAATGTAAATGTAAGTGTTCCAGAAAGCCTCCAAAAGCCACAGGTAGTATTCAAAGGCCTTAACTGGTCATCATTACTGTTGCACACTATAAATAATTCATCACATTTTAATGTACCACTGCCTTTCTACTGCATGAACCATCTAACAGAATTACACTGCGAGAGTAGTGCTTCTTACAGGGGACCTTCTTACATTTCCCCACCAGAGTATTATTTTTGAGTTTCCAGGCTTTTAAAAAAAATCATATTTCATGGCCACAGAATATTTTGTTGTATGACGTAAACAAAGAAACTTCTTTTAAACAAATGTTAATAGATGTTTTCCTAACAGACAGGAAAATAATTAAACTAGAATAAATTGAAAGCAAAAAGAATGGACACAAATTAAAGCGGAAACCACAAACAAAGTAGGCTCCAGACCAACAGTGACAGTGTCACAACATAAAATATACACATGTTCCACTGGAGGTCACAATTACAGCTACATCTGATCTCTCCTTGCACCCATCAGGGATTTTGGTCTTAACCTTTGACCCTGACCTTGAGGGCATTAGACACAAAGTCCAGCTGGAGCACCAGAATACGTTAAATGGGAGTACAAAATTAGAAGGATATGAAATCACTGTCATATACATCAGCTCACCAACTAGGGGTACAGTATGACACAATGGCCAACTTATCAATGTAATGGTAAAACTAGTTGTCACACAACCAACTAGTTTGACTAATTTAACTGTATTATTTTAGCAGCAACATTCTGCATGGTAAAACCCCCTTAAATTAATCCCTTTTAAAACATCTCCAACTACATTTATACTTTTTTTAATGCATAATTTGTAAGAAAGTTGTGTGATGTGAGCCAGTTGAACCCAAAACCAGACTAATTGCAGGAACAGTTCACTAAAAAAATCTTTCTTTCTTCTGTGGAACACAAAAACAGATATTTTGAAAAATATTTT
This sequence comes from Pimephales promelas, assembly GCF_016745375.1. The sequence goes on from NW_024121188.1 coordinate 3,542,544, forward strand.
GACGTTGTTTTGTCCATAAAATTAATGTCAATGCAGTCGAATGCTGTTTGGGCCGCAACGTTATTCAAAATATCTTCTCTTGTGAAAGAAATGCATCAAAACATTACGTTTTAATTACATATGTGACTAAATGCAATGCCATTCAACACAATGTTGCTATGGTTAAACACTGGCAAGTCAGCATGAAATTAGATAATTCATCACCTCTTTTTCACGATTCCTCACAAAGATAAAAGACGAGAAGAAACTATTTGCCGCTATAAATGTGGGGAGGTTGAAAGCTACTTTCGGTTTCCCCCTTGTCAGCTTTATTAGAATCTCATTGAACACTATACAGGACCATATTTCTGCCATCTTCTTTCACTGCAGCAGATGTCCGGCACTACATATTGAGTCCATATCCATAAACTCTATGGACATAAAAACATCATCAGACAGCAGCTTATGACAAATTACCTGAAGTGGTGGCCTTGGCCATTATCATAATCAATGAGCTGGATCACAAGGAAAGTGGGGCTGAACACATTCAATCTCTAAACCCCCTGGGAAGAAAGGTCCTCTTTTGGCTAACTGTCAATACACCCCAATTAATTCTTACTAGAACTCAATCGTTTCTCTCAAAAAAGATTGCTAAGAAGGGGGTTTATGCACCTGCCCAGAAAAACACAATCAATACTGTGGATGGAAGGATGGAGGGGTGTGCAAAATCAAAGTAAAATCACCCAGACCAAAAGAGCCACATTGAAACCGTGAGGGGTACTACGGAATGGAGCGTGGTACCTCCTGGAAGAAATGCAAGTGGAAATCGTCATTTAATCTTGTCAAATGCAGGCTATAAAGTTGTCTTACTGCTGTATGAAGAATCGAGTGAAGAGGGCCATTCAAGTGTGTATAGAGAGCTAGATGCATTGTGGATAATCAATGTGCCTGACAGTGACAATGATAATGTATCTCGAGCAATCTGTAACACAGGCATTTTTCTCTACAGGGAAGCAGAAGGCTTTGTATTCTGCCTATTTTTTTTTTTTTTTTTTTTTGGTCCTAAACTCTACATTGTGCTGGCGACACATTCTGTTAGGAGTAACTGGAGGCTTGGACAGATCATGAAACTGGACTCATCTCTTGTTTCACAGTGGTGTTAAGTGCAGTTAGGACGCTACATATGATATGTTTCTGATCCTGCTATAACACCTCTTACTCCCTCTCGTACTTAAATAATGCAGATGATGGTCTCAGATTTCCAAACTTGGTGATGCGCAAACTGTAGAAACAGCCTTGGCGCTGTTTGCAACAATGGTATATTTTTCAAATTCAATTCTCACGTATAACTGAATGGGTGCCACTGCCAATTATTCAGTTCTAAAATGTGCCAAGCCCTAGTTACAGGGATAGTTTATGCTACAATTAAAAATGTAAGATGTAATTAAGTTATAATTTACTCACCCTAGTGTTGTTCAAATGCCACAAACCATACTTTCCTTTTTTTTGGACCACAAAAGGAGGATTAAAAAACAATTTCCACTCATGCTCGTCCATATAATGGCGTGAATAGCGACCGGCATCAAGCTTTTTAAAAAAGACGCAAAAGTATCACAAATTTTACCATGTGACACATGCCACATATTCCATGTGTTCAAGGGGTATATGATAGAGTTTACCAAAAAACAAACCCAAATTGAATGTATTATTTAAGGAAAATCTTGACCACTTTACCACCTTGGCCACTTTACCATCCCATGAGGTCATGGGAGAGAATTTGTGAATGATAGTGAGGTGACGCGACTGATGCTGATCACATGATAAAGACAACATGGCGAATGTAGTACGTCTAGATTACATTCCTACTGCACACATTCATACTATATAGAGCGTACCTTTTTTGCAGTTGTGAAGTAATTACTTATTACAAATATGTACCTACACAAGAAAGTATGCATTTTGGGATGCAGCCTTAAAGGGATACTCCACTTTTTTTTTGAAAATAGGCTCATTTTAAAACTCCCCCAGAGTTAAACAGTTGAGTTTCACCGTTTTCAAATCCATTCAGCCGATTTTCTGAGATTTAGAAGAATATCAGTAACCAGACAGTTTCTGGTCTCATTGACTTCCATAGTAGGAAAAAATATACTATGGAAGTCAATGAGACCAGAAACTGTCTGGTTACTGATATTCTTCTAAATATCAGAAAATCGGCTGAATGGATTCGAAAACGGTAAAACCCAACTGTTTTAAATGAGCCTATTTCCAAAAAAGTGGAGTCTCCCTTTAATTTTATTTTAAAGTTAATTATCCCTTTAACATGACAACAATGTGCATCCTATTTTAATTGGTTAACTCTTTTTCACTCTAAAACACGTCACCTAACTGTAGTGAAATCAACCCGGATGCTGTTTCATGTGGATCAGCTCAAACAGCTCATCTTTAGAAACAGCCTCTCACTTCCTGAGTTCTTCAGGTTATCTTATAGCACCACAGAGCCGGAAGACATTATAACATAGATTCTGTTTTTGGAATCCAAAAATGCACTGAGAAATCCCACACAGATCAATGTTTAAAAGCACTTCACTACAGCTCTCTACATTCATGACAAAATTTCACATCATGACATTTAGTTTTTGAGGACACTGGAAACGGCACAAACATGCACATTGCAGCTGTCATGCTAGTTACTCTACAGGAAATCCTACGGTGAGATGATAGACCAGATTAAAAAAAAAAAAAAAACCTGAAAATGGCACATGCAAATAGATACTTTTTCAACTGAACTGAACTTGATATCCCCAGCTGCAGCTATGGTGGTTTGAGGGGGCCACAGTGCATGCGACACATAAAAAGTGTGTTGGCTATGTGTGGCTGTGCGTGTGTATACACCCGAGGACAGGAAAAAGGAAGTGTATGCGAGATGACAACAGCCTATCTGCACTACTATGCAAGAGTCAAAGCCGATGATACCTCCAGCAGCTGGGGAAACAAGCCATCAGCACACGGTCTACAGCACTTTCACAGCCAATAAATGCCAAGAAAATAAAAAAAAAAACAGCATCTCTAAACTTGCAAATGTATTCTTGTTTGTGCCTGATGCTGCACAGAGGCTCACCAAATAGAGACCTTTAGGGCCTTTCAGATCAAATCATATTTTTATGCTAAAACTGAACAAGACCTCGGGATGGAGCACTTAATGTTACTGAGAGGCAGTGAGGCTACAAGATTGGAAAGATATTCCAAGGCTAACTGTGAGTTAGCGCTAATATTTTAAGGCCACAGGGGACATGAGGGCCTGTGCCTACATGATAACAGTATGTGGGATATTAGGGTAATGTGCATGAAGAACATTTTGTATTCTCATGAAACAAAGAAAATAAGACCGACAGATACAGAGAAAAAGCAGTTAAATGTTTGTGCAATAAGGATAACAGGGGAAGTGTGAAATATGTCAACGTGTGTGTGAGTTTTCACCCCAGTGAATAATATCATCATCTCCTTCCATAGCTAATAGTGTTTATAAGAATCAACATCCAGAGGAAAATTAGACTCAAAGATTTTATAAATGTGCAAAAATTGGCAATGTAACAAGAAAAGAGTTTTCTTAGCAAATGCCTTTAAGATTCACACATATATATCTCTGTGATTCATCTACATAAGGTCAATGGTCCTCCCCCCGGTCCCCTGGCGCTGGTGTGGCTGTGAAGGAGCCTTGTTCAAATAAATGCTTCTGGCTGTATAATCCCTGAAGTCTGTGAGGGGTGTCTAGCTGCTGTTTTGGCTGTAATTATGTTGTGAGGCTGTTTTTAATGGGCTATCTGGATTTCCTGTGCATGTCTAATGCCTGCTGAACGGTACGTCCATCTGGGCTGTTTGAATGGCAGTAAAGACAACTACACAATGGATGCCAGTGTGACAGACATAAGGACCAACAAAGGCTTTTACAAAAGTACAAAATAACTTCCTTGTTTAAGCTATGTCTTATGTGTTTTGTTGCAAAAGATAGTCATTTATACTTTTTAATGGAGGCTTTTACATGCAAACCAAAATACAAATGATCATCCAATCATTCTGCGTTATATATCTGCCCCATGTGGTGAAGTTTGAAATAACAGACTATTATAAATGTTTTTTGTCCATATCCAACCTTACAGTGATACAAGCTGTAGTTCATAAGACCGAAGCCCTGCACTGTGTGAGGAGACAACTAATGTGAAATTCATTTCCGTTGAGAAATAACCATAATGCCCTCTGCTGACAGCTCACCATTCAACAGCTCTCAATCTCTCTGACAGCACAGGCCAGCTGCGTTTGCTCTTTTCCTGATTTAGACGAGATAGGAACAGACAGGAGGGGTCTCGTAAACATGATGGATCCACTAACACTACAAGAGATGGAAAAGCTTTTTTCAGTAATTACTATTCTGACCATATAAACGCTTTGTGGAGAAATAGGTTTTTGGATATTGTTTTCAAAATTCAATATGTCTGATTGTGCTCTAGGTCGCCGTCATGTCTTTTCGGTCAGGCTCACCTAGAAACTTGGGCAAAAGTAAGTGTGTGTGTGTGTGTGTGTTTCTGAGGACAGTGTGCCCCAGGCAGGCCCCCTATTGCTCTTCCTCAGTCCCAACTGTGCTGTCACTTCCAATGTACCTGGGACTAAACTCACTGCCAGTGTAAAACACAGCCAAGCATCAGAGAGGCACTTAAGCATGAGCTAATGTGTCCCAGCAAAGCATCCCAGGGAGGATTTCAGATTCAGTTTCCGCTTCATCCCTCGCATCTTGCTGTATAATTTTGGAAAGAGAATTTGGAAAGCTCTCTGCATGCTTCACTTACAAAAAGTTTCATCCATCACAAAAGAGCTTTTAAAAGTACCAATTTATTACATTATTCTAATATATTTTGGAGTCATATGCCTACTATACTGTAAAATATAGTATAGTAATATTAGTAATATTTGTGCACGTAGCACTGCCATAGTAGCCTATTCTTTGAAGAGGCATAGTAAATGTAGCATGGAATATTTTATCATTTTGCACCATGGTATATGTCAAAGTACCAGCTTTCCTGTTATACAAGACCATTTCTATGAGAAGTCTGTTTCTGCCATAGTGAATGTGAAGTTTAAAATAAGAAATAGTCACATTGTAAGATATAAATTCACATTAATGGGAAACAAAGTCCCAATTATAAAATATAAAACCACATTGTGAGATATCATGCATAAGATACATTTGCGAGAAATAAAGTCACAATAAAGTCACATTATGAGATATAAGGTTGCAATTATGAGAAATAAAGTCATTATGAAATATAATGTCAAGTATATCAAATATAAAGGTCAAATATGTATTTGAATACACAGCCTTTGACATTAACAATAAAAGTTATTTGGAAGCTGTTGAGTCAATTTTGCTTTCCTAACCATGCGTGATCATATTCAATCCGTGACCCTATCAAAACAGGCCTGTGAACCATTTTTTTCACTACCTTTTGTCACCTTGTGTTTCTTTATAGTGAGGAGCTCCCTCTTTAGTGTGCATGTAAAAATGATGGCTGAGTGAGGGAACTTACTGTCTCCTGAAGGTCTTTGGCGCTGCGTCTCTGTGAAGTGGGAGAAGACACGTCCTCTGTCTGCTGGTCTAGTTGGTTGCAGTCCAGCTGAACAAGCCCCTGACACTCCAAATGACATGTGTAGCTGCAGTCTGGAGGCCAGAGAGAAACAGGACATCCACAGTCACTAACAGGCACAGCCATGAAGCACACAGACAAACAGCACAGTTCAGAGAGCCAGTGAGGACTGCCAACACTAAGCTCCTTAAAGAGAAAAGGGTTTGAAAAGACTGGAGAACAGGAGAAGGATTGGGCCTTGTGTTTTATTCACTGTAAATGTCTGTGTCTACACTTGAAGTCTTGAGAAAAAAACTAGGCTGAAGCTGGTAATGATAAACTGACGATCTGCACGTGCCTCAGTTACATACATTACACAAACTAAAGACGGAGGATTTAAACAGCTCGGTAATGATGGTGTCTCTTTTACATGAGACAGAATGTCTGGTGACTACACATAAACATGAATCATGTGGAGGATTTCACTCATGTGATATTATCAAAGCTCGGTTAAACAGCGCCCTATTCATTCAATCACAGCTGATTTGATTCCAAGATATATGTTTATAGATATCAGAAGTCCTTGTGTATTTTATTCAATGATATCTATAGCAGCTGTAACATTTGTTTCAGTGATATCCGTTCCGTTGTGCTTTTTGTGATAGTATGTGTGGCACCATCTAGTGGATTTCTGAGATACAAAATACTGCACTGTTTATACAGGAGAAGCTTATCAAAAATGTTGCAGTATCTTTGTCTCACACTATATTATTTTTTAAAAGATTGTGCATTTCAATAAAAAAAAAAAAATCGTATAATACATAACATTTCAATGATAAAATGTTTTTTATCATTACTAAACATTATAATATTAACGTTGTTATAATTAATTTAAAAAGTATAATATTGAATATATCATTTTTTAAAAGTGTTACCATGTAAAGCTTGATTGTAACAAAATAGATTTGACCTTTTTTACATTTCCGGTTTGAGGCAATAAATTAAATAATTGTTTGTGTTCCAGTTTGCTCAAATAGCAAAAGAAAAAACTCCACAATAGTGTTTTCACAACTTTCAAAATAGGGGAAAGAATATATAGAGAGATAACAGTAGTCAGAAGAGAGAAAGACGTCATTTTTACCATCCGTCACACAGCCGTTGTATAAAAACACCTCACAAAAGCGTTTCTTGAATTTTGATGCAAACTTGCAAAGGTCACACAAAACAAAGTATACTGTAATAAATGTAGGCCTATTTTTTTTTATCAAAAACTTTGCAAGATTAACGATGCTGATGATGACCGTCAAAAAGAGGTCCTGGTGGTTGGTTACAATCGAGCTTCACATGGTAACAGAGAGGAAAGACTCAATCGCTAGATGGCGCCAAATTGTAACGTCATCAAAGGTTAACGGAGTCTATTGAAACCGAAACAAGGTTAGTAAAGGGCTGGAAAATAAACGGTTTAATTCCTGCCAAGAAACATTTAATTGACACAAAGTTCATTTTTTCCCCCGTCATTTTTTAAATTCCCCACCCAGGGCCCCTTTTCACATATTTCAGCACATCTTAGAAAACACTGGTGCCCTCTTCATCCTAAAATCACATTAGCCTCATAATAGAGAGAATACCGACCTCAGAACAGCACAGCGAGAAAAATCAGCAGCTAAAAAGCCCATCTATATTCATTGCTCACAGTAACCAAGGAAACGACACTGCCCACTGGATATTCTTCAGCACAGGCTGAGCATGATTTTACATGACATGGTGTCCTACAGTGAGGCTGCAGTGCCAACATATTGTATAAATGTTCAAGGGTCTTGTTTTAACTACACAGTCACATGATAACAACAGTGACTGAGGTATTATCTGTCTCTACACACTAGCAGTACCACAGTGGGAGTGATAGATGTCAACAGCAAATGCTGATTGATTATCATGGGATTGATTATCAGTGCAAAACACATTGCTTCTGTCATTGTGGAAGAGCAGGGAGGTGCGGATAACTGTGAAAGGAGTTTGGGAATGCTAAGAGCTCCTACACAACACTGATAACACGGATGGAAAATGGACGTCACTTTTATCGATGGTTTGTCAACGCAACCCTGGCAAAATATAAATCTTCAGGGGAGTGTTGAGCAGGACTAGAGGAAGAGTGTCCAAACCAAACAGAATGACTGACTCAGAGTCAGGAAATGCATTAAGGGAGGAGGTGAGGCTTCCTTCCGATACTGACTCTCACCTTCAACCTGAGGTTGATATCAACAGAGTGGTTTAATGCAACACCCTGATAACTGAATGCAGAAAACATGAAAAAGCTGACATGTGCAGCGGCAGTCAGGTGATCCTACAAAACATGAGACATCTCTCTCTCCTAGCAAAAAAATACTTCAAGAAAGGATGAAAACTTTTACAATGTATCTATTGTAGATATTTTTTTAAAAACACATCAACAAAAATCAGAACATTTATTTTATTTCAAAATTTATTTTCACATCTGTTTTCCTTTTTTTCCTTTTTTAAGCTTAAATAGGATTAATATATATATATATATATATTATTATAATAACATATATTATATAATAATATATGTTATTAAATAAACATTTTTAAATCATGATTTTTTTAGATTTATTAAGTAAGATTTATTTAACTAAACTATAAAAAATAATGAATGATTTAAAAATCTTTAAAAAATCTTTTTCTTTTAATAAAGCATTAACTATTAAAGAAAAAAACATCACATTAACATGAACACTTTTTTCTTTAAAATAGAAAAATATACTGTATATAAAGTAATAATATATAGTAGAATAGAAATAAATCAATACACTGATTAAAAATATATAAATATAAAAACTAGCATTTTGTTATTATTTATATATGTAATCAATGTATTATGTAAAAGAAGTTCTGCATCAACGCTTTTAGCATCACTTTTTCCAGTTTTAAGACACTATCACATTTTAAAATATGTCATAATCGCATTATCATTCTTTCAGGAAGACAACACCTCAAGGGTGAGTTAAAGTCTCCTCTTTTATCACTTATTAATGTTGTTAACCTTCTTACCATTTGTACAGTAAACATTAAACAACTGATAGCCTCTCTTATAAAAACCATCTTGTTGTTTCACGGCTTGTAATGCCAAATGAATCAGAACAATTTTCAACCCTGTTACCATCATCCCAGTTCATCAACTTTTCTAATGGTGCAATGATGGCCTAACATATAACCTTTACTAATTTAGCTTGAGATGGTACATTTTTTTTTTTTAAATCACTCACATCAAACTGTAAAAGCCTCTGTTTTATAGAATGGCTAATAAAAATATGGGTCAAAAAGTTAAACTAAAGGTATGTAATGGCAAGTTTTAGAGGTTAATGAAAACAGCATCAAAGGTATAAGAAACTTTCCGAACAGGCAAACTGTAATAAAGAGAAAAGGTTTATTCTTGTGAGGAGGCCTCTTTTCAGAGCCGCAGCTACCCAGCTTGGAAAACCAGAAGACCTGTTTGATTTACCACAAACATGACATTTTATACAGTAAAACTCCTCCTTCCTAGTTTCTGTAACTTTCCACATCTGTTGTCTCAAAAGGTGACCATGCCCCTCCTTGCCACCCCAGGGCTCTATAATTAACATAAGAAACAGGGCCATTTGTTCTACCACTCTGTGTGTGAGTGTGTGTGTGTGTGTGTGTGAGAGAGAGAAAAACATATGATGGCTATTATTCATATTAGTTAATATAAAATTTTTCCACAACAGGTATCAATGAGTTAAATCAGAATGTACTAACAAAATAGAAGGATAAGAACTGATGGGTTTCAGTTCATATAGTTTATTCCAACCAAATCTAAATGAGGTTTACAACACCCAAATCTTCCTTGAAACTCTTTAAATGACATGTAATGTAATTAGTGCAACGGGACGATCCTAGAACCGATGTCTTTATCTTTTAAACTGTGCATAACCCCCATCATCATGTCTTTACTGCAGTGGGGTCTGAGCCCCATAACCCGGATTAATCTGAGGAATGCGCCGCCAAGGGCTTATTACTGACCGTCAGCTTCTGGGTTTACAGACAGTAGTGCAGAAGATCAGCTGAGATTTAACGTGTCTTTGGAAGTGCCCTCAGTGTGGACGATAATACAATATGCATGATTTACCTACGATGGACCAGACAGAATATGTCTGGCAGGAACCCCCATCTGTCTGGAATCTAAAATCACTCCTTAAAAAAAATCTATCAAAAGCCCACATTTCCAGATTTAGTTGAGGACCACATGAGAAAAACTGAAGGAAGGTAACAAGCATAAATGGAAAAACATATCTTCATGTTTCATAGATTCAGATTCCAAGCAGCGTCAGTGCTGTCTTGCATACTATTATAATAACAATATTTATTTAATTAAATAAATTATAACTACTGTTTTATTGTACTTTACATGCTATTGATAATCAGGAGTATTGATTTCTTACATGTCTTAGTGTCTCTACACTTTTGAATGCAGTTTTGTAATTTTTTTGAAGTTGTTATGCCATTTTAAATGTGAACATTTCGACACAATGCACATAGAGTATTGCCTTGACAACAGTTGAGGGATATTTTGGAGAGAAAATGGCAGCGGGAGTCTCTGAGGACACATCTGTGCAACCGTATCAGTTTGAACCGGAGTCGGACCTGGAAGAAGTTGACAGCCGCAAAGTAGTTCGACAATTAAGGCTCAAAGTGACACAATAATGTCACTTTGATCTATCTTAGTGTACTGGCAGAGTAGAGTAACTTAGTGAGATGTATGAATGCTATGTGTTTACTGATGTATATGTACACCGTTTGTAATAACACAATAACCATAATGCGTTGTTCATTTAAATCGTGGGATTATGAATTATATTGAGAACGTCGTATAGAAAACGTGTCGTAATGTACCCTGAGAGTAACCCTTAGCCGCATTCATTGTGAAGCGTGCAAGCGATTTGCAAAGTTTAATGTAAAATATACAATTTTACACACTTCTTCTGGAGGTGCAGCTGGAGGTACAATAGTTGGTACCGATTCTTTTTTCAGGAGCAGTTTCTTAGCAAAACCAGCTTTATACTGAGTGTGACCCTTGTTTATAGAAGCAGCCTGGTGAGAAAAGATTCGCGAATCGCGCAAACATGAAAGCATTGACGTTGCTCGTGGGGAATATTCCCTTTAAAAACAAAACTCATCCACTGCATCTTTTCGGATTTAGGAACATCAAAATCGTATCAACAGTGGCGGACTATGATGACAGCTCGCTCAGGGCGGGATGTGTTGAAACGCATCAACAATCGCGGGAGGGGCGTCCGTTTTATTGACGTCACAAAAAACGAACGACTCAATTTGAGCCAGGGTAAAACATAAGGAGAGATGTTTATCATTATATGATGGTTGTGTACAGGCACTGCCAACACACAATTCAGTACAATCAACTTGAAAAAGTGCGTACCATTATATGACCCCTTTAAATGTTGAGGGAAAAGTTATTGGTCACCTTCACATGGAGAAAAGTCTAATAAACACTCCATTCCAGAGGCACATTAAGCCGTGACCCCAGACTATTTGTTTAGCCGCAGTCACACTCATGTTCTGGAGTAATTCTGGGGTCATTGCTAGAGAAACCTTATTGATAGAGCATTACCAGTGTAGTTTACATAACCTGGAAATGCTGCAGTGCTGCTATAAACCAAGAGTGGTTTTGACAGAAGAGGTCAAACTCTTGTCCATGTCACATTAAACACAATGTTTATTTGGCTATGTGTGGAATTTCCTCAGTACGAAAGGTCAAATACGCATCTCTGGGCCTGTCCCTTTAAAACTTCACTTCTCACTTGAACACAGTCACTTCCTCCTGGAGTTAACCATGTCTGCTGATCAGTATAAACCATTTGGTTATTAAGCTGAACTCCCCTCTGTTAGCTGGAATGTAAGGGGAGTTTATAGAGGGTACGAGAACACTGATGCCTTTTTGTCCCTCACGAGCCTTCTCGCCTCCCACTTCCCTCTGACATTTTTGCTCTCCCTCTCCTCTGCCATTCATCAGCATTTTTCCACCTCAGGAGTCACAGTTCCTTCTCAGAGCCACTGCTAACATGCATCCCAGCTACTGTACCACTCCTTTCACTCGGTGTTGCTCTCTGTAGCTCTCTGTTTCTGTGATTCTGCATCAGTCAGCAGCATTTTCTGCCATTTCTCTCTCTCAGCCAAGTCAGGGAACCTGACCCTATAGCCTTGCAGTTCATCTTTTCCCATGATTCAAGGTTGCCCTCCAAAACAAAAATGAAGTTTCATTGGTCCATTTCATTCACACTACATGGCATTATCCTGGATCATATTCCAACAACCTGGTCCCAGTGGAAACTATCTGACTGAACCTTGTAATTTAAGTCCAAATTAATGTTTCTAAATTAGAAACAGACAGAAATACTCAGATAAACAGACACAGACACACAGCCGTTCAACACACACACTGGTTTTGGTGCTGAAGTAAAGAATCTTTCTTTTAGACTCACACAGAATTATTTTCTTTATTAGAGGTGGAAATAAATGAGTGTGTGGTGTAATTAAATGTGTAGATCTATTATAACAAAGCAAGCATAGCTTAGACATTCATAGACAACCCTTGGGATAATAGCCATGGGTAGTTTTCAGTGAGTATTTAGTCTGTAATTAAACTAAACAGTTCATTTCCATGTTCAGGGGGACCACACAACAAAATCTAAGCTTTTTTTACAGGTGGAAATTTGTCATAATCTCAGGTATTAAAATTACTATGTGGAATTCTGGAATCATTTTCTAATAGAAATGCACTGATTTTAAAGTTCAGGCCAACACTTCCAAATTTAACATTTCTCCAGGTAATTGTCCCATTTACTCACACACATATATATATATATTATATATATATATATAGAGGCTGATATGTTAACGTATTTGACAAACAGAAAAACTACAAACCCTGGAGCCTTCCTTTCTATATTCTTACAACATTTCTCTCTTTCTTTCGGTCTCGCTATCTCATTCCTTCCTAAGCTTCCTTGTTTCTTTATTTGCCATGCAGACACCCCCACATTTAGTTCAGCAGCCACTGGAAAAACAGGTTCAACCCAAAATGGAGAAAAGACTGAACCTGAGAAATGTTTTTTTTTTCCTGCAGTCTGCGTCTTCACAAGAAACAACATTATTTTTACTGTATGAAAACTTTTCTCTATATATTTGCGATGATATGTTGGTGTCCAAAAATTCACACAAAAAATTTGGAATTGAACATCCAAATAAATCCAGGAAAATTGTATGATTTTGAAGAATATTTAGTCTGAATCAAAATGCTCTCATTAGAATACTATACTTTTTTAATGAAGGGAGAATTAACCCACAGTTAAACGATGCCTGGCACTCTGTGTTTATGCCCTAATAAAACATAATGAATAGAAATAGCCCAGGCCCCATTAATGCTTAGCTTAGGAAAACCAAGGCCTACTGAGGTGTAAAGTATTGACAGAGCAAATCAGGATGTTTTGTCGTATATGCAGCATGGGTAAAACCTCTTGTCTAAAGATGCTGAAAGTGCACTAAAATTCAATCTAAAGGATTTAATAAGCTGCACTGGCCAGGTCACAGTGAACACATGCCACAGACACAGATGTACCTCAGATGTACAGCTAGCTCTTGCGCAAAGAGAATGTCAAGTTATGGTTGGGAAATTGTCAATTGAAATTGAAGGTAATTGTGAAGGCTGGGTCGTTGGAGACAAATAACATGAAATGTGTGTCCAGTGTTTACTTTGAACACAGGTGCTGACAAAGTCTGAATACAGACAGGTTTGTTTAGGGTCTTATCAGTATTTCACAGCCAAGCTTTCACAATCAAGCTCACACACCGATATAGAAAGTTCTGTGGCAATTTGAAAGGGTACTTCTAAACTTCAGTCACATCTATAGTTATGTTCTGTACACCTAATGGCTCAATAGACTGTTCTTGTCCAGAATAATCAGCAATGTGAACAAGGCCAATCTAGTTAGAAAGAAAGAGACCACCTGATTCTGGCACTAGCAGGTTTATATGAAATAGGTAATGCTAGAATAATAGAAAATATTTTTATAAGTGCGTTTAAGTTAGTGAGAGTATATGTATGAAAAATGTAAGTGAATATGATACAATGTTATTTTAATATTATAATATAGTATATATATATAAAGCATATTTTAATATTATAAAATAAATATTACATGGAGGCCTATATACAAATACCAAGGAGATCTTTAAAGCTTAAAGTAAGTTTTACACGTTTACTGTACAGTTGACTTGATTGCTTTAATCATTAGTCTGGCCTATTGGTATTTGTAACCTTATTCAAACACTCAAATATTCAATATGAAACTTTGAATCCTACTTGAGTTGAAAAATGAGTTATTTACATAATAACATGAAAAATTCACACCGCCTGCTTCAGATCCCTGTCTCACTCAGTATGTGTCATCCACAGCAGGGAGTCGTTGTGTGCGGGAGATGATGGCTAACGTCATCATGAAGCAGAAAGGGTGAGAAAAGTGCTGCCGTAATCATAAACGCTCAAAAACATTTCTGTAACAGAGGTTAAAGAGGCTCATATTTACCAAATAGCTTAAGAGTTAGAAAGTGAAGTATGCTGTGACTTAATAGCCAGAATCAGATGTGATACCATAAGCAGAGCAGTCAGTCTGTGGCATTGCACTGACACTTTCCAAAATGTTACTATATGGCGTACGCTACACTGTACTTGTCCATGCTCATACAAAAGCACTAATATGAAAACAGTCCATCCATCAACTTCACAAAGAAAAACATCAATCTACACCGAAGACTTTCTCTGAAACACTTTGAAAAAGGAGAAGCCTTATAAGTATATCTTGCTTTTCATTCAAGTATTATACTAAGTGAATAGAAGGGAAGTTGTCTTGCACTACAGCAGATCACTTTTTATTCATTACGCTGGTGTACTATATCCCAGTCTCCGTCTACTCAAAGAGGGATTCCGGTCCAGATCAATGGGAAATTCAATTTCAACTCCCTTGGCTTCTGATCAAAATGCCATTTTGCCAAAAACAGCACTGAGATCAAATTCATCCACTGATGCCCAACTCAACTTCATAAACAACAAACGATCCATGAGAATAAGAGACCGGAATCCGTGTGATATGACACACTGGGTCAATATGACTCCACAAACACAATGTAACATTTTTTTCAAAACTCCTAATTTAGTAATAAACTAATAGACATAAATGATGCCTCAAATTGGGTGATATGTTAGGGAGAGGTATTACTTTATAAGCAACCAGAGATACGATTTTACAACTAATAAGCCTGACTGATGATAAAATTGGCAAAAAGCAAACAAATAAAACCAGGGAGGAGAGACCTGGGCCCTGATTTAAAAAAAAGTTGCCAAAGTACCAGGTTGCCTCTATGCAACTACCCATATAGTAATGTATATACCCATATACTACCTATAGTAATGCCTTAGATCACCAAGAAAAAAACTAGTTATCATCCCTAACCCCTTAAAACTACTTAGAACACCCTAGCTATCACCCAGAACACATTAAAACCACTTAGAACAGCCTACAGATAACCCCCCCCCCCATGAGAAAAACCCACTAGAAACCAATTAGAATAACATAGAGATCACCCAAGACCCCGCCTAAAACACCAGATCACCCAACACCCAGCAACTGATTAGTAACAGCCCACAGACCAATCAGAACACTAACCTCAACTCAACTCAACTAGGATTGCAATAGAAATCACTCAGACCACGATCATTTCTGACCAGGATGAGGTAAATCTGTGCTACTGACGTTGAAAGAGTGTCACACAGTACATCAGTTTGATAACTTATATTGTACATCAGTGTGATAAGCATTATTCTGACTCAATGTACTGTACAGATTACATTGCACTCTGCCTGCCTGGTTTACTGGTACATTCTAGAACCACAGAAGCTTTTAACGGCTAAGTTACAGATCAATGTCCATTCAACACATGAATAGACAACAATAGATACAACATGAAAGAAAAAAAAGAGACAGATAAGGAAAAGGAAGAGACCAAGAGAGCAAGAAAGGAGAGCAAGAACGTGATGCGCCAACAAGAACAAAAACAAGGCTATTTAAGGAAGGTGAAAGTCACTGCAGAGCTCAATGACAGAAGCCTAATTGGACAGTTCAAGACACAGAGGATAAAAATACATCGGGTTTAAGTAACTTAACCAAATCCCATTTCATCTCAGCCTCCTTACACATCTCATCTCATCTCTTAGGTTACCTGATAACATGAGGGTCCCACTACTGCTGGAGCGCCGCAGCATGCGGAGGCCCTCGGACCAGGAGCGGGACTTGGGCAGGCGGCGGAAGAACCGTCCCAGGCGCTTGGAGACCTGTCCAAAGCAGGCGCTGGCCACCGCCTCCTCTGTCCCCATCTCCGGCAGCATGACCGCCGCTATCTGTGGCCTGTCGCGGCCATGACCCAGGTGCCACCACTGAGTCCCGCTCCAGGTGCCAATCCGTGAGCGGCCGCCGTCCCGGCTGGGGCTGGGCGCCTGTGGTTCCGTTGCGTCGTGGTGTGGGCTCCCTGCGCCAGTCGCTCCTGTGTGTCCACCATCGCAGGGCTGCGCTTGGTTTTGTGTTGTGCACTGAATGCCCCCCTCCCTGCCTTTCTGCCACCCTGCGCCCCTACCCTCTGACACAATCCCCCCCTCCGCTGACTGGTACTCTCTCTCCTGTTCTTCTCTCCCTGCGTCCGTGCTCCTGTTTTTTTCTCACGCAGTGCAGAACTCGTACCAGCTCAGACTGCACCCACTCATCCTGCTCTCTGCAGCATGTTTTTCATTGAATCCTTAAAGGCACAGCCGCACTGCACTCTTGCCTCCTACTCTCTTTTTCCTCTCCCTCCCGGTCCTTCTCTCTCCATCTTGATCGATCTCTCTCCCTTCCTCCCTCTACGCATCTCTCCTGTCAGTCTGTGCCATCATGCCACTTCCTGTGTGAGAACACACTCCCACGCTTGGAGAAACCTGTTGTCCTGAAGGACAACTCCAGATCTGAACACACTAGCCCTCCGTTCTGCATCTTCCTCCTTTTCTCTTGTGTATATCTATAAATAAAAGGAAATGAGAGCAGTGTCTTGCTCCACTTCTTTCAACAACACCTATTACAGCATCAGTGAAGACCTCCATAAATGACCAATCTTTAGACATTAAGATTGACTGTCCTGAAATAAATGGATATTAATGATCAAATACCTCATTATTCCAATTGAGAGATTCAAATAGTTTGATTACCCCAAGATAAATGCATATTAAGCCCAAAAGTATAACAAATACCACATTGTATTTTGCTGTTGACTATGATAGATGGAGTGGCACATTTCCTGCTGTCCTCACCCCAGGTCTCTCGAAGAGAGGATGAGACTGAGAGAGATAGAGGTATAGAGAAGTGGCCAAGGGCAGCCTAATTATAGCCAAAGACATAACTCCCAACAGCCCTGTCACACTTTTGCAAACTCACACTCCTCCTTTTCAGTAAGAAGTGCTCCATACATCTCATCACAGAACTTCTTAACACATCTTCATACAAACAACCCACTCCCACTCAAACCGACCGTCCGATACTAAACTGATCAGACCATTAAAGCCGTGCAATAGCTGTGTGAAGCCACAGTACTGAAACAGGAAGTGATTTAACAGGCCCAGTACATCTGTAGCTTGAGGTGAATGTTGTATATTAAGAAAGTAGACAAAGCTCCTGCTGTATAACTGTTTCAACAAGGTAAACTCTGTGCACACTGAACCACTAAAACATCTACAGCATGAATAACACGTTTTCAATGTTTTTGTTGAGCACACAGTCCAGCTTGTGCCAGGGGTTTGATTTGGAAGTACTCGACTTGTGTTAGAGTTGCCAAATCGTGTTTAACCGGAAAAAAAAAGAATGGAAATGGGATTTAAGAGCTATAAATGTTTACTTATCAGCTGAATTAAAAAGAAGGCCAATTATAATGAAAATGTAAGATCCCAGAACCCAAGTTGAAGCCTACAGTAAATGCCAGCAATTTATACAATATTTCAGGCCTTTCTGCACTTTTATGTGTGGAAGACATTCCTCTTTCTATCATTATAGTCTGTCTGAAACTTTTAATTAAAAATCAATCCAATGTCTGATTGGCATCCATAAGCTGTAATCCATTTGCAATATGGCTAAACACAGTTTTACTCAAGCATGGATTAAACACAAAAGGCAGACAGGCAGCATCCCTCAGACGGATGGGTGCAGAATTGGGTGGGGGAGGTAGCCAAAATCCCGAGCCAGATTAGACACATAAAGCCAGACTGAAGAAGAAGGAGAGAGAAGACTGATGCTTTGAGACAGGCCCATGCAGTGAGGAACCCTTTTTTAAGACACCAACTCACTCACTGAGTCACACTAGCAGGGAGTAGGAGCGTCATGCTAACAGGCTGCCAGAGGAGAACTCACTTATTCTCCTTGACTAAACCTTGAGACCTTGTCTAAATCTGTTATGACTCAGCATATAACTTATACACGTCATGTAAAGGGAATATAATTCAGAAACAGAACTCTATAATGGTAGTAGCCTACTAAACACAATAGAGCATGCATTGTCTTTCACAATCCATTTAGGTATGCATTTGTGTAACTGAAGTCTATGAGAGGTTTCAGGTATTGGCAGTGTGTTGGCTGAGCAAGAAAGAGCTCAAAGGAACATTTGATCGCTCAAAGGTTATTCTTTCTAGCACAAGAGATTTTTTTTCAAAATGCTTAAAAATTGGTTTAAATTTTGTCCAAAATTAAATTAAACAAAAAATATTTTAAAAATAAATAAATTAGCCAACAAAACGTTAGATAATTAGGGTTAGATCGGGAGTTAAAAGCTCCAATTGCAGGTTACCACTTTATACAGTGTAGAGCAATATAAAATATTGTGAATTTCTTAGTGAATGAGTGAAGTACAAAATGGCATCGTCTGAAACTTAAGTGGAGACTACTAAAGGGGGTTTTCAATAATATTTAATGTTCTATCATCATTTACTCACCCACATGTCTTTTCAATCTATATGACATTCTTTCTGGAGAACAAAAACCGATATTTTGAAAGTCAATGGGGTGCAAAACAAAACTGTACTTTCATTGTACAGACAAAACATCTTATATTTTCTTCTGTGTTCTGCAGAAAATCATACAGGTTTGGAACAGCACGAGTGGGAGTAAATGATGACAGAATTCCTTTTCAGTTGAACTCTCTCTTTAAGTTTCTTTTTCCTCTCAGGAGAAACATCTAAGAATCAGGTGACTTCAGCAAAAAAAATCTTCATTTGTTCTTTTTGAATCACATTGTTGTCTAAGATAAACAATTGACATATTTAAAAGATCTCATTTGTGTATTATATTTCCTTTGAGAGAGAGTATGCGAACAAAGGGGCTGTTTACTGACGAATGCAACCACTGATGTTCTCTGACTGCCTCTTTCATTCAGTGTGTATAATTATGGGCTGTGTGCACTAAAATGGTAATCTGTAGTAGTCAAGACGCTCCATCTTTAGCCCATCTGCACCACCGCAACCTCTTAAATACACCAATTCCCAGCATGCTCCGAGACATTTCTAAACAAAACAGCAACAATCAGCTACAAACTACAATGTTGAGCTTTACCCATGAGTGACTTTTGGTCACGTACAATAACTCTGCTAGGGGCTTCTCAGAATACTATAATACAGAGCAAACAAACCAATGGAGGCATATCAGGACATGCTCATGGAATGCTACAGAAAACCCCATTGAAGTGAAAACGGTAAAATATATCAATTGGAAAACCCCAAGACATCCCAAACTGAATCTCGGTTACAAACCACAACAAAACTACCAAGAAAAATTAGACCCAACCCTGGCATTTTACAATGAAAGGTTGAGGAGAAAGAGGAACAAGCACTTAAAACTCCTACGGTTTCAATGAAAGTAGTGCAACTCAAAGAGGAGCTTCTGCAAACACTTAGTTCCCAATGGGAGAGATTGAGTATTCTGCTCAAATGGCTGTTACTGTACTTTTCAAAAATTTTGGGGTGAACTGTCAAATTTACAAAAGTCTTTTCTGTCTTTTCGCTCCATACCTTTATGACTTTTTTTCTACTAAACACAAAAGAAGATATTTTGAAGAAGTCAAGTCAAAACAGCTTTGGATTACACAGAAGAAAGAAAGGCATGGGCCTAATAAATGAAAAGAAATGAACTGAGGGAGGGTTAAAGAGATGCCCAAATTTGACTTTTCACTGCACTGGAAGGGCAGAACAGTCATTGTGTTTAATTGTATAATCTCAGAATCATCATTAACTTCTAAATAATACATTATAAACCCCTGCAATTTCACTGTCGGACTTCTATCAAGCCATTCGCTGCAGTACGTTTCCCAAATGAAAACTGCTGACACGCTGCTAACTCAGCAACGCTTTATACACACACACACGACCGAACAGATGCACCATGTGCACACAGACGGACAAAACCCCAGAATTTAACACACAAACACTCTATTCTCAGTGTGCATCAGGTTAAATGCATTCATTCAGATACAGCACAGCATGATATGATTTCTGCGTTGACTGAGCTTTTTTAAAGATTTGTACCTTGACCAAAAATGAGTTTTCCTCCATAGTTATTAGACACACAGTACTGAACTTTATGACATTTTCTGACTGCTCTTCTAACATGTTCTCGAGGAGATTTCAGTTTCTTAAAGATACTGTCATTGTATTCTACATCATTCACAGATTTATTTCTGGATATTGTGCTAAATAAAACAGCACTTGATTTCAGCTCTCTTTTACAAATCTTTTCAAGGAAGTTTTTTGGCATTAAGAAACGCCACTTAAGAGAAATAGCTGTCCTTTAAAAGCAAAAGGGAGATTTAATAATTGAATTAGCTGAAGTGCATGATTGGACAGTGGAGTGCAACAACAATGGTGCAACATTAATGACAGAGCACAGGCAAAATACACAAAGATAGGTAGCAAGTAAGATTTAAAAAAAACCTTCTGAAATAATTCAAGAATTTTAGATGCACCTACTGTAAAGGCAAGTGTACCTTACTCACATGATTCAAATGTTAATCATTTCCCATCTCAATAGCAAGAAAATCAAAGACCTCTGTGGGTCACAAATTATTCACTTGAGAATCCCCAATGATCTGGAGGGGGTCATCAGAATCCCACCTTCCCCTTTATATACAACTAATCAAATATGACAAATAGCAAAACAGAAAAACAAACAATGACCTCTGCTGGGAACTCCCCCCCCCCATACTCCCTAAACCACCACATGTATCAGCATGCTTCATCTTAATTAAACAAACTGGAAGTTCCTATAACACTGGAGCCGTACAAACAACCCCTTCAGCAAAAAAAAAAAACAAAAAAAAACCCCCAGCAAAAACAACACTTGTATACTATAAACATTATGGACTTTTGTCAGTGTTTCTCTTCTCTGTCATTTTTCTTTCTTGTTTCACAAATATCTATTTGATGGTTCTGATATAAAAGTATCAGTATACTGAAAACACATAAAGATAAATAAATGAAAACTGTTTATCTCGCTAACTCTCAGCATACATCTATCCAGTTCATTCTACAGTATCTATCCCCCATCAGTCAATCCATCTATCCATTTCTCTAACATCTGTTATTTCATCCATCCATCAATCTGATCATCAATCCATCTTGCATTTATCTATCCATTCATCCATCTCTCTTAAACCATCAATCCCTCCATCCATCAAACATCTGTCTGTTCATCTATCTATCTATCTATCTATCTATCTATCTATCTATCTATCTATCTATCTATCTATCTATCTATCTATCTATCTATCTATCTATCTATCCAACTCTCTCCACCCATACAGAAATTCTAACTATCTATCAGTTCATCCATCTGTCAATCCATCCACCCATCCATTCGTCTATCCATCAATCCATCTTTCTTTTATCTATCATCTATCAATCCATCCATCCACCTCTATCTCTCTCCACTAATTTATCAATCTATACATCTATCTATTCTATGGTCAGGTCAGGTGAGGAGATACCGGCTCTTACTTTGACACTTGAGTGCAGCGCTGTTGATCTGATGGCTGCAGGCGTCGCACCAGTCCTGACTCAGCCTCCTGGAGGTGAAGATGTGGCCCTCTCCCCTCTCCGCCTTCACCCTCGGGTCTCTAGGGGTGAAGATGGACCATGCCTCCATCCTCAGAGGCTCGCTTCGCATCTTCACTACTCCTGACCTTGCCTGTGTCAGCCTGTCGATCTGCAGTCCCTCCAGTTCGTCTGACGAGCAGCTTAAGTTTGACCCTGGCGAAGAATTGCGAACTTCTTGCGGAGACGAGGACGCGTGAATCTTTGCCGTGTCCTTCACAGAGCTTCTCCGGCTCCCGGCGCTGTGTCTGCGAAATATTCCGTTATTATTGTTTACATTCTCTCGGTCCATGTCCACAACAGATCCGTCCATATTACTACGTGGCGAACCGGCACTAGTGCCTCGGTTGTGTGATGCTGAAGGCGGCTCGTGATTGAATAACAAGAGCGATGCTGAGACTGCGGCTCTCGCGCTGTCCACATCACTCGCTCTGTTTCGCATGATCTTCTCCAGCGACCATTTACGTGAGAATTTCTTTCTTTCGCTCGACTTCAGTTTGTGGAGAAGTTGCTGATCCGGGTCGAGGTGGTGTTGAGCAGGGTGCTGTCCTAAAGTGACGGACGCCATGCCTTTCGGCTGGAGTTGTATGTGCGCGGAATACAAACTAAATTGAAGCGCCAGCGGCGAGCGTGTGACGTGCACACTGAAGCAGCCGCGCGCTTTAAATGTCACAAGAATAGCGGGCGTGCGCGAGCCTGCCCCTTACAGACTCATGATCACTACTTCTCTTATTCCACTCTTCTAGTCAATTCAGCTTTATTTACATAACGCGTTATACGATACATATTGCTTTAAAACAGCTTTACAGGGATAAACAGAAAAATAAAGGCCAATGATGCAAACAGGATTCTATTTAGCTGTAAAGTAGCTCTAAAAATATGTGTCATTGATCAGATCTATGGTCAGTTCAATAAATGTAATCAAATATAAAAATGAGTTAAATTCAGCTGTAACGCAGCTCAAAAAACAGAGTGATGTCATCGTCCAGCTCAGTTCAGTTTTAAGAAGTGTTTTTTCTTAAATTTAACAGTCTCATTTACAAAACACAGTACTTCTTTACTATAATTCATTACAAACACATACACAAGTTCTGACATGAATTTATCTTTGTTTCGTTTTTTCCATAACAACCATATAGACTTTTTATACCCACTGCATCATAGGCTACACACATATATATATATATATATATATATATATATATATATATATATATATTCATTATAGAATATTATTTTTTATCATTTAATAGATTGTTTAAACTTAAAATAATTTTAATTAAAAATGTAAGTTTCACCTTAACACAATGGTGAAACTTACATTTTTAATTAAAATTATTTTAAGTTAAATAATTTTAAAACATTTTATTTGTGCAAAGTATACAAAGTACCAATTACACTAGAAAGTGAAGATAAAAAAAATATAAAACATTTAACAAATCTGTTTACAAATATGCCAAAAAAGGTAAGTTGATAAAATTCCACGACACAACAAACTTAAAAACGGAACCACAATGTGGTCTCCGTAAGGTCACCATAGGTCCCCCCAGCACAAGGAATTCCCCATAATGTGACATCAGAACCCACCCAGCACATATTTTACTTTCACTTCAAGTAGTAACATGAGTCTGTTGACAGTCAGTATTTGTAGGATGATAATCTTTGCTTGTTTCAGATTTTTCAGAAGTCCAGCTGAATCCTCTCAAACAAAAAAAAAAAAAAAAGAAGTTTTTTAGAGCTCCATGTTTTGTGATTAAGTTGCTATTTATATGGACTAATTAAATACTTGCAGTTATCTCTCAAAACCAGAATCAATTACACATGGCAGATTAAACACCTCTCTCTTTATTCCATGGCTAAGCAATAATGACACTATTATTGTCAGCAGAATGCACAGTGCCATTAATATTTAAGTCTCAAGATAACTCAGGAAAACTGATGTAGCTAGTAGTTAAAACTGATCTATATTTCTTTCTTCTTGGCAGTTTAAATCCATACTACTATACTATATAAAGGTAAGTAATTACATTAACACTGACTTGAAAAAATGCATGACACATCATGCAATTTCAGCTGCCTGCCCTGGTAACAGCCAATCATCTGTTGTTTAGGGTTAGAGAGGTTTAAATAAGAACAATTTTGTGTTGTCTTTAATTTGTTTTGCTTTCTCTTTCCTTTTAGCTCAGAGATCTGGGCTCTGTGACATTGTGTTGCATTCTGTAGTCTTTGAGGTCTTCATGGTCTGTTGGGTTGAGGTATTTTTGTCTCCACTGGAAGTGTAGAAGTAACTACAGAAAGGCTTAAAAAATATGTCTTGTTAAATTTAAAAGGATTTTCCTGGAGTACACATTAACAGTAGCACTTTCAGCTAAACACCATACCTTTGTATCATATTGTTGTTATTCTGCAGCTCCCGTGCCACAGCCTCCATCTCATCCTTTAATCTGTTCATTCTGCAAACAATTTCATCATTTATATACAGTAGCTGGAATTGATAAATGCTGTCTCATCTTCATTACAATGACATACTTGAGAATCATGTGCTCATCTTTTGTTGGTCCATCCACCCCCTCAGCTCCTATTGGCTGGTGGAGAGCTCTAAACACAACTCTGTCAAGAACCTGCAAAGGTGGAGAAGAGGAAGGGAAGATGGTCAGGTTACTTTCAATCCAAGCTTTCTGACGATCAGGAATAAAAGTCAAACTTTAGAATAGATCAATCCAATTGGTTTAGAAAGAAAAACGTGAATTAAGGGAAGGAGTTAAGCTTTGGAAACGAGAATTTTTGGAAGCTGATCAGAAGTGATGCCAGAACTAATTGAACTGAAACTGATTTCACCCAGAAAGTTTGTAAAAAATCTCCATAAAAATCCATATGCTGCGTCCAAAATACAGTAGCATATTATATAGTAGGTAGTACATTTGGTTTGAAACTTTCTTTGCAACCGCTAAAAAAAGAATGTTCTATGTAGTATGAATGAAATTCGGACATACTACATCTGCCATGTTGTTATTGTCATGTGACATACTTCATAAGTTGCGTCGCTTCACTTCAATTCACAAATCCTCTTAAAGGAGTAGTTCACTTAAAAAAAAAGAAAATTGCTGATAATTTACTCACCCCCATGTCATCCAAGATGTCCATGTCTTTCTTTCCTCAGTCGAAAAGAAATTAAGGTTTTTGATGAAAACATTCCAGGCCTTTTCTCCATATAATGGACTTCATTGGGAACCAAACAGTTCAGCGTTTCAGTGCAGCTTCAAAAGGCTTTAAACAACACCAGACGATGAATAAGGGTCTTATCTAGCGAAACGGTCGCTCATTTCAAAAATAAATAAAAAAGTTTAAGTTTTATAAGCACAAATGCTCGCCTAGCTCTGTTCAGTGATGAGCGTTAGTGACTCTCCTGTTCAAACTCGTTCATCAAAATGAACAAATCTTTTTTCGAGTCATGACTTGAAGGGTCCTAGATAAGACCCTTATTCATTGTCTAGTGTCATTTAAAGCCCTCTGAAGCTGCACTGAAACTCTCATTTGGACCTTGAACCGTTTGGTTCCCATTGAAGTCCATTATATGGAAAAAATCCTGGAATGTTTTCATCAAAAACCTTAATTTCTTTTCAGCTGAAGAAAGAAAGACATGGACATCTTGGATGACATGGGGGTGAGTAAACTATCAGCAAACATTTTTTTTAAAAGTGAACTAATCCTTTATGTGGCCTAGTGGGATAGTAAAGTGTCCAATGAATGCATGCTTAGAATCTCTGCAGAAATAGATCACCCGGGTTCTTTTCTACCTACTATGTATACTGACACACTACTCGACTTATATACTGTTTTTCGACAACTATATAGTAAGGAAGTAGGCATATTCAGATGCAGCGATAGTCACTTTGCAGAAGGCAGTATTTAGTAGTAGTTCAACTAAGGTGTACAGTAGGTAAACGAGGAGAACTGCTGTAAAAAAAATAAAATTCTACCCTCACATTCTTGTCCAGAAGGGATTAAGCCAACACATTTTTTTTAATGAGAAAAACACAGCCATGTTCATTTTGGACGGGATTAAAATCACAAAGCGAGTCTGTGAAACACAAAATTTACCTAACCTCCTCAGGGACAACTAGTCATGCCTGAAGAGGGCTAAAGACAGACCATGTGTGTAGGGCTGACCTTGTTCTGCTGGGCCTCACACACATGCAGATCCGCAATTCTCTGCCGCAGGACACCACCAAAATGTTCGAGAGTTGTATGCATCTCATAGAGAACTCTGTAGAAATAAGACTCACATGGTCATTGAAATTATGTATGGCATTGACAAGCCATAAAAATAGTGTCAGTAATGTATAGTGTATGAAATTGAAACTTGAATGAAACTAAAGAATCTGTGCTGCCAACACAGAGGTTAGTTATAAGTGTTGGGAAGACTAAGAATCTCTGGAGACTGGAAACAAGATTTACTGAGATTATAATCCTGTTGTTTTGTTATTGTACACACAAATAAGAACGAGTCTGTACTGGCACTAAAAGTCACTTCAGATGAAAAATCCATGCCAACTAATTAAATGTACAAATGCAAAGAATTACACATACGAATTGTGAGCTCTTACTCATCTGACCTCTGTCTTACCTGTTCCAGCTCCCAGCAGCCATCAGAACATCCTGGTACTTCTGCAAACAGTCATCCTTGAATATAGTCTTGACTTTCCTTATGTATGAAGCCAGATTGAGCCTGGGCAGAATATAGCGGTTTCTCAGTTTAATTACCGTGAGAACAGACATTCATTCAAGATGCTATTTAATACTTACTTCTCAAACTTGTGAATCTGTTCGTCATTATAGCTGAGCTCTGGAACAGAAAGTGAATGAATTAGCAGCAGTCAGAGAAAATTTTCATAAAAACTGGACCCAACACCGTAGTTCTTTTTTGTTTGATTGCTCAAGATAAAACTCTATTTTAGCTGACTGGCTTCTCCGCAGAGTCATATCTAACATTATCAATGCAGCCAGGCAGAAAGGGGAGTTCTACTCTTCTGTCTCCATGCTTGCCGGTCTGGAATGGTCCTTGCTATCAGATAACAAGCAACACTGAAATTAATCTCACTAATCTCAGCAACTGTCTCCACTTGTGAAACTCCACTTCCAGTTTCCAGGGGCCTTATGTATCAACACTGCGTACGTACAAAAACACAGCGTACGTCAGTTTTCACGTTCACGGCCAGATGTACTAACAGTGAAATTAACGTAAGAATGTGCGTTCCTCCAAGTAAACTTCATGTCTGGCGTACGTACATTGTCCGTTGGCGGCTCATAGAGGCAATAAAGTGAAGTGGCAAACATTACACTACGAATTGTTCTATCGCACCACCAGCTGTCAGATATTACTTAATAATGCCTAAAATAATGTATCAATTACAAATTACTTCACACGAGTCTTATTAAAATATTCTATTATGCAATTAAGTAAGTGCAAACCCGTCTAGCAATGACAGCGTTGGCTTAACAAGGAATACAAAATAAACTTCATTAATTGGGTCACTAAAGGTAAAAAAAAAAAAAAGAAAGTAATATTTTTATTCAGCAAGGACACAATGAATTTGTTTAAAAGTGCCAGTAAATGCATTTATAATGTTAAAAAAAGATTATAAGATTTCTATGTGTTTGATTTAAGTTTTTATTCATTAAAGAATCCTGAAAATGCTATATCACGGTTTCCATGAAAATATGAAGCAGAAGCACAGCTGTTTTCAACACTGATAATATTCATAAATGTTTCTTGATCATCATATCATCATATTAGAGTGATTTCTGAAGGATCATGTGACACTGAAGACGAGTAATGATGCTGAAAATTCAGCTTCTTTGGTCACAGGAATATATTACTTTCACATATATTCACATAGAAGACATTTTCAGTGAAATTTCGTTTCTTGCAGGTTTCTTTAGCTAAATTGGACTAATTACCATATTTTAATAAATTTAATTTAAATGTGCTTGTGCATGTGCGCTCAATTTTACGTTAATTGGGATGTACAAAGAGAATATGAGTGGGATCCTTTGTACGCAGACATTCATACATCTGTTTTTTTTTTTTTTTTGTGCGTACGCACATTTACAGCTTTGTTCGTAGGCAATGTTTTAGTATGAATTCAACGTTGAATTGAAAATGAATTGAAAGTCTTTGTACATGAGGCCCCTGGACTGTGAGCGACAGAAATCAATGGGTCACTGCCTAAAATACAGTACATTCACAGAGTTCAGTGAATTTTTGCCAAGCGTCCTGAAACCACAAATTGGTTGAGAAAAACTTTTATCATGGGCTTATAGCTTTTATCTAACCTGTAGAAATTCAGACCTTTTTCACAACAGGTGTCCTGAATTTGTTTTGTGTTATGTTATATTGTTATATGACAGGAAAAACAGGCTTCTACTTACTTCCTGTCACTCGATCGTTGTAATAATGCTGATGAACTGCAACAATCTTCCCAAACAAAACCTCCATCTTCTGGATGCTGCATTAAAAAGAAGATGTATTCTTCTCATTATTACTGAATTAAAAATGAAAACAATCACTGTATTAATAATTCATTTTATTTTATTCAATTTATAAATCTTAAATAATGCTTGTGTGTGTGTTTGTTATGTACAGTACACAATATGTTTATTTCATTAGCAAACATGTCACTATAATTGTTAAGTTCTTTCCATCTATCAATGTTCTGCAAAAATAACGATCGACCCCCCCATCTCTCTTAACCTCTTATCCTGGGCCAGTGTCTCCGAGTGTTTAGACAGCATCACGTGCAGGTGCTGTAGTTCATTCTGGAACTCTCTGATTCCAGTGCTGTACATTCGCTGCAAATCCTCTTCTATCTACACACAATGAAAAACCTCAAGGATGAAAACTATGTCGCATTCTAATTCATGTATTCAATATACATTTCACAGAGAACAGCTTTTACCAGTTGGAGCTGCTTCTTATTGTCTATAAACTCAGGAAACTCATGTTCAAACTTCTGAGTGCTGGTTGGGAAAAATAAAGAGATGTCCATCACTAAATAACAAACTTACAACAAAATATCATGAAACTAATGCTTACTGTAGTTTAATAAGCATTATTTAAACACATATTCAGTATGCAAATCCTTACAACCGATTGAGATTCGCCTCTGTGCTGATAGAAGAAAGCAGCTTCATATTCACCATGGCAATCCTGTTCGCCACATTCTTGCATTCAAAGCCTGTGTTTTCACTGAAAAGTCAAGAATATTGTTATTGGACACACTAAAATATCACGGTAATCCCGTAATTGGAGGTTGTGTTTTCTTGTGGCAATATTTATCCGGATGGTGACGCATGCAGAACACTAATGATATTAGCACTCACATGTAGCTATAGAACCCCTGCAGAATCAGTTCTCTGTCCTTCTGAAATGAGCGAGCTATATGCAGGTACTGATGAATGACCCTAACAATGCTCTTTAGGAGGAACAAAAACAACAGGACAGTGTGAGGTTAAGGGATAATAGTGTAATAATGTCCACCAAAAATAAGCACCAAAGATAAAAACAAAAGAGGCTTGCTTACCTTGGAGAAAGAGTAATCTGCCATGATGTCAAACTTTGTGGGCATGGCGGGGGCTTCAGCTACAGGACAGATGGAAACAGAAGTGATGGTGGAAGAATAAAGAAAGAAAAGAGAACATGCAACCTCTCCTTATTTGTAAACATAAATTAAATTAAACATTAAATAAATATCTTAAAGTGTTCATAAAACGTGTCATAAAAGAAGAAGAAGAAGAAGAAAAAAAACTAATTTATTGTGTCCTTACGTTCTCTGTATGGATATCCTCCTAATTTCTCTGGTCGTCGGCTGATCAGAATGATAGGGTGGTCTGGACTGGTGGGAGGAAGGTTTACTACTTTCATGCTCGGCTCCAATATGAGAGGATGACCCTGAAACAGGTACTGTTGAGCCGCAGGTTCAATTCCAGTTTGGGCCTGAACATCCTCAAAAAAGATTGAGACCCTTGAGGAAAACAACAAGAAATTATATATTTCGGAGACACTGAAGTCATTCAGAAAAAAAAAAAAAATTGCACCCTCATTCATACCTCTATTGTATGGTATTATTTTTAAATTGATTTAAATTGACCTACAACAAAATGGTATCTATATTTACAATATATTGAGAAACAGAATTTTCATATACAGTAACTTAAAAAAATAGTACACATTGTAAAGTCACAGTAGTTTAGTTGCAGTAAACAGATAAGGAATCTCTTCTCTCAGAGCACACATACGTGTTGTGAAAGTGGATGTAGATGTTGTGTGTTGTGGCCTGCTGGAGAAAGAAGATGTGGACGGTGATGCGGTTCAGGATATCAGTGGTAGCAGCAAAGAACTTGACAAAGTCCCAACACTTCTCCTGATTGGCCTCCAGTATGCGGGCCAACACTGGGATCAGTTGAGTCTTCAAACCCCTACAAAAAAAAAATACAGAGCCATTGGTATGGAGCCAAACTCTTGAGGCCCACTAGAGATAGTTAAACCCCAGCCGGGTCAACAGGACCCTTGGTATTCTTGCTTCTCATTTCACACTGCTCATAATTTACCCGACATTAAAAAATAACCATTTAACACACTTGTGCATAGAGTAACTCACTCTGAGAGTAGGCAACTCTGTGGCAGTTGGTAGCTCCATTCAATGGGTCCGTCTTCCACCTTCTGCACACCTGCTATGGCTCCCTCTGGCTTCTCTGTTGTGATCTTGTACCTGGGAAGAGCACCAAAAGCCACCAAAAATAGCACAAAAATTAGTCTAATGCAAATAGAAATGCAACGCAAACAGGGTTACAGTTAAAGGACAACTCCGGCGCAAAATGAACCTTTGGTCTAATTACGCATTGCTACCTAGTCAACCGTTATCTGAGATTTGTTTTCATGATTGCCGAATGTAAATAGTTTTATCTCTAAAAACAGTTTAGCCTATAATGCTAGTATAATGCTAGTATATAGGGCATAGAGTAATGACAAATAAAAATCGCTTGTTATTACCACTAACAAGGCTTAAAATAGCCCCACACTAACACGACAGCATAACAAGGGTCCCTACATTCAAACCGAAGCATTGAGAACTTTGTCAGTGTCCATACAGTTTAATAAGAAGATATTTTATACACACAGTAAACTTCGTGAATAAAGGAAGAAGCCATCTTTGAAAAATAGTCTCTACCAGTCGATCTACGAACACCGAACCATGTGCGCTGAACTGTGCAGAATCTCATATGGTCCGTTGTTTCCAGAAGAAACACAAACACAAACCGTTTTCTTCTCTTCAATATGTACACGTAGCCTACTGTTCGCGCTCACCTTATCACCCTATACACATCTCACCAGCGCACTTGGATCGGCGTTCGTAGATCGACTGGTAGAGACTATTTTTCCAAGATGGTTTCTTCCTGTATTCGCAAAGTTTACTGTGTGTATAAAATATCTTCTTATTAAACTGTATGGACACTGACAAAGTTCTCAATGCTTTGGTTTGAATGTAGGGACCCTTGTTATGCTGTCGTGTTAGTGTGGGGCTATTTTAAGCCTTGTTAGTGGTAATAACAAGCGATTTTTATTTGTCATTACTCTATGCCCTATATAATAGCATTATACTAGCATTATAGGCTAAACTGTTTTTAGAGATAAAACTATTTACATTCGGCAATCATGAAAACAAATCTCTGATAACGGTTGACTAGGTAACAATGTGTAATTAGACTAAAGGTTCATTTTGCGCCAGAGTTCTCCTTTAATGCTTCATTTTAAAAGAAGAAAAAGCTATTAGCAGCTCCATACATAATAAATTATTCTATAATTTAGAGTTATGATTAATATATCATTTATAAGAAAAAAGCCAAGTAAATAATTTTTTCAAAATCAATTTCTTACATGATCTTCTTGTTTTTGCGTGGGCCTCCAAATGGTATGAAGGGAAGACTGCCACTGGCAGCATGGTAGAAGGTGACGCCAATGCTCCACAGATCCACAGACACACCATACGTTTTCTGCTGAGGTTTCCTCAATACTGCACGCTCATACATGTCCGGATGCTGAAACACACGTTCACAAGAGTTTTTATATCAAAGACCGACTTTATTCACAGACAGATCACAGGAACCACAACAAACACCTGATGACATTTCAGATATGATGTGCTGCAGTTTCTGTGAATGGCTAAAAAAACAGGAAGAGAAAGCTTTTGAGTTATTTGAACAATTCAACAGTGTTATCTCCTTACCAGATACTCCTCTGTGCCATATATCGACACAAACTTCTCATCATCCTCCAACTCACGGGCAGCACCAAAGTCTGTCAGCTTGTACACGGAGCGGCCATCCTCACCCACTTGCCTCATGATATTTCCAGGTTTGATGTCCCTGTGTACTACTCCATTCTCCCGCAGGTGGTTCATTCCTTGGACTGTATATGTGCAAATGGGAGAAAAGCACAATTTATACACAGAAACCTCTCTGGAGACGCCTTCTTTGAGGGCATAAACTGCTGT
Organism: Pimephales promelas; assembly: GCF_016745375.1. The sequence goes on from NW_024121188.1 coordinate 3,574,952, forward strand.
GTTTACCATAGGTGTATACAAAGTTTTATCAGAGAACGTCGTTTTACAAACAAATAATTATTTCTGTTTAAAATGTTACGCAAATCATGAAGAGACAAAGTGATATAGATTATAAAGAGACTATTAAAACAAGACAGAGAGGTACAATGCAAATATTTAATTCATAAATGGTGTGGATCTGTATGCAGTAACGAAGGAAGCACTGAGCACTGTCATGCAGTTTTGCCTCAGATACAGTATTTTCATGTGCAAATTTATCTGGTATTGGCTAGGAGTTTTTACACATGTGAGCGATTCAGATTACTGGAGGCGTGCAATCAGATTTCCGAGGGTTGGTTTGGTGACATTTGCTCAAGTGCAATCAACTTAGTCATCATAGCGAAGTAGCATTATGCTAGACAATCTATCTATTAAAAAGCCATGGCCTGCACAACTTAAGTCACTGCTTTCTGTAATATGCATGTACTCATTTGTACGCTGAAGAATAGTGGTGGAACGGTAGATGTATTCGTATTGAAACTAACCGGTGTGGGTGTCATGGTTCAGTGCAAGAATATAAAAACAAATAACTCGCATGCAAATTAATTAATGTAATGCAGAACTACTTTATACGCGGGATCTTTCGGGACATAATCTGAGATTGCAATGCTGGAATTTGTGATCAAACAGTGGAAACGATGTCGGCTCGTCATTTTGTTCATACAGGACATTATTCAAACTGCAATGTGTTAACATATTTGTTTAGACTCGCAATAAAACACAACATTGTGCTTTTGTCAAACAAATTCTTGCGTGTTTTGAGTGAGTTTCTTTCCTGTTGTTGTTCCGACAAAAAGCTTAGTCTTCTCACATTCATTGAGTCTAATGACGGGTATACTGTAAAATTGCAATTTAACTGAACCTCCGGCACGATCTTAACATCCATTGACCAGTAGATGACCATTTTCACTTTTTAGCACAAAACTCATTTCACTTTGTTGAACTCGTATTGCTTCTTCTAATGTTCTGCCCTCAGCAGTTGTGACGTCATGTGGGAACTATATATAGTGGCGATGGGACTACGTATCCGTTCCCTCCTTCAAGGAATGAGGGTTACGTACGTAACCGAGAAGTTCCCTTTCATATCCCCGCTACTGCATGCATGTTTTATGTTGTATTTACTCTGTCGGTTCTTACCCACACACTGCAGTACGATGAGGAACTCAGATTCAGGAAGTCCAAACGCATTCTCAGGCTCCTCCAGCAGGTTCAGCAGACTCCCACCTGAACAGAACTCCATCACCAGAACCCTCTGCTTCGGGTTCATATGCATCTGACATGCACAGGAATAAAAATGGCAGTGCTTTAAAAATGACATCTATTTTAGGTGAAGAGTCATTGAAGTTTTATAGAATGTTTGAAATAATGGTTTCATTTCATCTCATTTTAAGATCAAATTATATTGCTTAATTGATACAATACATATTATTTTTAAGTGGCTATAACCAACATACAGTACAGAACAATTTTTTTTTTATTTCACAGACTGCAACAATAAAACAGAATATGCAGCATGGAAATGCAATTATTATTACTACTACAATTATTATTTATTATTATTTTGTTTTTGCCATTTATGCCATGATAGTTAGTAGTAGTAGACCAAAAATAAACAGTAATAAATAAACAATAAAAACAGTAATATTATTTCTTCCTGTTTTTCTGTAAATGTATTTCTGTGATGGCAAAACTGAATTTCCAGCAGTCACAACTCACATTTATTATTATTATCAATGTTGAAAACAGTTGTGCTGCTTAATATTTTGTTATTAGGTTTTTGTCGAAAAAAACTTTCACTATTATTTAATAAACAGAAAGTTTAGCATTTATTTGAAATTGAAATTTTTTGTAGCAACGTTAAAGTCTTTACTGTCAAATCTAATGCAACCTTGTTGAATAGAAGTATTCCTTTCTTTAAAGAGTAACTAAACCCTAAACCAACTTTTTTTAGTTAATGATCTGTAAGAATGGATCTTTATTAACACCAGTCATTGATTCGAGTAAGTTTTTTGACATTTGTGTATAAAGTGTTTTATTTCTACAATATATGGTGTAAAAACGTCTTAGTGCTGCCCTCTTCAGGTTGAACGGTGGCTACTGCAGTTGAATTTCTTTATTGGATGTTCCGCACTTCGTGACTTACGCAGGTTTCAGCTCACCACGCTCTTGGTACGAGCTTGTTTCGTCAAAACAACTGTAGCAAGTCAGGAGTTAGAATTGCGAGTATTGAAAACGATCAGGATAGAGTGTTTTAGCATCTATTTCGTCCCATCTATCTCCGCTGGAGCATTTTTCAAATATTGCCAGTGGGTGGAGTCAGGTTCTGACCAGGGGTTTAGTTACCCTTTAAAAAACACCCCAAAATTTTTATACATCTATATAAACCATTTGCAATAGGAATGGTTGCGAAAAAATATGATCATGCTTGTTTATGGTTATGTCTGGAATTTCACTGTATTAAATACCATTGGCATGTGCTGTTTTATAGACACAATACAAACTTGCACACAGTTGTCCATAATTGACCAAGACAAAATGCATCATATGAAACTGAAACATCAAAGCATTTTATCATAGCTGGAAAATCTTGAACAGCATCACAAACCACATCAGATACGTACCTCCTCCACAGCAAAGAGTTTAACAATGTTGACGTGATTGAGCCTCTGCAGCACCTCAAACTCCCTCATCTGCACCTCATACGGTCTATTGTAGCTCACCAAGTTAAAGACCTTCACGGCCACCAGCTCACCTGTTTTCTACAGGAATATAAAGTAATTTAGTGTAAAATGTCAAGTCTATGCACTGTTTTTGTAAGTGATTTGGGAAAAAATTGTTGATGGTAAAGTACTTTGTTTCGTGCTTTGAAGACGCTGGCTGTCGCCCCCTGACCAAGAACATCATCCAGGGACCAAAGGTAGTTTGCTGTACTTGCCATGTTGACACAAGCAGATGACATGACTGTATCTGTGTATGACAAAAAAGTAAATTAGTAAATATTTAATGCTAAGTGTTATATTTAAAGCTGCAGTCTGCTGTTTTTCCTCTCTGTCACCATCTCTGTTCGAAATCTGCAATTGCAGTTTTTCACAGAATTATCAACTTTACGCTAGTTGTACTTCGACACTGAACAGCGTGGATGAACAATGTTTGAGCAATCACGATGGTGTCGAAACTGGTATCATTCTCTGGTGGCATTCAAAAATCACAGATTATTCTTTTTGGAAGTATGATCAACATAAGTAAGAAACATCCACTTTTGTTCCGGTTCTGACATTGCAGTAAATTGCGCTGATTAAATCTAAAAATCGCTTATCATATCACGCAAAACCGTGCTAATTATACTCTGTTAATGTTAACAACGTCAGCATTGCGTGACTACATATAATGTCCTTCCGTTAGCCACTGCGAACAAAGTCTTTTGCATTTTACAGCGGATGAATCTGTTGTCACTGTTGATTGTCGTTTGAACCTTTCTGGATCCGCCATCAAATTGATAAGTTTAATTATATCAAGTGCTGTGAGAAAAGACTATAAATCTCCACCTTCAACATCCTCACACGCAATATAGCCAACTAGCCGAGACTCTTCTTTATGTGACGTAATGACGCAAAGACATGCTCGAATCTCCCGCGGAAATCTACCAGTACCACTGGAATTAAAAACATTATTACAAGCTTACCGCTTTGAATCGAGCTAAAGCGAGCAGAGAGTTTTGAACACTGGCTGGTTCTCATATATGTATTTTGAATAATCTTTAACCCCCAAAAAAGCTACGGACTGAAGCTTTAATGCTCTAATTGAACTGCTCTCACAATATAATTGCTTTCATGATTGCGCTTCATTTAGTAGCTACTGTCATGATTTCACCTTTCCCCTAAATGTACTGCAATTTTATTCATGGGATTAATAAAGTATTCTCAGTGGAAGAAAACACTATTGAACATTTAACACAAAAATGTGTGTGTGTGTGTGTGTGTGTGTCCATGTCAAATGCAGAAGTTCATACCTGAGATAAATACCAGGTAATATGTGAATCATGTTGCCAATTAAAATATACTGTACAAACACACGTGACCATATGTGTGAGTGTCCATTATGAAGTTTATAGACTACCTTTGGTAACCAGGTAATATGTAAATCATGTTGCCAATTAAAATATATTGTACACCTACCCCACCCACACATTAATAAATATTGACAGTATTTAAACATATTTCATTGGCAACATGATTTACATATTACCTGAGCTTGAGTACACACACATACACAAACACGTCCATTGCAGTATACCTGAGCTCAGGAAAAGTGTAAATCATGTACTGTAACGTTAGCTAATGAAACAAGTGTGATTAAAGAGTGTATTAATCAAAAGTGACTTGCCGATGAATTTTTGACCTCACCACGTCTCATCACAACAGAAGTGTCAAATAAGGTCCATTTCCTTCCTAAATGACCTACAAACGAAGAGTGAGAACATAAAACAATCACACTATTTTTGCGAAAATTAGTTATTATTTAAAGAAAGATTATATGTGAATAAACTGCCGATACTTTGAATAGACTGCGAGGATTTCCCCTAAAATCATCTTCGTCGTCATCGCTCTGATTTGATTAGAAAATACAAAAACAAACCAACCATTTGTGTGTTAGATGTCGACGCATTTTCCACTTTAATCTGAGTTTGTCAATCCGTTTGAGTTATACAGACTAATTACTCTGTCAGTCCCCCAGTAGAAGTTATAAGAGCAGCTCGACGGAAACTCGATCAGCATCTACTTTCCTTTCCTTTCATTTCTGTTAGGAACTTCCTTGTTCGGTGCCTCTCGTTTGGAAAGGGTATTGTGTATCCGTTCATGATTTTAGAATAAGTTTAGATAGGAAAAATAACACAAGTTAAATGTTACTTTGTGGGTCAGAGTATTTCGTTTATTTTGCAAACCACTAACCATTTTTGTCCACAATAATAATAATATTTAAAAAAAAAAAAAAAAAAAACAACAAACCAAAATATTTATGTCGCCCTCTAGTGGAAGCGCAGAGGGACAAGCACATACTTCTCTAGAACAGCATGATCTCACTTCTGTTCAAAGAAAAGACGCGGAACTTTTACCTTAAGTAGATTGCGGAAGAAAATTTCCATATTTCCTGCTAAGGCTAAATAATTTTTCATCATTTTGCCACTTAATTTCCTCTATAACACAATAAGCACTTTCAGGTTCTTCATAACATTCTGACAGTATTCTGAAAGACTTGCGTACAATTTGTGTTACAAATACATTATTTTTATTATTATATTAGGATATTATAATTTATATAATATATCAAACAAGAAATGTGGAAATTATCAAGAAATGTGGACACATTTCTTTAGTTTCCTAATTAAATTCCTTGCTATGTGGATTTTTATTTATTTTATTTTTTTAGTCCAGTGAACAAACCGAATCAGACTTCATGGGAAATAGGAGCTTTAGTGGAATAGTCCCTTTCTAGTTCCATAGGAACACATACAGGTATGATGTGAATCACTCTTATAAACTTTATAAAAGACAAATAACAAATGTTTGATATGAATGCTTTTTGTGTAATGGCAGGTAAAATGCCAGATGGAAAATGGATCAGAAAAAGATCCACATTTATATTTAAAATTAAAGAAAGAAAGATATTGATAAAAAAATACAAACGTTACACATTTTACTATAGCATTTAATCAGGTAAGACAGGTAGGCCTATAGGAAGTATTTTTTATTTAAAATGAAAATCTAAAAAAAGTGGCTGGGAATATTGGGAAAAAAGATCATTTTCATATTTTTACACTTTTTTATTGAAACAAAGACATTTTTACCAGGTATTTCTTTTTGAAAGGGCTGGTAAAATTGCGGAAAAAAATATATTTTTTCACATTTTGCATCTTTTTATTAAAAAAATCAAATACACGTTTAGCAAGCAATTTTTTTTATTTAAAAATGTTTACTACAAGAACTACACGTGGAATTATATCATGTATATTTGAGTGGCACCTACTATTGCTGTAACTGTACAATATTGTACCAAAAAGAAAATAAAAAAAACCCACAAACAAAATAGGAAAAAAAAGAATGTACCTCTGTAATGTACACAATTGTATATACAAAGTACATCTGAACACAGGTTTCTCTGGTAACAGATATCTGAATGGACAACTATAAATATATCTGACAAGACAATTCATTTTACAGTCTTGCTTCGACTGGACACGAATTACGTTTTAACAATAGTTATGATTACAAAAAAGAGAAAGAAAATCACCCTCACTTAATTTGTTCACAAACATACAATGCAGATTCAAGTGTATAATGATTGATTTCAAATTGACTCAATGAAAGACAACATTTTGTGTGTAAACAGAGGCCTCGGCCAACAGCATACTATTAACATTACACATTTAACACACATCATGAATTACCTGCTGTCATTTGCATGTAAAAGTCCCACCCACAAAACAACTCCAATAAGACAGTTTTTCCAGTTGCCTTTTTGAGGTATCGGGAACAACACACACAGAACACACTTCCAATCATTTACACATGAACAAATGTCACCACCTGTGATGTTTTCAGAACACGACAGCACATTCAGAAAATAACGCGTTAGAAAAAGGCTCGTCCTCAAAAAAAAAAAAAAAAACATTACTCGGGTAATTCTTCGGTCATAAACATCTGTCCATAGATATTTTCCAAGAGTCACGGTCAGCCGTGCAAGACTGTTCAAGGCTCGTAATGCTTCAAAGTGAAGCAAGCTACTTTCGCCAACCACCACAACTCATTTTCTCAAATAATAAGGCCTCGCTTAGGAAAATACAGACTTGTCCGATCCATTCTGTCCTCGAAGGCATAATCAGGCTGTGTGAGGGACATTTAGCTATTTGGACAGGAAGATTGTCAGACCTTTTTGCACATTTTATCCTTCTGAGTCTGAAAATCTGAGGAAAGCGAGCCATGTTTTTACATGTGTGTCCCTTCTTTAGTCAGTTTGAATTAAAAGTCTTTCCCTTTTTGCATCGTAAAGCCATAAAACTGTAAAAAAAAAAAAAAAAAAGGCTGCTAAGATTCTGAATATACATATACTGTACGTAAACACACATACTAATACATAGATACCATGATACAGACCCAGAGTTGATTAATAAACTATAGGGAAAATTAAATAAAATTCTTTTTCTTTTATCTGTTTTTGCTTTTTTTTATACACAGGTGATGAAGAAATAATGTGCTTGCATGACATTCCTCATTTTTAGACACTTTTTTTTCCAGTTATAATCATAATTATTAAACTTCTACAAAACAACACCCTCTTTTAAATGTGCCCACTGATAGAGATAATATTACAATAAAATGAAACGTTAGACTGCTATAATAATTTCAGAAGTGCTTTCGAACGGTATGGAAAAGAATCCGTTTGTTAGGGAAGCCGTGTCCGTTCGCCATGCAAATATCTTGTGAATCCTCATGCAAAGATGTTCCTTCACCTTTGTCATGTTTAGGTGCACGTCTATGGTTGGATTCGCTAAAAGAGAAGCAGAAACTGCGCCGATGTGGATTATATGGTGATAAATGCACTGTAACTAGTGATAATTGTATAACAGATTTGTAGAATCTGTAGAAAAAGACGAGTTATGTCGGAGGTGTTTTTTTTTTTTATTCGATTCCCTGCGATGCTGTGCCGTCTGTAACCTGCTTCGAGTTGCGTCAGCACCCGAGTTTGGTAGGAAAAAAGTCTATCCATTGCTTGTTTGTCTTCAAAGTCTGACCCCTTTCCCATAAAATCAGGCAGAAAAACTCCAAACCACTCATTTGGGATTAGAAAAGAGGGATTGCTGATATCCATGTCTCAATCCAAACTAAAACAGTGCTGTAAAATCACTCCATAGTTTATTAATTCCACACTCACACACACTCACGCAAGCTTCCAATATCAGTTTGAGTTTGTTAAGTTGTCCGCAGTTTTCTGTTTCAGTCTGTGTCAGAGGGAATTACTAAGAAACAGATTGGAATAGACGCTGTAAAGCCTCAGACCGGACAGGACTTGTCGTTGGGTGGCGGAGGGGGTGGCGGTGGTGTTGGTGGTATGGTGGTGGTCGGGGATCCCATGGCTGGACTGCCCCCAGCCGAACTGCTTTTTGGGAACACAACAGGCTTGGGTTTGGTGGCTGGGGGTCTGCTATCTCTGAAGCTGGAGCCGGAAGCAGACAGACCTGTGGAAGACATTGACGAAAGAGGGCTCTTGGGACCGGCGCTCTTGCCGGGCCGGAAGGTGGAGGGCATGTCGCTCGCCGAACTGGCGCTGCGCTGCAGAGGATGCTGGGAGGAGTCGGCCTCGCGGAGCAGGCGGGAATGAAGCGGGCTGGAGGGTTCAGACGCCCCGCCGCTTTTTAGCTGCTCTAGGGTGTCCAGCACAACATCAGGAGCGTGTTTGACACTGCTCTGCCGCTCCAGCTCCCGCAGCTCGCTCAGAGCCGTGTTCATAGTGGCCTCAATGTCCTGAGAGAGAAGAGAAGTAAAAGAAGACAAATTTTAATTTTATATATGTGATTATTTTATATTTTATATATTTGAAACAAACAACACTTCTTATGCTGCTCTTCTTATTTTATTATTATTTTTACATTTTAAAATGCATTTTTTTAATGGATTGAATTTATTGTAATGTAATGTAATGTAATTTAATTTAATAAAAGACTTGAATTCACACACGTTTGTGGTCTCATATATAAAACCAAAATTGAAACAAACTTAAAAAAAGGTCATGCATAACTAAATGAATGTATCTCTTATGAAGGCTTAGTTAACATATAATATTTTTTGGGGCAAACAAAATATTATCTACAAAAATATTACAGTATTGACCAACTAACTTTTTAAAGTCTGTTTTATGAAATGGTTTTTATTTTGGACCCTGTATGGTAACCACATATTGATGGTGTGTTTAGTGTCATTTTTTTAGTACTTCGCTCCTTTTCAAATGAACAACATTTGTAGCTTTAGTTTTAGCCAAGGTCAGTCCGTTCTGATATCTGTTGTACAGGCAGTTCAACAACAAAGGATGACTTGACCGCAGGAATTCCAACTCAATTACAACCACAGTGGGGATCGATCCTGGACCTCTATCCAGCCGTGAAATTACAGTTCAAAGAAAGATAAATGGGATGCTTTAATACACAGACACTCTGGAGAGCTCAGCACTTTTTACAAAGAGGAAAATGGACTTTCAGTTTACCTGCATGACATTTTTATTCAGTGTAAGTTTGGATGAAAGCTGACGGGGTTTGAATGTTGCTGAATCGAAATAATACTTTTGAATGAATCACGTGCAGCAGTGAAGAACTGATTTGTTGTACCTGTGAGCTGTGCTCCACCTGAGCGATGACCTCCGGCTCCAGTGGTCTGTGGTTGCTGAAACTCTTGGATCGTCCTGCAGGAGTAGACTTTCGGAGCTGAGGACCTTCCACCTTAGTCTTCAGAGATGAGTGGCGAGTGATGGAGTTCAGGACGCTGTGAGCGCTGACTGGTCGCTTGTCTGTCCCCTCCTTGGCCAGTCCACCTGCAGGCATGGAGGAGGTCTTCAACCCCCCTGAGGCTCCAGATGAGCCCTCACCAAGACCCTCCACTGTGCGGATTGTTCTCCGGATGCTGGTTGATTCTGGACGTTTCCTCAACCTGAGGTGGATAAAGTGTAGGCAAAATGTCAATATTATGAAAATAATTTATTTGAATGATATGAGCAGAATTGAATGGTAATTAAGACATTTTAAGGGACTAAATTTTAAATTATTTCAAATAATTTAAATATACATTACAAAATATTGTAAATATGTCTTATATCCTTTTTTTAATATATTAAATTAATATTTCTAACGATATATATATATATAGTGCTGTCAAACGATAAAAAAAAAATCACCAAATAAATCACATATTTTTCTGTAATTAATCGTGAATAATCTCACCTAACGTTAAAGTTTTTAATATATTTTTATATCGAAATAATTTCACATTTAATTTCCAGATTAATGTAGAGACAACATACAGACAACAGCCTATATTTTGTTTAATGGCATCTTTTTTTGAAAGAAGGTCAGTATCACAGATACAATACTGTGTCTATTATATTGATTTTTTTTTTCAAAATTTTTGCATCAAAGAATAATTGAAAGCTATTTATTTATTAGGTTTTTAAAAAATAACAACTTTTAATTTTTAAAAGCATTTGCATGAATAAGAGATTGATCATTTAATCTAATGCTAGCCAAATGCTGCGTTGATTGCGCTAAATATTTGTAAAACTTTAAAATGAAAAAAAATTATTTGCATGCATTAATGCGTTAATTTTGACAGCTCCTAATATATATAATATAAATGCTTTCATTTTACTTTCACAATTTTTAATCAACTTACTTGTTGAGGTTAGCTAGGTATATATCAGCCACATGACCTCCAATGGGTGAACTGGCACTGGCTCTGGCGGACACCTTCTCTTCCACAGAATCATGGGATGCCTCTAAGTCAGCTTTGGGACTTCCTCTGCCTGCATATCCATCTGGCCTATTACACGAAATCACAAACACCTCAAGAATTAACAGACTATGTGGTCTTATTATTAGTTAAGATCATAGATGATTAACTTCTACCAGCTCACTAACTCATCAGAAAAGCAGTTCTGGCCAATATCATTAGTTAAAATCAATAAACTGGACAGCTTACATGTCCTGCACTACTATGTACTGGTGTGGAATGAGTCCCTCTGCGCCGTTGTGGCGACCCTCCCACCAGTCCTCAGATGCACGGTGGTACAGCAGCAAAGACGCCCCCTTCTTAAAGGAAAGCTCGCGGTTGGTGCGTCCAGTGTAGTCGAAACGTGCGATGGCCTCGATGGGGTCAGACTCTGAAACGTTCAAGGACCCTGACTTTACTATTTAGAGACATGAGAGACAGAGAAAGACAGGAAGGGGAGAGAGCAAGAGGGAAGAGAGAGAGCATGGGAAGGTTATTGCGTGGGAAGCCAGGCAGGTTAGAGCACACTCATCAAAAAACGGCTTTGGAGCTGAAGAGTGGGAGCACAGACAGAGGAGTGTGACATAGGAGCAGACTTTTGGTGCAGTGGCTTTTGGAAGATTCGTGTGCATGTTAGTATGGTCTTCTATGGTGTCTAGGCTCACCATCATCGCTGTTGTGGATTTCAGAGGTGGTGTCAGGTGCGGGTTCATCCACTAGGGGGGGCTCAATGTGTGGACTATCACTGTAGAATTGACAGCAAGAAAGATGAATCAGTGGAAACCTCCATTACAGACTTCAGAGCATTAGAAATGAAAACAACACAAACGTTTTTACATTCAATTTACATTCAATACATACTCGCATATCCATTAAAGGGTTAGTTCACCCAAAAATGAAAATTCTGTCAGTATTTACTCACCCTCAGGTTGTTTCAAACCTCTATGTGTTTATTTGTTCTGCTGAACACAAAGGAAGATATTTGGAAGAATGTTTTAATCAAACAGATCTCAATCCCCATTGACTACCATAGTATATATTTTTTCCTACTATGGTAGTCAATGGGGACTGAGATCTGTTTGATTACAACATTCTTCCAAATATCTTCCTTTGTGTTCAGCAGAACAAATAAACACATAGAGGTTTGAAACAACCTGAGGGTGAGTAAATACTGACAGAATTTTCATTTTTGGGTGAACTAACCCTTTAACAAATTAAAAGTTCCTGAAATTAAAATATATGTTTCTCATTATCTTAAAGACCTTGTGATGCACAGGCTTCTGCTTAAATTATATAATTATATTTTTTGTTTGTAGATAAATATAAATTGTGTGAAGGTGTGAATTTCTATTTTAAGTGAAATCGTTCAGCAAATAAATAAAAGAAAAACAAAAAAAAATTACGATTCAAAAGTTTAAATGTTTTTGAAAGACATCTCTTATACTCACCAAGGCTGCATTTATTTGACCAAAAGAGACATTTTACTATTATCAATGTTAAAAAAAAACATTTTATTTAAAATAGAAACATTTTGTAACATTATAAGTGCCTTTACTGTTACTTTTGATCAATTTAATGCATCTTTGCTGAATAAAAGTATTTCTTTCTTAAAAAAAAAACATTGACTACAAACTTTTGAACAATTGTATAAATAAAAAAATACTAAAAAATGCACCAAAATACCAAGTTTTGCCACCAACCACACAAGTATGGAAGCATTTTTAAGTAAGCTGATAAGCTGATTTATAATATTCATATTTTTATAATACTATAGGTTTAGTTGCATTTTATTATTTTCATTTAACATGCAAATAATGACCAAAACCTAATGACCCAATCATGACCCCTTATTGGGTCAAAACCCACCAGTTTTGTGTATTTTTTACTGCATAATTCCCATATATTTCATTGTTTTGACAACTTGAAAAAAAATGAGGAAAACAGTAATAATCTAGAATGAGTAGGTGTGTTCAAACATTTCAATTCTATCAAATGTAATTATTAATACTGGACTGAGAGGGAAAAAGCAGAAGCACAAAAAATATTCTCAAAATGAATGTGGATATTCTGAGAACCAGTTATGCCTTTAGGTCTCTCTACGTCTCTCTCTTCATTCTTGAAACAGTGTGTATATGCTTCTTTGAAGCAAAACAGGAAGCAGAACACAGATACAAGGATCAAAGCTGGACCTTCCTGTGGCCTCTTGACTCCAAACTGAACCGGCCCTCACTCAACTCCTTTGGGGAATCTAATGAGACCAGAATACACTGTACTAACGCACAGGAAAATGGCTAGTTTCCAAGGTCATGCAGGCTTCAATGCTGATAACAGCTCTGTTATGCCATTCACAGGCCAAGAAACCCTCTAATATCCTTAGTATAAAACCCATCTGATCTCCCATTGAGCACTCAAGCAAAAACACTGACTAATTTACTGTCATCACTGTACCAATAAAAGCTGCTCTCTCGTATCATGCGTTGGAGGAAATTCAAGCTCCGTAGAGTGAAAATGCAGTACTCCACCCAGCTGGAATATATCTCACTAAGACCATCCTGCTTTATTACATACAGTTGGCAAGCATGAAGTCTTGGCTAATGAAAAGCTTAGTTTCATTAGAGAGCAGCTTTAGACAGAAGGAACTTAAGGATAATGACTATATAATGCTAATCTTTGCCTGGTGTGTGTGTGTAGGCTGACAATGTCAGGCAGGTTTGGCAAAGCACACGTCTATCAGTGTTTCAGTGAATCTTTAAAATGACAGATTGGTCTCACTGAGCAGTCAGTTGGGGAAGAAGACCCTGTGATCCTCCTGTCACTCCATCTGAGAGAGTGTGTGTAAGCTTTGATCTGGGCTCTTAAGGTAAAATGATCTTCGTGGCTTCTTCACCCATGAGCACATGAGTTTGTGTTCAGGGAGGTCAGAAGCTGCTCTGATTCTTAATGTCTTCCCCAGAGACACTGTATGTCTCATTCTGCTCTCAGCATCAGTCTCAGACAAAACCTTGACACTTATTTTTACTTTTGCATGTGCAAGGTCAGTGATGATCACGGTGCAAAAGACAAGTGAATTTCAGACAGTTAAAGCACAATCCTAGCAATCCTAATTCTCATCACCAAAATTAATGCTTAAGTATTTAAAAAAATGGGGTTGAGTCCAATTTTTAGATCTGCGGCTGTTAAATCGTACAGTAGGAAGGCTGAGGCTCAAATTCAAGATGCTCACTCTCAAACAGATCGTGTCACCAATCAAATCCGAGGACTGGTTTGTCATGATAGATCTAAAGGATGCTTACTTCCATGTGTCTATCCTTCCACAACACAGGAAGTTCCAGAGGTTCGCTTACCAATATCGTTAGCGTACCAATATTGGGTACTTCTGTTCAGCCTAGCGTTCTCTCCCGAAATGTATGGATGCAGCTCTGGCTCTGCTGTGACTCCAGAGCATCCGCATTTTAAAATATATCGATGATTGGTTGATTTTAGCTCAATCAGAGCATCAGACGGCTCGGCATCGAGATGTCGTTCTTGCTCATATCAAGTTACTGTTGTTGAGGCTCAATGCCAAGAAGAGTGTGCTATCTCCACTTCAGAGGACCACTTTTCTGGGTGTAATTTGGGATTCGACGACGATTCAGGCACGCCTATCTCCTGCTCATATCGCTTAGATCCTTACGGCTGTCAAACAAGCAAAACTGGGCCAGTCACTCACTGTCAAACAGTTTCAGAGACAACGATATACCTTGTGGCCTGCTGTACCTGAGACCGTTGCAGTGGCGGGTTGCAAAAGGGTTACTCCGCATGATCAGGGTCACGCGACATTGTCTTCGTGACCTGGCCATGTGGAAAGAACCTTGGTTCCCATCCCATGGACCCGTGCTGGGAGCTCCTTGTCATCAGGTAACGCTAACCACGGATGCTTTCCTCACGGGCTGGGGGGCAATCATGAGTGGTCGCCCAGCTCAGGGTCTGGGGCAGGGCCTTCATCTCTCGTGGCACATACATTGTCTAGAAATGTTGGCAGTGTTTCTGAAACACTTCCTCCCAAACCTGTTCTTGTCCGATCAGACAACACGTTGATGGTCTCTTACATCAACCATGAGGGGGTCTGCGTTCACGCCCGTTATACAAGCTAGCTGGCTAGCCAGAACCTTCTATGGTCCCAGGGGAAGCTTCTTTTTTTATTGAGGCCGCTTTATATCCCAGGGTATCTAAACCAGGGGGCAGACATTCTGTTGAGGCAGGGGCCGAGGCCCAAGGAATGTAGACTCCACCCCGAGGCATGTGGAGCTCCTATGGAATCATTTCGGTCGTGCCGAGGTAGACCTTTTTGCATCCATGGACACATCAAACTGTCCACTGTGGTTCTCTCAAAGTCATCCAGCCCCTCTGGGGTTGGACACTATGGTACAGGCGTGGCCGAGGTCACGTCTGTACGCATTTCCCTCAATTGCTCTGCTATCTATCTATCTATATATCTATATATAACCAATTTTTACGCCTGTATTGAATTTTACAGAAGTTTCATAATACAGAAATGAGAATTTGGGAATAAAATGTCCTAAATTTAATGAAAATAATATCATTTTGTGTGTTAGAATAGCCTACATTTTCTTTATGTGAAATATGTTTCTTCTAATTTTGGGGTGTAATATGACACATTTCTTTCTGATATTCTGAACATTTCTTTCTGATATTCACCCAAAAGTTTAGTTAAATAATGCACCCTGTCTGGCAAAATAGAACAATTGTTTACTTTTACATTACACTGTACGTTAAAATAATTTTCACATGAATGGTGAATCTAAAATTCTGATCTAAGTTCAAAAAGTCAAGTTCTTAAGTTAAGTTCTGATCGAAGTTAAAATACAGAATGAACTTCATATCAGGTCAGGAACTGAGTTTGCAACGTGTTAACTACAGTATGTTGTCAACGTGTCTCGATTTCACGTGACTAAAGCCTCAGGAAACTGAAACGAGACTCTGACTAAACCCTGAGCTAAAAACACATCATCTCACCAGCTCAAAGTCTTAATTACACCGCCCATGCAATCCAAACAATAGCATGCATGAGAACCACATGAAAAGAGCCACGTCTTTATGCCTGCATCTCACAAACAAACCTGATCTGGATATGTTGCTTTCTTCTCACGGTGACACGGCAATCTGAAGTCATTTCCTCTTTGACATCCAAAACAGTTATTAAAAAGCTACAGGAGGCATTTCATTAGCGCTTGGCCTTGAGCAGGAAAGGATAACCTCATTTTTAATTTAAAATCAGACTTTTCATGAAGACGCTTTATAAGTCTGGCTGCATTTCGCAGTTCTGGTTGCCTTCATTGTGACATCTTTTGGGAGTCTAGGTCGTGTGCTGACATTTCTGGGGGTCAGAAATCTATCTGTGTCTTCAACCATTGAACTGACAGCTTAAATGGGCAGAATATATGTAGGATGTAAACTCTGGCTCCCTGTAGGGCTCTGTTGGTCTTTATAATGTCTCTTTATCTTTATAATGCTCAGTGCATCATTTCAAACCTGTCCTGTATTAAATCAAGCGCGTCTGACCAACTCATTTCTGGTTATGTGGTTCGGCTGAGCAGCTGCTCTAATAAAACGTGGGGCCAAAATTCACTGCCAATAATTTTTGCCAAGATTATGTGCTTCATTTCCATCCTTTTTTTCTTCTTTGTAACCGAATTCACTCACACTGATTTTAGACTCACCAGTATTCCTCAGTGGCTCCTCCACGGTCATAAATGGGCCCTTCCAGCTCACGAGGCCCTGGAAAGATGCTCTCGTGATGGATAATAATGGTTTTGATGAGCTCGTTTACATGTGCCTGGCAGGAGACTTGGTCATGGCCCTCGGGCACAGACATGAGTGTGGGGCCGAAGCAGATAGCCAGGTTGTAGGGGTCCATCATGTTGTCGTCACTATACTGGGACAGACTAGTTAAAAGAGAGAGAAATGTAAAAAGAATTAACCAAAATATAGGAATGTTAATTGTTAATTATAACGTTACTTGAATTCATATTTTAATAACAACAACAACATAAAAAATAAAACAACAAAAATGGGTATATCCTTTTTAGTAAGTGCTTTTGTTTGTTTTTATTTAATGAATAATTATTTCAGTAAAAAAAAAAATATATATATATATATATATATATATATATATATATATATATATATAATTAGCTTTCCATCCCTAGGGGTTTGTGAACCCCAGTTTGGGAAACACTGATGGTAAATCACTATTTGCTAAGAAAAGCCTGTATTTTTGCCATTATTTTTTGCATTTTTCTGATGCTATCAAGTTTCAAAGTAATGTTCAAACTTAAAAAAATACAATCGTGTTATGTCCGTGATTTTAATTAACCTAAAATTACTTAAGATGAGGGATACTGCACAAAACTACTTGCATTGTTCCAAAGGTTAGAAAATGTCATAATAATTAAGCCCTAAAAATAAAAAAATAAATAAATGGATCGAATAAAACTGAAAATAGATACATGAAATGCATTTCTTTAATTACATTTGAATAATTAAAAAAAATACAATTAAGATTTGATGGTTTGCAATATAACAAATATCAAAACCTTTAAACAAAAACTAGTCATGCTATCCAGAACCATGTTAAACTGATCCCTGAGTACATAACCATTCTCATGGAGAGACCAGTTCCTGCTGGACTAATGTGAAAAACAGACTGAGTTCCAGATGAGACTCAATCTACACTTCCTTACGACAGCTCATTTATCATGAGCCTAAGCCAGCTTCCTCCCATTTATGTGTGTCTGTGAGACTGCTCTGAATTGTAACACTTTTAATTGTCCCCCTTCTAACTTAATAGGATGCCCATTTAATTACTGAAAACTCAAATGTGTCCATAAAGTGGGGAAATGTATCCATATTTGTATGTGTGTTTGGGGCGAGGGGGGTTGGGATAAAAGCAGTAGTGTCACATAAACATCCTCATGGAGAGGCTCCAAACCAAATTTATGAGCACTGTCCTTTCCAGACAGTTACAACTGCACAGGCATTTCCAATTACCCTGCCTTCCTTGTCCTGCAAACGTCTATACCATCCCTCTTGATGTGTATTTGTGAGTGTATACCATGCAAACCTTTGGACGAGCACATAATTTGGCTGTTACGCAGGCCAGAGCACATTAGAGAGAGCAGGAGTTCTTTAGAGACCTCTTCTGGCACCTCCATTGACTTTTACAGCGGAGGAAAGATCTATCGGCCGTAGCGCAAACAGAGAACCCATTCACTGAGGACTACAGACATCCAGCATGGGAGCACTAATAGGGGCTTGATAGCGACACCATACCTCAACACACACTCGCTGTGATACGAGGGCTGGAAAGGGTTCAGATGCTTTAAGAAAATCAGACACGCCTGCGTGCATTACAGCGGTCTGGAGTAGAAGCTAAGATCGTGTTGTGGTCTGGAGGGTCTTTCAAAAGGACCACAGGGTGGAAAGGAGTGTAAGAATGAGAGGCAGGGATATGGAGGGATGGTTCCAAGAGGCTTGAGTGCTGTAGTCCTTAGATGAGGTTGGGTATGGGCCAATTTTCTCTTTTTGGGAAGAGAATATTTACATTTGTAGTAAAACGGTCTAGTAAAATGGTAAGTCTAGATTGCATATAAGCTCTTTGTACGTTGAGGTAAAGTTAGATGTAATAAATCACTGGAAAATGGCACTGGTTTAATGGAAACGTTCCCCAAAATAATTCAGTCATCATTTACTCACCCTCGTGTTCTTCCAAACCGTAAATTTTCTATTTATTCTTTCATTCAATGAAAAGCTCGTATCTTCAGGGATTCAAACTAATCAGAAATCCCCATAAAATGTGGATTTACAGTTGATTTTAGCATGAGGATAAAGGGAAAAACTTACTCTTTCCTCTCTATATTATATATTTATATGGAAAAGAGCATCTGGGCTGTAAGAAAGTTTGTTTTCCTGGCTTTAAGAAAGTCATACTTGGTTGAAAGGACATGAGTGGGAGTTAATGATTGTCATAGCCCTTGTCTTGAGTTGAAATCACAGACAACCAAAAGAACAAAATGACTTTAGGGGAAACATGCGGAAAGAGCTTTGATCTGTGGAACTCACTGGTTGAGAAAAGCGAACAGGTATCTCATGATAAGCAGGGTGTTGCTGGGTATTGACAGCAGGACTTTGTGGATGTGGACAGCTCTGTCCTGGAGGTTCTCCATGGCTGGAAAAAACAACATAAACAAGACATGAGTTAATTTAGGTCAAAAGCTCGTCCATTGTCTAATCTGGTAAGCCTGGACTGCGGTACGCACGTGTACTGTGGGTGTAGGAAATAAAGCGGACACTCACAGACACAGGACATTAGGTCATGGAAGACTTCCTTAGGAAAGAGGGCGTTATCCAGGCCTCTGAAGTAGAGCTTTAACACTCCAGCGATGGAGTCCATGTCATGATCATTCTGGTCCCCAGCCAGCGGATCTTCACCTGAGACACAATGATGGAGAAGACAGTGACCCATTAATTATACAAGTTTGATTTGAAATAGACAAACGTAGGCTCAGCATGTGACAGGCTGGATAGACTCACCTCTTTCAAAGGCGTTCTTAATGTCATTGACTTCCACCTGGGAGCCAGACACCCTGAATATCCCCTCGTGATGGAGACCTGTACAGACACAGGCATGACGTTATGGACACAGAATAGACAGGAAGTCCTGTGTTGCTTCACTCAAACTGACGTGTTTGTTCTTCATAGTAGACACTGATATAATCTTAAAATTAAGCCGACCCTACAGCACAATGGCAAGAAAAAAAAAAGTGTTGAGCTGGGAGTTTACGAGAACTTGATTGGATAAAAAAAAAGAATAATAATATATAGTAATTAGTCATTTTAATTGATTTAAATGATTACAAATCAATGATTATTATTGATCATTTTATTGTGTTTTAAAATAATAAACACATCATGACAAAAGTAGCCCAATTCACAAACTAAAACTTAAAAATTATCACTTTTAGAGACTTAAGTAATTTTTTTATGATGAATTACTGCTGAGTCAACATGGTTACTGAAGTATCTGACTAATTTGTGTATATGACAACTTAAAGATACTTAAAGACTGAGTATTCATGAGATTTTCCAGTCATTCAAATATTTTTTTTAAATACCGTTTTATTAAATCAGAAGTAATTTCTAACCAGTTAAATATTTTAAGCAGACCATAACCAGAAAAATGTATATTCACTAGAGACTTTTCCAAGGATTTATTCACTTCAATTACTTTTCCAGGTCTGCAAATCAGTTTTAAAATTGCCTTGATATTTCCATGACATTGGGTAATGACATTGGGAACCCTGGTAAAAAATAATATAAGATTTACTTATTTGTCAAAATATGTTAAAAAATAGCATTATCTTGTTTAGTTTTAATTCGGACGAAATAACGATGAATCCTCTGATGCTAAAAAGAGGGGGGAAATGGATAGTGCAAAAGGAATGGAAGTGGTATATACTGCAAATAAATGAAGCGGAACAGAACACTTTGTTTATTTCATGAGTTAAAGTCCAGAGAGCGACATAGCAATAGTGCTTTTGGCAAGAAAAGGAAAGAGAGAGCAAGCTCACCGTGTCGACTGATGAAGCGAATACAACTCTCCACCATCAGGGGAATGATTTGGCTGGACTCCTAAGAGAAGGAAAGAAGAAAAGAAAAAATAGAAAGTAAAATATGAAGGAGAAAATATGCAGGTCTGTTCAGATGATTCTGGGGGAAGGGTGGATATGAGGGGGGGGGGGCCTTTCTGAACAAGGGTCTCTGTTACTCGGCACGGGACTCAAATAATAATAAATATTTGCAAAAGGAGGCAAGCATCAAACAGAATTTAGAAGGGATGGAAAAGCAGCACAGTTTGAGTCATGGGGGAATGGGGCAACGGTTGCTAGGAGACAGCTTCTCGCCACAGCTTCCTTTTGTTTATTTGGGTGAACAGGAAACGGCTAAGCGAAGCGGAATTTGGGCCACGTCTGGCCTGAACTACTCCTCGGAGATCACTCTCAAATACATGCTTACATGAATATAAAGCTTTTTTTGTATTCATTTTTACCTATAAATCTTATGTTTCTCAAAAAAATCATTTGACTTCTAAACACAGAACATTGCTCTTATATCATTATCCTTCACAAGAGGGCGACATGGACATTAGGTTGGTCAAATGAGGGGATGCAGTGGGTCCTTTTGTTCGTTCGCTCATACTGTAAGGTGGTAAACTCCTGTAGGGTTTAGGTGGTAGGACCTGCATGCTAAATTTATCATACTGGCCCGGTTTATAAATGTATCCCACTGCCATGTGCACAATGATTGCAGGGTGGCACAGGCATATTATGGTTATATTACTTGCCTTTAATACATGCACATGGAAGTGTATAGATAATTATACAGATACACTAAGTAGTCTCGCACAGAATATGCATTTCAATAACAATAACTATTATTAATTAATACAAAAAAAAGATACATTATACATTTCTGTGCATAAATCCAGCATTGTTTGAATAAGAATCTTAATGTCAGTTCATCAATTTTACCAGCCAGTGATGATAAATACCTGTTTCCGCAGAGTGGAGTTCCTCCGTCCACTGAGAAAGCAGGAGAGAGAGAGAGATAGAGAGAAAGAAAGAGAAGCTCTGTCATTACGATGGATCATTTTCCCTCAAAATGTTCTAATTTTCACTTCACAACCTGCCTGTGGCCAATAGACCAGTAGAAATGACCCTCCTGAGAAAGATCCTATTTTAATACACTGGATTTAAACAAACACACACAGTACTAACTTTCATTAATATTTGTTGTGAAAGCGCTTGTTTTGCGTCTCTTCTGTGAACTCTTGTTTAAAGGTCCGTTCCCATTTCCGTACTCAATTATAACTGGAGAGTAAATCACCTTCCCCTGGCCTCAATAAATAAATCAGCAGATGTGAATAAAAGATGATTATGTCCAGACAAGATATTCATCTATAAATGGCCTTGAAACATCTGCATGTGTGCTAAATTATTTTTTGCGTGTAAATGGTTTTCGTCTTGTTTTGGGGTTTCCCACAGCACTCACCTGGCGAGGCAGTAGTCGGTCTTCTGACCTAAAGGTAGAGATACAAAAAGGAAAAGAGAGAGGGAAACTGTTAGAAGGAAGCTGAATGTGTGAGGAAGAGGCCACAGCTGGAAATGGTTTCCTATGGGAATAAAAAACTCGTCCCGCTTCTTGTCTGTGCTTCCTGTGGGACGTGACCCTATATCCACATATTCCCCTCCAAACACATTCAGCGACATCACAGCACGCTATTTTCCACATGTAGTTTGACTCAGCAAATGACAAACGTGTAACAGACATCAATGAGCTAATCGTCTAAACCACTTTGTTCCCCTCAATCTGTGCTAAAGTAACAGCTGGGGATGCACACACTGTACCCGCACTGTAAGGCCGGATTTACTGAGGCATTTTCAGTGGAAAAAATGAGTAAGTGAGTTGAAATGAGTTGATTAAAATGAGTTGATTATCAGTAATGATTAAAGAGATAATACACCCACAAATGAAAATTCTGTCATCATTTACTCACCCCCAAGTTGTTGCAAACCTGTTTGAGTTTCTTACTTCTGCTGAACACAAAGCATGATATTTTGAAGAACGATTGGAACTTTGGCACCATTGACTTCCATAGTATTTTTTTTCTACTACGGAAGTCCGTGGTGCCAACGAAGCAACTGTTGGTTCCAATCGTTCTTCAACATATCTTCCTTTGTGTTCAGCAGAAGTAAGAAACTCATACAGGTTTGCAACAACTTGAGGATGAGTAAATGATGACAGACTTTTCATTTTTGGGCGGAGTATAATACCCTTTAAAGGGATACTCCACTTTTTTCGGAAATAGGCTCATTTTACAACTCCCTCAGTTAAACAGTTGAATTTTACCGTTTTCGAATCCACTCAGCCGATTTTCTGATATTTAGAAGAATATCAATAACCAGACAGTTTCTGGTCTCACTGACTACCATAGTATATATTTTTTCCTACTATGAAAGTCAATGAGACCAGAAACTGTCTGGTTACTGATATTCTTCTAAATATCAGAAAATCGACTGAATGGATTCGAAAATGGTGAAACCCAACTGTTTAACTCTGAGGGAGCTGTCAAATGAGCCTATTTCCAAAAAAAGTGGAGTATCCCTTTAATACCGGTTTTGTATATTAAATTCTACATGCTATTTTCTACAAAATGTTACATATAGTTTAAATTTGCATCTAATGCTTACTAAAAACACAACAAACACAGTTAAATGTCACAGTTAAAATCTTTAGAAAATCTTAAAATGAATATTTTTTTTCTTATTGGACATTATAATAATATAGCATCTTAGGAAGATCTTTTAAGGATCATGTGACACTGAAGACTAGAGTAATGGCTGCTGAAATTAGAAAATAGAAACGGTTCTTTTAAATTGTAATAAAAATTGTTTCACTATATTATGATTTTTCTGTATTTCAGCGGAAAAACAACAACAACTTTTGACCAGTAGTGCTATTATCAGGCCAAAATGTTAATATTACCACTTACTGGCATTATTAGAACAGTGCAAGTTCCAATTGGGGAGAAAGTTAATATGTACCAAAATTATTACTTCATATCAAAATTTTTAAATCATCTTTCTGACTGCACTAGTCTCAGATGGCGCTGGTTATTCCTCGATAGAGTAATCAACACCATTACTCTCCTCATCATGCATAATTATCGCTTCGTTATCATCTGTTCCATCAGTCTGATTCTCTCAGTTTCATTTCCTGTTCACTGGCTGTCCTAACTGACAGTTCTGTTCAGTCTTGAGGAATGAATGTGGGAGGTACACTCCAATGTGGGAAAAACACTCCAGGAAATCCCCACTGTGCTCTTCTCTCTTCAGATTTATTTTGTCTGTCTTGTAGCATGGCACATGACCTTTGACCTCCACCATCAAGGCCTGCCAATAAGCAAGTGGATAAGATCATGCCTATGGCCCAGAGGACAGTACTGAGCCGCACTGTGCTGTTAAAGCTTCAGGCTCTTATGAGACTGATGACATCTGTACCATTCTCAAGCTAACACACACACACACGGTCAGCTCAGTACCCTCTCTGCCTGACACTGCAACATCCCACACGTGCATCACCCTATCCAACCCGTTAAAAAAATAATGATAATTAAAAAAAATTAATTTGATTGTTGAGAATTGTTAGAACAGTCCTACGGTATTAGTTCAAGATCCCATCATTCACTCAAATGATTCATTCAAAAACAAACGTACTCATTCAGGAACAAAACACAGTGACTGAGTCAGTTGAATCATTCACTCAACTGATTTATTCAAAAACACTGCTTTAAAAGTGACTAGATATGTTTACATGCACTCCAATCCAATTTCAGATTCGGTTGAGCCGTTTACATGAAATATTTTCAGTCTGATTGAGTCATCAACCTGATTATTTGACTGCATGTAAATATATCTACGGTCTTTATGAATGAGTCACACTGAATCATTTTCAAAACCAGTTTATTCAAAATACTGATTTATTAAGGAAGAAAACAACTCTACTATGTGTTGCTTTGAGAAGTACAATGAATGATTCTGCTTTGACCTCATTTTGAATGCAAGTTACTCAATATGACTATTTTGCTTATTGAACTGCTGTATAAAAGCAATATTACACCCACAAGATTTTTTTTCCAATTGAGTCCCCAAAAACACATGCACACATCACTCGATAAAGATTACTCACTTTCTCCCAGAGTCTTTTGGATCAGTTCATGTTTAGCCTGTAGTTTGGTGATGAGGTTCCTGCCCTCCAGAAACTCCTTCAGTTTCTGAAACAGAAAATATAAAGCATTTAAACTCGAGCACAACTGCAAGATCATCTCAACACATCTCACAGAAATTTCATTTGGATAGCTATTAAGTGAGCAGTACAATCAATAATCATTCCTTTTCTCCACTTTCTGGCAAAGGATCCTTCCTCCACCCATTTCAATTTGCTGTGCAGTGTTGAGACTATACATCTTGTTGGCGTAAACATTAATTTCATATCCACTGGAGCACAGGGAGACACTGGATCTATGTGCTCTAATAGCTTATGGCTCTTTGGGGGCAAGAACCCTGACCTGATGGAAACCTGACAGCAGAGAGACAGATAGAGGGTTCAGGAGACTGATGAAGAGAAACCTGAACTGCAGAGCGAATGGGTGGGTGGACAGATGCTTACAATTTCATCCATCATATATCACAGCCGTACCAGCATAACACTCATGCAGACACAGGAAGGATAGCCAAGACATAGAGCCATGCACTAGTGCTTTTGGCAGAGAAAGAGAAAAACTGAATGTACATAGGGAATTAAAGAGAAAGAAGAGAAAAGGAGATGTATAGAGGAGGAAAACATCAAGGTTATGACCTGATGAAGCGGATTTGCTAAAACAGCCTGTACAACATCAAGTGACAAAACCTCTGCTTGCTAATTGTGTGCCTTCATTGGTCATATTGATAATATTCAATGATTGTCATATTAGACCAGAGTGAATGGAAAATCACTGTCCTTTTGTTACTGTATCAATTTTGTTTAGATTTTTTCAAAGCAGGTTTATTTCAGAAAAAAACAATTTATGTAAAGACACAATCATTTTTGTTCAGTTAGAAAAAAACAGGGAAAACAAGAATTAATTTAGTATATATATATATATTTTTTTTTTAAATCTCATAGTTACTGAGACACATTCATGTTGACAATGTGTTACCACATTCTTCCCTATAAACTCACCCAATGTGTTTTTTTGTGGTTCCCAGGGCATTGTTATGTGACTAAAAAAGCGTTCTGGGTATTTTGTCAAATCTTTCTAAAGAACAAATACCTCTGTAATGTTATTTGTTGAGAATTTCAATGCAACATTGTTTCAGTGGTCTACGAACAAGGACAGATCAATGAAGAGCAGTCAACTGCAGCAGTCTTCTCTAATTGTTGTCTTCTTTATCAAAGGCTTCTTAAAAGACTATGATAGAGAAGAGAGGACATTAAGCTGTATCTCAAACATTTAATTTCTTATCTCTCTTCTCATC
This sequence comes from Pimephales promelas, assembly GCF_016745375.1. Next base: position 3,600,654 of record NW_024121188.1, read on the forward strand.
ACCCGTCTCTTCCCATTTCTCTTTATGTCCTTCCATGCTCCCAGCAACAGATTTCCCACCATCCAATCCACCATACCCTTTCTTAAACCGTGTGACCTCATATTTAACTGGTTTCTCTCCCTCTCCATCTCATTTACCGTGAAGTAGAACTGTTCTGTCTCCTGCTGGTTGGCTCGTCTCTTGGCAAGGCTGGGTTTGCTCATGAAAGACTCAGACACAGTGGACTTGACTGACTCCATTGAGTTACTATGGTGAAAACAGTCAGTCACATCATAGTCCTCAATGGTCACCATGTCCTGGATGGTCTGTAGAGTGGCCTCCATAGTCTTCTTCACCTATTTCAAACAGAATATGTGAGCAAAACAGCAATTTCTCCAGCTATAATCAAGACATTTAATTTCTTACACAATAGTGCACTGCATTAAATCCTTTTTTATAGGTATTTTTGTTTAGTTTTTCAGCAACAAGAAATATGTACTTCAGGAGCAAAATTTCATAAGATATTGAGACGTTTTACCCCACTGGCTAATTGGTTATTGTATTATTTATGAGCATAAATCTCACTACATTTTGGTAGATTAATATTTTAAAACAAGAAATAAATAATTTGGAATGAGACTAATAAACAAATAAAATAATACAATTTTAAGTAAATGTGTTTTTAATGTATAATGTATAAATATTTTTAATGGAAGACAATTCCAAAATGTTGATTAAGTAAATGATTTTTTTCCAGTGAGAGAAACTAATGTTCGGTGTTTGGTTTCTTAAATATCACAAAATTCTGTGTACAAGATACATTAAATAAAAATTAAAATGAACAGAGCTTGGAGAAAGTTACATGCTTTAATCGAAACACTAACATAAACCCAATGACAATGTTACGCTACCTCCCAAGCAAGCCCATTTAAAACGCATTAAAGTGACTTATGTGGAAATCCAGACAGAATCAGCAGACTTCCTTTACATTTTCAGTTGTTGGATTTCAACATACATGTTTAAAGATAATATTGCAACAGAGCAACTCTCCTATTGGTAGACTTTACATTTTATCAAATTAGACAAGGGAATGTGTTTAAAACCGAATTAAAACTGAATTTTATGAATGTAGCGCCAAGGTCATGGGTTTGTTTTAGGTAAAGGTATGTGTACACAACTCTTGAAGAGATGATTGCAGTTGAATCTCAATGAGTACAAATGTACAGGCCTTGTATGTTTGCAGACGTTATGTATGTAGGCATGTGTTTTTCAGTGCCTATATTTTAGTGACAGTATGTATACGAGTATGTTTCTTGTATTTATTCGGCCATATGTACATCACCTCTTCATTCTCTATCTTCAGTGTGGACAGGCGGGACAGTAGCTGCTGGCATCTCTGGATAAGCTCAACCTGCACAGGCGGCTGGGCACACATATGTCCCACCTGATGGAGAAAGAGAGAAGAAAGAGTTTGAGAAACACAGAATGAAGGGGAACTGAAGCAAAACCATATCATCCAGCAGTGATCATACAACTAATGCCCCAGAGTGACATCTCGTTCGCTCTCTTTCATGATCTCTCTCTCTCCCCCCTATCAGCAGGGGAACATCTTGCTCCCTTTGGTCCACCCTATTCCTAAGGGTTGAACACAAGATAGGGTGCATGTGCACTGGGGAAAACCAGCTGCTCTGTTAATATCCAGGACCCTGATGCAAGGTCAGCTAAACACAAACAGCATCTTAAAGCTCAACACAGCAATCGTTGAATCAACTGTTGATTGATTTAATGAGGAAGTATCTAATCCAATTAAAAACGTTACCTTTTAGGAGAGCTGTAGCGAGTAATTTTTTCAATGTTAAAAATTCTTCCTCTTATCCCAGTTTAATTTTCACATGTTTAATGTTCAACCAACCCTGACAAGTCTTATGACAGCATATAATAACACAGGGCTGAAGCAACTGAGGTCTCTCACCAGGCATGTCTGTCACTGTGCAACACCTGATTGAGAAATGCTTAGTTCCTCTAGAAGTGTCTGGGTATGTTTGCAAGAGTCTCATGTAACAGCAGGACACATCCTCTCAGAGCTGATTTCCTGATATCATCAAGATTTTTAATACTGTATATTGGAGCAAAAGCATTTGGCAACAGCAAAGCTGCACTCAATTGCTTAAGAATGTCTGTGTCATTGTTTACACACAGTGTGACTTCGCTGTTGGTATATTGCTTTGGGCATGAAAACAATTACCACCTGTGCATATTCCATTACTTCATTTCAGCAGTGTCATGTCTTAACGAATAATAATTACACCAACTGACCATATCACCCATGTGAGACTGGAAATCGAAGCGCATCGGAGGGCAAAAGACGTTGTTGTAGGTCTCCATGAGCCTTTGTTTGTCTGCGTTGGCCTCTAGGTTCTCTGCAGCATTTTCGATGGTCTCCAGACCACTGTGCTTAGAAGTCTCAACGTTAAATTCAGCCGAGAGGTAGGTACGCAGTGCACGGCTCAGGCTGGCATGGTAGCCTAGGTCACAGCACTGAGAGAGGGGAAGAAAAAAAGGGCACTTGGTTGGTATTTCAAGCTGCAAATGGAAATTTTATGTTGAGAAAGGCAGTTAAATCAAGAGTAAAGCACAACATTTCATCCACAAGACTTTCATCCAAAGCAACAAGGTACATTCAAAGTGCTTTTTTATTAGTGCTAAATAAAAATATGAATATTATTACTAATGTGATTAATAATATTAGTCTGACCTGAAAACTCGCTAAGAAAAACACTTTAGGTTACAACTTCCACGCTCTGAATGCTTCAAATGAAAGACTGCTCAGACTAAATCCATCATCCTCATTCAGAGAAGAGGACGTCATGTAACGTGGGCCCCTGTATCCCGCAATTGAGGGTAATTTGAGGAGGAGATTTCACCACTTTCTGGGTGCCTTGTTAGGAGTCTGATGCTGACAGGGTGGGACAAGTGGGCCCTCTTGCGGTGCTCACACAAGGGGCTGCTGTACAGTAGGTCTACTTTCAGGGTCACACACGAAGAAAGAAGCCCGATGAGGCAGAACACTGTCAGAGGGAATTACTACATTGTGGGACACTTTATACATGGGCATATTCAGGGCATTACATTTAAACGTCCTTTAAGGGTTGCACAGATTATAAAAAAGTACCAGGGTAACCGGTTGGCTCTCACATGACCGGAAGGATATGTCTCTATGCTTTATTGCATTTGACATTATCACATTAACATGTTTCATTTTTGCAAATTTTCTATACATCAAGTTATTTACACTTTCTAAATTGTGCAATTTGATTACTTAATAAATAATTCAATCATTTTTGCAAAGAAAAAAAAGAAAAAAAGTATGAAATTATTATTTAATTATAGCAGATTTGCATTGAGTTTAGTGTAATCATTTCTTGTGCATTCTTATGCAGTTAAAAATACAATTTGTGTGAGTTTCATTTCATCATTGTCACGGCTTAGCAAAAGGAACAGACAGACGAGGGTAATTCCAAACGAAGAGAAGGTTTAATGTAACAGCGTGAAGTATGAAACAGGCACACACGAACAATAACCGACAAGGGACTGAATATATATACACAGGGTAAATGTGGGAACTAACTAGACACTGGTGGATTAAGGTTGACAAATTAGGGACTAATGCCGCGTTCCAGGCAACCTGTAACCTGTGAAAGTGCACTGTAACGGCAGTCAAACCCGTGACTTCCCACCCGTGAACTTGTACTAGATCGATGTACTCAGTTACGAGCTCTGACGTCACATAGCCCGCGAAACCATACAAAACAACAATGGCAGCCCCTATGGATGCAGTGTGTCTGCAGTGCGGTACACGGTGAGAATACACTTTAGGACAACATAACGTTAACTAGTTTTCAGTCCATTGAGGTATAACAGCTTATCTTTCCTTATGCGCTGTTTTTCCTCCTCAGTTTCACCTTTGGCGACAGAAATTATTACACATGCGCATAAGCCCTGTAAGGTCCGCCATACTGGTTTGTTTACATCTAGTTACCACAATTCCTTACGCTCAGGTAGTTTGGCGTGACTGGTCTGGAATGCTACAAAGTCGTGAGTCGTGGTTTGAAGTCGTTATTTACGTGCTCACAAACCTGCCTGAAACGCAGCATAACAAGAACAAGACAGAACAGAATGTGACATTCATCTCCCCAAAGCTTGTTAATTTATAATATTTTTCAGGTATTTGTTTAGCATAAGATTTTAATTACTCTCTCAACAAACTAGTTTAAACCAGTGTTATTACTGTTCACAAAAAATTTAAATTGAACTTTATTAAAAATTGTTGTCAGTAAATGAAATGAAGCTTAAATAAATAAAATATAAATATTAGATGGACAAACTTAAACTCAAATAAAAAATTAGAAAAGTTATCTTGGCAACTAACTGAAATAAGTTTAAAGGGATAGTTCAACCAAAAACAAGTTTGGGTCAACATGAGGGTGAGTAAATGATGACAGAATTTTCATTTTTGGGTGAAAAATCCCTTTAAGTTGAAGTATTATTATCCCTTAGACAAAAGCACATTATAAATATAAAAAAGCTAATTTAAAATATTAATATAAACTAGAATAGCACATAAATAATAGTGCTAAAATTACACCAAGAGCTTAAATGCATCATAATGTCAAATATCAACAGGGTTAAGGAGGAATACAAAAGTGTTTTTTGTATACATTTCTTTATAACAACACACAAGAACACTTGTATGTACAAGTGTATAAAATACAAAGTTTCACAAACTGGCTATAGTGAAGGCTATATTGAAGCTAGGTGCGATATACTATAAAGGTGGACTTACATCGATGAGGTCAGACAGATCATGGATGTAGTATTTGAAGACACAGCTGTTGGTGGCCTCCAGAGCAAGAAGGTACTCATTCCTGGCCTTGATGGCTTTCAGCTTGTTCTCAGTGTATTTTGCTTGCCGCTGAGTATAAAAGGTAAAAACAGGAGAATGAGACAACAACAGAAAGGGACATATTCAATGTGATTACAGGCTGTCAGGCTCCAAAACAAGTACCAAAATCATCATAAAACTAGTATGTAAATACTTATAAACGTCATTGGTGTGCTACTGTTGTGCAATCAAACATTACTAAGTCAAACCCATGTCATATGAATATGTGAAAAACATCTAATTAAATTTTTTTGTGTAAAAAAATAAAAGCATAAGCGGTTTGGAACAGCCAGATTGTATGTAAATTATGACAGACCTCTTATTTTCGAGTAAACAAAACCTTTAAAGCTAAAATCAAACATAAAATCATGATGGATGGCACCTTGTTTAGCTTCTACTAGCTCTCCCTGGCCTGAATATAGTAATGTTAGAGCTGCCACCACAAACTACACTCTATTTCCATCTGCAAATGCTGCTGGAATGACCACAGACTCTCTCTAGTGGGATCCACATAGAGGAGTTGCTGTTGGTCTTGTGGAAACAGAGGTGGCCCTGGAACAACCCAGTGATGATCCCATCATTCATTCTGTAAGCTGGTGGTACTGGACAGAGATAGTAACCAGAGGACTCCAGAAGAACAAAGACATGGATTGACAACAATATCTGTCCCAGACATGCTAATGCTTGACCCCTGACCGCATGTCATCTCATTACATCATCAAATGACATTCTACAACACAGTGTATACAGTCATGGTGGAGCCATTCATTTGGATGAATTGAGCTCCCGTTTAGTGCTAAGGACTACCATATCGAATTAGAAATTTCTGGAATTCGCAGCCAGGAATCTCAGTAATACGAGAGTGCAAGATCACTATATCAACATTCTTACCCTAAAAATGTTTATTTTGTATGTCTATACTGTGTGTTACGCTGCTACTTATAAAATAAATATATAAATAAACCAATTTCTGGTTTAATTAATTCATTCATTCATTCATTTTAAATGTTATTATATTTCATTGACATGAAAAGACCACTATTGATCACATTTTATTTGACTGTAGAATGCTGTGATTGACCATTCAAAATCATGCAATTCATAAGCATAGTATTATTTAGCCAGATAAGCATGGATTACATATCTGATGTGTGTTATACATTGGATAAACCACTATCAACAGGTCATTAAAGCTATCTAAGATCAGGTTTAGGACCCTCAACACCATCTGGCAGTGGTTAAAGCTCCTTTCCTCTCTCTCAACTCCCACTCCATCACCTTTCCCATTTCTCCGAAACCCCCCTTCATCTGTTCATTCTTCTTCTGCCCACGTTCACCTTTCCTCCACATTCTCTGCCTAAACTGTTCAAGAAACTCTGATATCTCCTTCCATTAACCCCTTCACATTTGAACTCTCTGATCCCGCTGCTCACCTTCTCCTTCATCTTCTCAATCTTCTTGACGGAGCTGCGGCGCACATGTTTCTCCTCGATCTTGATGCTGGTGAGGGAGTCGGGTGAGCGCGGGGTCTGCCTGTCCTCGTGTCGGACGTTGCGGCTCATCTGCTTCTCTTCTTGCTTCTCCGCATCCTTCAGCTTGCTCTCGGCGTTGATGCTGTCCATGTTGTACATGTGATAGGTCTTCATCACCTTTGCAGCGAGGAAGAGGAAACGTACATTAAATGTGCATAAAGTTGTAGCATAGACTCTTTCATGGTGGGGCCAATCTAGGCACGATTTGGAGTTGAGGCATGGGCTAATTTACATGTCGGTATGGGCCCATGGACAAATCCATTCAGGCCCCATATCTCAAGCCCATTTCCTTCCTACATTGAACACACCATGAAACGTGTGCTGGGATGTAGTTTTAAAAGTGATTAGCTGTATTTTGCAGATAAATATGATGGTAAAATAAGTATACATATTTGTCAGACTGGTGGTTTGTTTAAATAAGGGTTCCTTACAGGTGGTCATGCTCATGAAGGCAGCTTAAAAAGAGATTACAGAGAAAAATCCGATTGAAATAGGAAGACATCTGAACTGGTGACCTCTCACCTTTAACAGCACACAGTTATTCGCAACACAACCGACTCAAATAAACTGCTACGAGGAAAACACAGTAGGTGAACTGCAAACCATGCGGCACTTTGAAGGGGTCATATACAAATAAATGACTATTTATTCATATTTTATTAAATAAAATAAAAAAACACAACAAATTGCAGATAAAATGATATGACCCCTATAATGAACAGTTAACATCTAAGTTTAAAGCGAGACTGAATGATTCTTGGCTCTGTCATCTGTTGCTAGGATTGGAAGATGCCACCAAGCTTGATAGCTAGTATATTCAGCAGATGCTAAATTTAGGAATGGGATTGAAGGGAGGATCTCATTCCAAACTTCTGCGCCTTTGAGAGGAATGTCAAAGAGTGACGCCATTCTTGTGCTTGCAGTCAAACACTCTGCCAAGACTGGAGAGATGATATCAAGCCATCACTCATTGTCTAAAAGAGAGAAAGTTAATGGACTCCATTTCCCTCCATTTTCACTGGCTTTCAAGAGGGTGTCAGCCTTCATGATGGGCATAATAAATTTAGGAAGCTCTTTGCAGTGTCATCATTAATAGGAAACACTTACAAGAGGAATTTGGCAAACATAGATGTGGTTGGGTCTCAATGGCCTTTGCTTGCTCTTGTAAAGTACAAAAAAAAGCGTCAGGCTCTTTTCCCATTCTTGAAGGAATAGGTCACCCAAAAATGCTCCACCGAGGAAAGAGAGTCATACGAGTTTGGAAAGACACAAATTATGACATAATTGAATTTTTGGGTGAAAAACTGAACTAGCCACTGTTAAAAAAGTGAAGAAACACATTTCATCATGTTTTTCACTATTTGAGGCCCTATAAGGTTCCTCTTAGGTTCAAAAGGCTGAGATAATCATCATCAGCTTTTCCATTCATTCCTCCCTTACTTCATATAAAGCACAGATGTCACTAAAAATGGTGCCAGGTTTATTTTCATCATCCTTAACTCTTTAATTAAAGGATTTGCTAACTTTTTATAGAGTATTGAAATGGGTTACAGTCATTTCCCAGGAGACCATGTGTGGATTTGTATGTGGGGGGAATCCAGTCACCATTCAAAGTAAGCCAATATCATGGGTTCTCCTCCTACCACATTTGAGCTCCGAACACCCCACCCTAAAAACCCCAAACTACTCCTTCCTCCCCCACAAAAATAAGGAATACAGAGATATGTGCAAAGGGCATTTATAACTTAATTTCTTCTCTCAGTAAAAATAAAACCCTGAAATCATTAGGATTATTTAGCTGTGCCGCTAATTAAAGACCTGTATGTGTGGAACCCCCATGCAACACCACACTTTGCATCAGAGAGCAGCCCTGATGCATTCACATATTGCAACATTATTTCGAAATCAACTGAATCTTCCCTGAATTTTCCATGCACATCTGTTAATTTCAGCTCTGCCAGGGAACATGGGTCTCTGTGGTAGTACCAAGTCTATAAAACAGTAATTTACTGCCACAAAGGGTTAAAACAAAAGGTTAACTGCCATTAAAGGGTTTGTAAACACTGAAAAAGTTCATTATAAACAACTCTTTATATTATAATATGATATAAATAATTAAGTGGTAACTAAGTAAGACTAAATAAAAGTTTACTATTACAACTGATAGTTGAGGAGTATAAAACATACAGCATAGCTGGAATATCATAAAATCTTCAAGGACTACAATCAGTAAAGGGTGAGACTGGATTCCAGACTCCTGACCCACAACTGTTGCTGTTCATTACCGTCTTGAGAGCATCATCACCATTTGGAGAGCTCTCATACTTGCAGTGCTCCTCTTTGGCAATGCAAAAGCAATAGATCTGCTTTAGAGTCTCAGGTAGGCTGCAAGCAGTCAACCCACGTGCCAGCAGATTATTCATTGCTCGCTGACACACTATAATTACTATCATTCACTACTTGTTTATGTCCTTCTGTCTTACTAATGAATTTCAGTGACTATCTGGAAAAAACATTATTTTGTTCATTAAACATCCATTTCAAGGCATAAAACTACAAATTGGACAACCACACACAGGGGGTACACAGTGACTAAATGCTCTCAAAATGTTTTCAACAAGAAGAAAATGTAACTATAGCCAACCCCTCGCCTCAAAACCACAAGAGAACAAATTAAGCACTCGACTGAAGCAGAGACTCAATGCCTTATAGCTGCAGCAGGCTGATAGAAACAACCAGAGATATTGAGAGAGAGAGACAAAGGAGGACATAATGTACCGACACACCGTTTGAAGTTTAAGGTAGAAAGTGATACAAACAGAAAATGGTAATGCTATAGAAAGATGATCGCCTCAGACTGAAATTACGCTCAACTATGCTCTGTTTGTATCTTACCGTGTACAACTCGTTGAGGACCTTCATCAAATCCTCCTGCAGCTGGAGGCCCACCTCTTTACTCTGTAAGAGAAGAAAAATAAAACATTAGTGAAAGAAAAATAGAGGGAGATAATGGTGCAGATCATGATTAACAGTAGTACCCTGTTCTCTATTACAACTGGCAATCCTTCTTGGGCCTTGAGCCCCGAGGCTGTCACTGTTAGACGGACTGATGAGACGCCTATCTGCCCTCTCAGTAATGGAGGTCAGCACCAGTTTAGCCCAAACACATCTAGTTCAATACAGCCCTGCCCAACCCATTAGATTATACAGGACCACTGCATACAGGGCCAGATTAATCTTATGGGTAAATGGGAACATCCAAAGCTTTTAATTGGAATTACATCATATTATGGATTTTGAACACCAAAGTTGCAAACACCAAATAAAAGTACATTGTCTTTAAAAGTTGTAATCATTTACTCACCCTCAAGTAGTTCCAAACCATTATGATTTTTTTTTTTTTTTGGATCAGAAAAGATTTTCATTTTTGTCCATACAGTCAGTGGGGTCCAAAGTCATGTCGAATCCCATTGACTTTTATTTTATGGATGGAACCATTCTTCAAAATATTATCTTTTGTATTCCACAGAAGAATTAATGTCAATTAGGTTTCATAACAACATGAGAATGAGTAAGTCAATTATTATTTTATTTTTGGGTGAACTATCCCTGTAAGTTAGAAGTGTCACTACTTACAGTTACACTCCCACTTGAGCGCTCGCATCTAAATGTTATACTGTTGTTAAGTGTATAGACAATGCAAAAGCATTTAATTTTAGTTAAATATCAATCAATTTACATTACTCGTGAATTTGGTGAGACTTCCTCTCAGAGACTGTAGAATAAAAAGGCCTGGTAAACTCTGTGAGAGATGGAAATGGTGGTTTGCTGTGTCTGTGTCTGGTTCTGGCGGATGCTGTGTCTTGTAAGAGGAAGTTAGGAAACGAAGGCACAGCATGACATGAAAATTAAGAGCTTGCAAGTTCAAGTCCAAATTTCAATCGCTGTGGGCTGATAACTCGAAAGCCGGCCAAGAATACGTCTAGCATTTATTGAGGGCTTTTACTCAGTCACTCCTTCCCTTTTCCCTACATTGGCAATTTTGAGGGATTCTCCTGTTTTTGAAGGTCTGAACGGTGGTTTATGGGTGTTTTTGGACAGATGTCAATCAGCTCTTGAGGATGAGAAGTGGCAGAAATGATGGAAGAGAAAGGAAATATGTGACTGAAATAGATGACGTGTTTGCATCACCATAAAAGACAGAAGAGGGAAGTAAAGGGTGAAAGGGATTTGAGAAAGTATTCACACACAGTCAATCTGCCACTTTTCACAAACAAGTGATTGTGCACTCACACAACTCCTTTCTGTTGATGGACAGACTGGAGTTCATTTTAACCCTTTGAAAACTGAGATGGATGAGTAAACTGTGGGAAGGCGTCCCACAGGAGATCCCCTTTGGGTAGTCGTTTATAATGAAGGTCTGATGTGTTGTATTTGGAAGCAGTGGACTGAGTAATGTGAATGAACAGGAACACCCAGATTCAGAACAGTGATTGAAGTGACTGTCTGGAGAAGATCACCACACCTCTCTAAGCATCTTTGAGGAAGTCTATCAAACGTAAAATAATGAATAATGGCAAGAAAATATCAAAATCAAATATACAAACTGTATTATATATATATATATATATATATATATATAGGCTCATTTTACAACTCCCCCAGAGTTAAACAGTTCAACAGAGATAGTTTCTGGTCTCATTGACTTCCATAGTATAATACATTAGTGAATAATAGTATAACATAGTATAATTTTTTTTTCCTACTATGGAAGTCAATGAGACCAGAAACTATCTGGTTACTGACATTCTTCTAAATATCAGAAAATCAGCTGAATGGATTCGAAAACGGTAAAACTCAACTTTTTAACTCTGGGGGAGTTGTAAAATGAGCCTATTTTCAAAAAAGTGGAGTATCCCTTTAAGGTATAAAAAGAGCAAATGATAAATCTAGATTATTTTTGGCATGTGATGGCCCATGACTAAAGCACATTTTAAAAGTTTGGGACAATATTTCATTGCCTTAGAACTAAAAAGTTAAGCTATTCGTCAGTGGGGATTGAAGACAGAGGGAGAAAAAAAAAACATTTTGTTAATCTTTTCTTAATATATTCACAAGTACACATAATTAGCAACCATAATCTCAATGGGCAAACACACACAGACATACAAGCGGGTATCCGGTTTATTCATAAACCCAGTCCAAGCCGTTGATGGCTGGTGTAATAACATAATTGGAAACAAACTCAGGGGATAACAGTGGATTTCTCCGGTGAACAGACCTAAAAATAACTCTTAAATTCTTTATTTATGAGAATGTTGTCCCATTACATTTTCCTATCATGTGTAAGTGTTTAAACTGAGGGTGTGGGAGATAGTTTAGAAGCATATGGTCTCCCCAGTTGACGTCTATAAGCTAATTTGTTTTTACAGACCTGCAGGGGGAAACACATGCATTGGGGTTACTGGCTCCTGTCTGTCCTGTTGGTTGTTGGTGACTAGTCACACATCCCGTGACAGATGCCTATTCAAATCAGTTTAATAAGGAGCATTTAATGGATTTATTCAGTACTGCTCTTTCTATTAGGATTATTGGGTCTAGGGCTAGGCTATACTCCTCTCCATTTTCCCTTCCTCTCTCTTGCTCCGTTGCTCACAGACACACATAACACTTCCCCTCTAAGCAGCATAACACCCCTGTAGTGAAATGAATCTTCAGGAGTGCGGTCGGACCAGGCAGAGCTGCCTTCCTCCATCTGCTCGGAGACACACTCCAAAGACAACACAAAAAAGAACCCGAAAAATGGGAGTAAACTATTGATTTTCCATGAAGAGCTCTATAAATCTATTGGGCAACAGGGGAGAGACTCTGGAACGGGAGGACATGGATTTATGAGCCTTAATGACGGGGTGCACTTGTTAAATGAAAAAGATCACACATCTGTCCATAAGCCTGGCAGGAGATTGGTTTTGGTTCTGCACAAATCTGTCACAGAAACATCAATTCGGGGTGTTTGTGAGGGGATTGGTTTACTGGCACTCGACATTAGTCACATGTCAAAGGATTGTTCCTATCAACAGTGCCTCTACTTCTAATTTACCCCCCAAAAATAAGAGCCTGTGGTTTAATTGACAAAAACTTATTTGTCTTAATTCAAAGTGCTATGTAAAAAAACATTCTTGTATTTAGAGATCGGACCTACTTCAGCAGAAAAATGCACTAAAAAAATGTCCATGCCATGAATAATGTTGGTTATTGGAGTCTACAGAAAAGCCAATATTATACAGTTCAGTGATTTCCCAATAAAGACAAATAACTCAACTTTCATGCACAAAGACAATATATTCACAAAGTAAATGAGAACATATGAAATTAGGATAAGATATAGGTTTTTAATAAATACATATATGCATTTATACATATATTCATGTGCATTTTTATCATAGTTTCTTTAGCAGTGCAATTTGTAATGGTAACACTAATGGCATTAAACTAGTTCCCAAAGAACTTTACCAACCACTTCTATGCACCAGTATTAAACTTCTGGCTGGCATAGATAAGCCATTCATTATTTTCATGTTGTGGTCAATAACCAATTGATGGTCAGTATTAGAATTTGGCTAAAAAAAACAAACAAACAAAAAAACTTAGAATTTAAGTCAAGTATTTTAAATGTTAGAAATGAATTTGGATGGATGGATTTTTAATGTCTAATACTACCATTATGATACCGATAAATTGTGCATCTCCATTATTTGCCACCAGATTACTAATGGTAGAAAATGGTACAATCTATTTATATAATCTACATAGTTAATTAAACTAACTTTACCAATGAGACATCACATTATATTATCGAAGCTAAAAGTGGTCGAATCAAATTGCGCTACGTTTCTGATGGACAGAACGAGGACAGGATTCATCCAAAACTTGACTGCCATACTTCTCTTTCTACACCTTTAAGAGTTTTTTTCCTTTATTGTGTGTCTGCTCTTGTGGTTCAATAAAGTCATAAACCTCCTCCAGACACGGCTCCCTTGACAGCATTTGCATTTAGAGTGCAGAATTTCTCCAGCATGTCATAGAGCTTTTAAGACAGGTGGGAAGTGTGCAGCACTAGGACGTAGGGCAAGTCCAATCGCACTTCAGCGATTCCCAGGAAGCCTCCAGAGAGAGGCCGGCTGGGAGCGTTCAATTAAATACCTGTTATTCCTGCAGTATGGAGGGCTGGGTAAGCTAAACTACAGGAAAGAGAGAGATGAGATGAATGTTGATAGGGAGGCTCATCTCTCTCTCATGGGAACTGAGGAACAGACAGAGAAGCAGCGGGGAAGAAAGAAGTGCTGATTGGGGTCTGAGAGACTCTTGCCACTAGTTATATTGGGTGGGGGGGGGAATTATTAAAAAATGAAGCAAGTCTTTTCTCCCTCTTGATTTGAAAGTTTTATAAAGGTTTAGAGCACAAACTTGTATTACACATAGCTGAGACCTAGAGGTCTTATCAAATAGACATGAGCTTCTCAACCCCTTTTGATAAAGTATCAAAATTCCCTGCTCAACAGAAGGGCTGATAAGACATCTCTAGTCTAAACTATGCTTGTTTTAAGGAGATTACCTGTGGAGGTTCCCTCATCTTCTCACTAAATAAAGCTACCATAAACTGTGAAACGGATTCACCTGGACAACCAATGGAGAAACGAAATGTGTGGATCAGAAGGCATCTCTTTCACAACTCTTGGTCTAGATAGTGAACATTCTTGCCTGTCTAACCAGTCTATGAGACTTCATTCTTCATGAGACACTCACATTAATAACTTCACCTGCCTGACAGGATACAGAATTTTAGCTTGAGATTTTAGACTATAATCATCTCAATATTCGTTTTAAAGAGCAGAAGTTCACTTTTTTTCACCTTTATTTTACCAGGAAGTCTCATTGAGATCAAAAATCTATTTTACAAGACAGACCTGGCCAAGGTAGCAGCCACCCATAAACACAACATATTAAAATGCTACATAAAAGGTAGTAGCCATACATAAACACACCATGCAGTTTAAAAATGCTCTATGCTTTATGATGCTCTTAAATTGATCAATTGATATACCCGTTTCTAGTTTAAGATCTTTGTGCAAATCATTCTTTTTGCAAATTATTCCATGCCCAGGGTGCATAGTATGAAAATGCAGTTTTCCCCAGATCTGTCAAAACCCTGGGTACATTAAAAAGCAACCACTCAAGAGCGTAGCTGATAACTAGCAGACTTGAGACAGAGGAGGGTACAGAGGTAAGCTGGAAGTTTACCTAGCATTGCTTTTATATATAAAAATATACCAGTGCTGTTTTCTGCGGATGGCCAGTGCTGTCCAGCCCACCAGATCATAAAGAATGTAATGGTGAGTGAGGGACTTTGTATTTGTAATAAAGCGCAACATAAAAAAAAAAAAAAGTTTGCCGTATCCATATACCCAAGTACGTGTATGTGGGTTCCCTTTCAATGGATTTACCATCAGACATAAAAATGCTAAAATCATCAAGCAACTGTAGGCGAGCTTTTGAAAAGACCATGAACTTTGTTTTCTGAGGATTTAAAACCAATTTTAAACTGAAATGACACAGCCTTTGCTATGGAAGGAGCATGCAAAGAACTCAAGAATCCACAGCAAATTGTTATGAACTATATGGTTATAAAGCCCTAATAGTATAGTAAGAGACCTTCTGGTTAAACGCTCATGCTATTTATGAATATGCACCCCTTAATCCCACTTAGTGCACCTTTTTAAAGGAGAAAAACGTCAGCGAGAAGAAAGAGATAATTGATTGAATTGAAAGAAATAAAAAAATTGAAGCATCAAGCTCAGTAACCAACAGTGGCTCTAATAGAGGAATCGAAAGAAGACAAATGTCACCTTTTTGAAGAGGCGTCCTGAGTCCTCGCTGATTTGGGCGAAGCGTGGGATGATGTTGTTGAGGTATAGATCACTGAGAGTGGCGTGGTCTCGACTCTCTCTTTTCACCTGAGTCAAGAGAAGGTTCCAGCAGTTGACCGGAGACAAGACATTCTGCTCTTTCCTGGAGAGAAGAGCAAAAAACAACAACAACACGTTTATTATCATTCATCAGAGTACAGAGAGCAGCAGGATCAGCTGAGACAAGCTGTTATTAACTAAATAAATGTATTATTTTATGTACTAGTTGCAAATATTTTCTCTGACAATTCATTTATGACACATAATCAAACGGCATCAAAGAAACCATCATTTAAACATAATCAAATAATTCAGGCAATTAAGGTTCAACATTTTTAATATAAGCAAGCAACCAAGGCATGTCTACCAACACATTTTAATATTAAAATGATGACTTCTGTAAACATTTTTGATAATGAAAAGCTAAATCAAGTTTAAATAAAGAACTGAAATGGACAGTCCAAAACAAAAACAAAAAACATGGAAAATAATCAAACTTAGACCCAAATGTTTTGCTCCAATAATTTACCTGAGAGACACTATTAAAATATCTATTGAAACAGGAGGAAACTGGAAAGTTTCCACAGGAAACTTAATGGCCAAAACATAAAAATCATATATAGTACTGTATACACTGCTCATTTGTATAAAGTTGCACTTGGATCACTCATTCAAACTGATAACAGATTTTGAAAATGAATAACTACAGCTCACTTTGTCACTGGTCACAGACCTTGAGACTTACACATCATCATTACAGATAAATCTGGTCAAAAAACCCTGTGAACGTTCTCTAATCAGGAATGTGCCCTTGATGTTAAAGGTTACTCTAACACATGCAGTCCTACTACGGTTAAGAAGGGGACATATGCGTAAAGATCTGTCCAGATAAACCTTTTTGCCATCTGTGTGGAGGTAACTCGTGGACTAATACACCAAAGGATGCCATGTCAAAGAGGAATTCTGCTAAGCCCTGGGTTACTCCAGTCCAGGCACATGCTGGAGGGATGGACCCAGCGGTCTGTTCATGCCAGAGGAGACAGCTGATGCTTATTGTCCCGTAGAAGCCCATGAGGTGGGGCCCGTTCCCTGCTGCCAAAATGCCACTGAATGGGTGGGGCAAAACCTGAAGTTGCTTCAGACCAGATAGTCTGAGGAGAGAGATGAAACGAGATCTAAAGAGCTTTCAGAAAGCATCCGGCTGGCTGTTAATGTTTTACAGACTGTCTGTTTACAAAGGAACAGCTAACACATGACCTTGGTCCTGCTGTTAACTCAAGCGCTGAGCATCTGTGACAACTAAAACGATCTACCTAAACAACTAGCAACTTTGTCCATAAGCATTATGCAACCGTGTAGATTTTAAGGGCTAAACAATTTGTGACCTGCATTTAAAAAAAAAAAAAACACTTCCTCTGGGTTGATTAAGTAAACCAAAAGATTTTCATTTTTATTTTGTAAGAAATTACATTACACATTGAAATACACTTTTATACATTATAATAATAACCAATAACAAGTCTTGGTGAGCATTAGATTTCAAAAACATTACAAACTCTTACCAAAATCTTGTTGGTAACAACATCAACGTTATTTCCAAAAGTTCAATTCCAAAATGCAAAATATGCTCAAATACACAAATCATATTACATACAGTACACAGCTAAGCTGGGCTGAAACCAGGCACTACTGACGTCCTGAATTAGTCTGAGTCTGGATAATAAACCTCAAGTGATGTACAGATGAATTAACACTTTTCTGACACAGTCTTCCTTGTTGAAGAACACGTTGGTCTAATCATATCACTCGACGTGGTCCCTGTCTCACTCTACAGGACATTCCCTCTGGTTTGCCTGCCGACAAGACTTCAGACAGACACTCCTCCCACTTAGTTCAAAGAAAAGGGAAAACAGCCAGCATTCAAAGCTCAGCAGGGGGATCTACAGGGTACATCACAGCCTGTTCTCCTGCTCAACATTCATCAGTGTTGTGGAAAGGACTGGACACATCCCATCTCATTTCATCCATGCCTATGCAACTTGTTTGATGATAGGATCAGAAAAAAAAACTGTTAAAACAGCCAATGTAATTCTACAGGAAGGCTTTACATTAGCTCTGATCAAAACATTGCTGTTTGTATTTTATGTTATTATATAGATTATGTCTTTTTATATGTATTATATATTATGTATATTGTATTAAAATAGCCCCACACAATCACATACCCTTCACCATACATAGAGATTGTATACATAGTACTTTCAATAAGATCATCTCTCAATGCAAATCAAAGCAGCTATTAGGCTAACTGAAATAAAACCATCCCAATCTCTAGATATGGTGAAGGGTGTGTGATGATGTGGCACCATTTTAATTCCAAAGGCCAAGGGAATTTTATCGGGATGCATATTATCCTGGATCCATGAAATAACTGGCCTTTAAAAATAAAAATATGCCTACCTCTATGGGAATTTAACATAGGGGTGTCCTGGCTTACGCCCCCTGTATTTTTAGGAAGAACATGTATTTATTTACGATACATTATTCATTGCAGAAAGAAAATTCTTAAAGGTTGGATTTTTCCTTTTTTTTTTTTTATGAAGGCACTAAGATCAATTTCCAAAGGATCAATTTCCTCTTTTTAGTCAACTTTAGCATGGTGTATTATGCTAAGCACTATATATATTTATATTTTCAATACAACCTTGTAATAGTGTCCCATTTAACTCATTTGTGAGTATCAGCTAAATTAAAATCATTAATTTACTCCTTATTCAATATTTTCTACTTTTAAAGTGGGGCGTCACAAAAACAAATGCTAACCGCTGCACAAGTCATTAGCTTAGCAACATGCTAACTTTATTGAAATACCACTTTGACCATTATTGGAGATTCTGCCCAAAATTCTTCAGTCACTTAAAGTTTTTATTTTGCTGAGATGGTGCCGCAGAAGTAGCTTGCTACATAGAGAGCAGATATCAGTGTAGCTTTAGCTTTAGAACAGACCTACTTATTAATAGAAAGCGGTACACAGGTAACAATTCAACTAAACAATTCTAGGTGTGCTCAGTGCACACCACTCTCACCAATAACTTTACTTTTCACAAACTTTCCCAGACACCCATTTCCCCCATCCAAAAAAATGCGGTTAAGAACTGTAGCAGAAATAATTGCATTTGGATGTTTGGAGGCTACGGCTGAGGTAAAGTGTGGAATGAGATCTTGATGTTGCTCTGCCAACAATCGCACAACATGTACTGTAGGTATAAAGCAACACTTGGGAAACGGACGAATGAAACTGGTTCGAGCATGCAGCAAAATGTGAAGCAAAGATTAGAGGAAGGTCTTGCACAATAAGGGTTCAAAGAAGGTAAGTCCCTGATGGTAAACCACTGAGATGTGTGCCAAAATGCAGTGTGAACATCTCCAGTAATTGACACATGAACATGAGTACACAAGAATGTACAAGCAAAACAAATCCTTTAAATCTGAAATGTGTAAAAGTGAAGAATACAGAATTGAGACCAACAATCTGATGATTGTTCAATGACTGAAACCATTGACAGCCCTGAGAAACATCCTAAAATCTCCTAAACACACTAATTTACTTTTTCATATGCAAAGAAGCAAAACACATGCATAACCACATAAGATGGAGTCCTAGGAGAAACACAATTCCTCTTGAGAAATGTACAAAAGGGATGTTGATGAGATTAGCATGGTCTCTTGGCTGATGGAAAGGGTTCTTAAATGGGCATTCAGACGAGGGAGCTCCGGGTCATTTCTGGAAGGCCATGAAAAAGCTGAGGTCACATGAGCGGAGGAATTGCCCAATTAACAGCAAGGCCATCGCAAACAGAGCCGGTCTTTCACCAAAGGAACACTTCGTAAAGCCATGAGGGACTAATTCCTAGGTGACATACACGAGGGAAGTGAAATGGGAGCATGTAGAGAATTTTAAGTGACGAAGATTATGAAGGAATTCTTGACATTTGGACATATGGGAGTGATGATATCAGTACACAAAACAGTGCTGAATGTACGCATGGATGGACTATTAAAGACAATAATTGAAGGAAAAACATCTAAATAAATACAATAATACTAATAATAATTGTATAAAGACTGTTTTATTATACTGTTCAAAAGTTTGAGGTCAGTAAGATTTTTTAAAGAAATTAATACTTATGTAGCCATGATGCATTAAATTGATTAAAAGTGATAGTAAAGACACATACAAAAGTTATTTCTAATTATTTATATATTTTTTTACTTTCTATTCATCAAATAATCCTAAAAAATGTTTTTTTGTTTTTTTTTTAAATGGGAATATTTCAGAATGTTAGAGTGTTTTCCTCTATTTTTTTCCCCACTGTAAACTGTGAACAGTGTCTGATTCATTCACTCAGTCTCGTTTGGAAAGTACATGAGAAGGTGTTGAGGGGAATTCTTCACTCTGGTGAGAAGTGTTTTACAAGGCCTTGGCTTCTGTCAAGACATGACACTGGGAAGACATCAGTCAAGTTAGTCAGAATGGAGAGGAAATGAAACTTGCCCTGCATGCTTTCTCTTACCGTCACATTTATAAAGTTCAGGCAAACACACCAGACCAGACAGACTCACTTCCTCTAGTCAAACGAATCACGAGCTCCTCAAAAATGGGCTGGGAGGTATCGTGACACTAGATACTGCAGAAAAGGCAACATTTTGACACTTGTATATGGGAGTCTAATGTGGTCAAAATTCATTGGCAACCGCAATAACGAGTGTACAACTGATTCTCATTCTAAGCCCAATGAGTGGACTATATTAGTGGGATAATATAGTCCTACCAGTTACTTTCAGACGAAACCTGCACTCACTTTCTCCGTCCCATTTTTCCTCAGCTGTGTCATCTTTCTCTTCCCTCATCCTCGCATTTCTCATCTCTGGATGTGAATTCTTTATGCTCCAAACTCTTCAATATCTGCCCTCTCTCCTCTAGGCCAGCACACGCTACTCGCTCTAACCCCTGGTTATCTGAGGTTCTTCGTGAACACCGGACCGAACTCAGGGCAGCGGAGAGGAAATGGCGCAAATCAAGACACATCTGAAACTCAGTAGGTATCAATCTCTGCTTGCGGCCTTTCCTACTGATGTTCACGCCGTAAAATCTTCATATTTCCACAACAAGATCAACAGCGCCTCTAACACACGTTCACTGTTCAAGACATTTAACTCTCTCCTCTAGAGCCAGACCGATATATCGGCCGGCTGATATTATCGGCCGATATTAGGCATTTTCCAAAATATCGGTATCGGCAGTTATAATGGCCGATAAATGGATATTTCAAAAATAAAATAAAAATAGACGAAACACTTTTCAATCATCTCTCCTTGGCCTGTTATATTGAAAATGTATGTTTTACAATTTGCAGTATGACGTCATCTATTGCTAAATTATGGCTCATCATAGACTAGCTAACCACAAAGCTAGCTAATACCACTATCATCAGTGGAAGACCGCTAACGTTAACATTAATGAGCTTGGAAACCACAATGAACTTTTTCTGCCTAAATAAAGTAATGATTACTATATTTATAACTAGCATATCTCTAGTTACCGTCCCTGCATTGTAAAATGTAAGTTAGACTTGCGAGGAGTAAACATTTAGACATAGAGAAAAAGCATCAAACGTATCTTGTGCATAAAAGTTAGCTTTTCTTTTGTGTGAAATCCAATAACGCCAAGTGTGTGTTGCAGACTGTTGTTCTGTAATGGATTTAGAATCGCTAAATAGTAGGTTTTAGAAGGCAGGCAGCAACTGATGATTGAAAATGGTTTGATGTAGCTTGATGGAAAGAATTTAAAAAGTGCAGGTAAAGGGATAAGCAAGCTGACATTATAAGGTAGCTTATAAGGCAATGTAGGGACTAATTATTATTTTATTTATCAGAACATTAATATATGTTCCTCTTTTCTGTTGTGACAATAAAAGAAACAAGTTTCTTTTTAAAATGCTTTATTATTATTTTAGGTAAAACTCATAAATAACTATGTTAGGGAAATCTGTTAATGTTTTGTTGCGCGTTTCTGAAAAAAAAAAAAAAATATATATATATATATATATATATATATATATATATATATATATATATATATATATATATATATCTATCAGCCGATATATCGGAATATCGGATTTTAAAACCCAAAAATATTTGTATCGGTATCGGCCTTCAAAATCCTTTATCGGTCGGGCTCTACTCTCCTCTGTCCACCTCCACCACCACACTAACTGCTGATGATTTTGCTAACTTCTTCACTAACAAATCTACAACTATCAACAATCAGTTCTCAGCTTCACACACACAGGAACCCAGACCAACCTCTCCTGCAGCCAACAACACTTCCCTCCTCCTTCACTCCACTAACCAAGGAAGAAGTATCTAATTTTCTCCTCTCCAGTCATCCTACCACCTGCCCTCTAGACCCCATCCCCTCACACCTTCTACAAGCAAACTCTCCCACACTTCTACCAACTCTCACACACATCATCAAGTCATCCCTCCACATTGGCATTTTCCCTACAGCATTTAAGCAGGCTCGGGTAACTCCACTGCTTAAAAAAAACAATGTTAAACACATCACTTTTAGTGAATTACAGACCTGTCTCTCTTCTACCATTCATTGTGAAAACACTTAAATGAGTTGCTTTCAACCAAGTATCATCTTTCCTGTCTATGAACAACCAGCTGGATGTCAACCAATCTGGCTTCAAGAAAGGGCATTCAACCGAGAAGCCCTGTCGGTCACAGAAGGCCTGCGGATCGCAAAAGCTGCTTCCAAATCAACAGGTCTCATTCTCCTGGATCTGTCTGCTGCCTTCGACACTGTGAACCATCAGATCCTTCTGTCCTTTCCTAAATGAGCATGCAATACAACTTCTCGCCAAGACCCTGGTCATTTCTAAGCTTGGTTACTGCAATCATCTTCTGGCTGTACTTCCATCATATGCAACTAAACCTCTACAAATGATCCAGAATCTCTTCAACAAGAGGGACCAAAAGGGTCCACATCACTCCTCTCCTCATCTCTCTGCACTGGCTACCACTTGCTGCTTGCATCAAGTTCAAGGTGTTGACACTTGCTTACAGATTGACCACAGGATCAGCTCCCTCCTACTTCCACTCACTTCTACAAGTCAACATCCCTACCAGAAGCCTACGATCGGTCAATGAGCTTCACGATCGGTCAAAAGGTTTCTGGTACATTCTGGTACATTTTCCAGAACATTCTCATTCACGGTACCATGCTGGTGGAATGATCTGCCCACCCTAATCCTTTTTCCTTTCCTTTTCCTTTAAATCCTTGCTTGTTTGGCTTGTGCTACTCCGAGCAATGTCTGAACTTTGTGTTTTGAGCACTTCTTGCATTGTTTTTGCCTTTGGTTTAGTCCTCAGTTGTAAGTCACTTTGGATAAAAGCGTCTGCTAAATCACTAAACGTAAATGTAATGTGAGGAATAGTGAATAAGGGTTTAGGGGTGATTTTGGATAAATTCCTTGAAACATCCAGGGATGTTTTTTGGATCTGGTTGGATCAGGAAGGTGGCCTTCCAGGTGCAGTACTGGGCACACCTAAGGGACTTTGGAAAAGCACAATAACACCATGACATTAGGAAGTGAGGTAACACCGTATAACTATGTTTTAAAAACTTTGAAATTATGAAATCACTGCTGTCTTCTTGACCTCTTGAGGGGGAAGAGAAAAGTTAAGAATTGGTTCGTAGTGTAATCTTGGATAAGCAGAGTAATGGTCTAAGCATATGACACATCACCGCTCATCTATGGCACCAGTCGAATCACCACCCTTCTTATTTGTCATGAGTCCAGATGTTGTGGTCAGTTTCAGCTGCTTCTTTGTATCAACTCAGACCATTTGTAGAAAATCAGGCATGCTAGAAATTAGGTCAGTACCATGGCGTGTTTTCATTCCAGACCGCGTGTTTCTTAACCATTCTGTCCTTTCAATGCCGGGCGACTCGTCACCAGGCCTCCCGCTTGCTTGCTGAACAAATGACACACACTGTCATATCACACATAGAGGAGCCTTTTGACCCTTAACTGGTAAAACAGAGGGCACTGAGCTGAAATCTCCCTTTAAGAACACGAGCAGTATGTCAGGGATCTCCAAACGATCCCCATAGATGCCCCTTAGTTTGTAGGTCAGGGCCTCACTGACAGCTACGTTCTTCTGGAGGAGCGGGCCGGAAAATGCCTCACATTCCATCGTGGCATCATCGTCCCAGATGTTGCCTTCGTCTGTTAAACATGCAGATGTTGGAGCTTGGGAGCCACGGAGGGCAGGGAATGGTATTTAGCTTCGAAAATCTGTCCCAGCGGGGGTCAATGGTATTAGGGCGACCATGAAGAAGTTATTGTAGACTTTGTGTAGTGAGGGGAATTCAATGAGAGAGATGGCGTAATACAGGCCCAATGTGAAAGAAAAATGAGGAAGATATGAGGAAATCAGGAAATAAGCAAAAGAAATGATGTTAAAAATGTGTTCTCCGAAATGCAAGCAAAAGATAGAAAAAATGCATGATGCTTAAGAATACAAAACTATATTATAATATATTTTCATCATTATTATTATTAGTTTCTGTCTGTCTGTCCATCTATCCATCCAATAATCATTAAATAATTTGTATTAATAATATATTATTGATTCTAAATTCAGAATTGTATTATAAATTTAAATAATATATAAAAAATATTGCATTATTAACAATATATTATTATTGTTGTCATTGTTAAATAAAATATTATTTTGAATTAAAATTATTACAAATTATTATTGTTACTTCTAGTTAAATTATATCCTGATATTTTTCTTAAGAATTTCCCATAAAACTGTTTATTTATTTTTGATAAATTTGTTTTGTTGATAATGGCTTAAATAAAAATATTTACAATGATTAATGAATATTATGTACTTACCATTTATTATTAATAATTATTTCATTATTTACAATTATTACATTATTTTTTCTGTCATTTCGGAATATTTTTCCCATTAAAATGTCTATATTGTAACATATAACCGAAAATGAAGAATTTTTTGTGATATGCATCCACCTCTCACACTATAGTATGCCTCCATTTTAAACTGAACCTCCCTCAGGATCTCTACGCCGGGGTGTCATCAGCTCAGCACCATAGCCTGATAGGGCACAGAGCTGTCACATGAAACCTCTCTCAAAAAAAAAAAAAAAAAAAAAAAAAAAAACATGTGTGCTAACTATTGATCATTTCTAGTAGCTGTCCGCATGTTGACTTTCCCAGACTTGAAGCCTCGAGCACTCCAAACCATCATTGGGAGCCGAGGAGGAGTCAAGTGAAAATACAAAGAGCAAAATAACGTGAAAGACAGAAAGGGAAAAAGGGAAGGAGCAAAGACGAGCACATGACAAGGTGGAAAACGAAAGAAACAATGAAAGAAAGAAAAAAGTTCAAGCACCAGATATCCCCCATGTCAAAACATTGCCAGGGGCAAAACCGCCAGAAAGAAACCTGTCGAGGTACGCATAGGCCCTGGAAAACAAGTCAAATCCAGTCCAACCCAACACAGCAAGCACAAAAGGATGACAATATGTTACCAAAAAGCATTGGGAGTAAAAGCACCTTGATAAATGTTAATGTAAGCAAACATTTTGCTTTATAATGGCAAGGACGTTTGTTGTAGACAAGGGAAAGACACTATGGTTAGCGTATAAAGGTTCTGACCACAGAGATCCATTTATACAGTATATAACACTGATTAATAGGCTCTCCCACAGCATATCCTGCGAGACTGCATCATTCTCATAGCTCGCTAGCTGGTCTCAGGAAACCTTCATTCATTTAATGCCAGGTCTTCAGCATAATTGCCACTTGTCTTTCTACGTAACCAAGCTGTAAAAACCAGTCAAAATATGAAAATAATATCAAGGCCACTTAAAATACTGTTTTGTTCCACACAAAACAACAAAATTAGATAATAAGCTAATGTTGACAATCAGACAATATAATATAAACATTTACATCTTAAGTAAAAACATTAATGCTCCACTTTACTTGGTTTTCTTAACGTTACACCAGCTGTTTCTTCGTAATACGGCATACTTACTCTAACCACTACAGTATGAGGATCAAATATGGGTCACTGGAACAAAACCAAGGACCTCCAAGAAAATACTTGACTTTATTCCACGATCAAAATCCCCACTGCCATCTAACCATGAGATGTGAGACAAGCCTCTTATATAACAGCAGGGTCTTGTGAAAGCCTCAAAAGACTTACTGTATTTACATGGTCTGAAGCTGGTTCATCATCACCCTGACAAACAAGGACAGTCTGTTTAAGCCTACACACTAAAATGTGAGTTGTTACGGAAGATTTTAATGAATTTATCTTGAAAAAGCACAAAATGAAGTCTATCACATGGCCCTGGTGAGAGTTTACTCAACAGTCTCGACTTTCACTGCAAAACAGCTCTTGTGTAATCAGAAGTGTGTGAGAGAGAGAGGAAAAAAAGCCTGCATAAACATATTGACTTTAAACTGCACACAGGTAACGCCATGGATCACCAGACTAAAATGTATCAGCAAAAACTTACTTAAATTGAGGGTCCTTTGTGTAGCGTGTCTTGGCCAGGAACCTCTCAGCTAGTTTCTCTAGGTTGCGGGAATAGTCCATCTCGATCTCTGCCTTCTTGCGGAAGAAGTCCTGCAGGTCCTGGAGGAGTTGCACACGGATCTCACATTGCTGGTCCAAACACTTAAGCTGCTCCACCAACTGGGCTCGGATCTCTGCCAATCAGAGAAGAAGAAGAAGATGCAGATTTATTGCAGTACTTCATACTCTCGTTATGCATAAAGGTGCTTAGTATTATTTGTTCATTCTGTAAAAAAAAAATATATATATATATGAAAATTTCATTATCTCTAAATTGTTTTAGTGTTTTTAGTATTTTATGTTCACCAAGGCTGGTTTTCTTTTTAAACAATAATATTGTGAAATATTTTTACAATTGACAACAACTGTTATCTGTTCTCAAATCTTTTAAAAGTAATTTAATCCATTGAAAGCTGGATTTTATCTATATACAAGTTCGTTCCTGCTTCTTTTTTTTACGTTCTGAATTATATATGAAATGTACGTACATTTTTAGAATAACTAATTTCTACATTAAACACAACAATACGCCATCGCATTCGCGACTCTCCTATGATTAAAGGTGACACTTCCGGTTTTCTTCCCACCGGAGCCATTTCAAAATGGCGGCTGCGTGAAATCAGCGTATAGCTTCATTTTGACCTGAAATTAGAATGTTTGGGGAATTGGGTCAGATGTTATGGATTTGTGTTAACTGTTTTGAGAAATACGAGATGTGTTTTGAAGCAATTGAGAAAAACTGTAATATTTGTGTTACATCACTTTTGATCAACTGCCAAATAAAAGTGTACATTTCTTTTAAAAATATTACTGACCCCAGGCTTTTGAATGGTATTGTATTCAAGCTCAAATATTTGCAAACAGTGTCAAAAAGGATGTCTCACGTTGTTTAGTTTTTCTTTAAAACTCCATGTGGAAACACATGTGGAATATTCCTCGCATTAAGCAAACAAAATGATACTCAACAATGCACAAACAAAATTGTGTTTTTGCTGTAATTTACTTAATCTTTGTAATAGAGAACATGCATTTCTTTATAAAATGCACACTCACAAAAAAAAGAAAAAAAAAGAAATTCACCCTCTATGGATGGATACAAGTTCATTTTGGACACTCTGCAAATTCTAAACTTTGTTTTTTACCATAACTATGCAATGGAAACTCAATTGAAATGCAAAAAGCATGTGGATATTTCATCTGGGACTGCTTACTACATCATCTAAAACATGATCATATTCTGATTCAGGCAGAAAAAAAATCCTTTACCCACATTTCACAATCTAGTCTATGCTGCTCTAACCTAGTTCTTTAAAACAAAGTCAAAAATAGCTGGTGAAGAGACATTTCAACCTTCTATGCAGACCCTAAAAGGACGAACCTTGTGAAGATTAAGTAAATTCAAGTAAATTCTAAACTTTAACACTAAAACACTTCAAGAGACTGGAGAATAATATATGGGATCAAGAGATTTACAGAGGTCCATCATGCACACACACACACACCTTCAGATAGTTTATCCAAGCTTATCACTTTTCATTTCCACTGCCTCTCTTACTCTGTCTCTCTTTCACCATGTCCAACATCCGCCGAGCACTCAAGCATGGCTCCAAATTAATTTACCCAGCTCAATCCCGACAGCCTAATGAAATATTGAATTAGGATGTTTACATGAGCTCTTGGGAACTCTGGAACTATGGATACTTGTCCTGCATACCAAAGCTCCGATTAAAAACAACAATGCCATTGCTCGTTTCGCCATACAGCAGGTAAACTATTCAAAGCAGGATCCTTTATCCAAACAGGGAAGACTATAAACTAGCACATATATTGCATTGTTTACAGCTGCAGGATCACATTTCATTTGATGTAGATGCCAAGTCTTGCGTCAGCTGTCAAACCAGTGTTTCAAGTGACAAGAAAACACACTGAAAAGGTCAGAGAATAAACAGTACCTTTGCATTTCCTGCTGTAGAGAAATCGGATGACTTTTGCCTCCATATGCTCTAAATTTTCCAGCCCGGAGAAGAGAGGAGACCAGTGGGGTGTGACAGTCCCAGGGCTATGATACCCAACTGTCCCGACTCTATTGTGCTTTTGCGCTGAGAGCACACTTTCACTCTGACATCACACAGAAGTGGGATTTCCACAGCCTCTGTGTCTCAGTCAAGTCAAACACAACAAAGTTCAACAAACTGGGCTTTTCCTACTTCTCACTGTGATGATTTTTAGTACATGACCGTATCATAAGACAAACCCTAATCTGAAATGCCAACATGTGTCAATACCACTGACACGTGTAATTTTCTGCCCTCTGTATAATTTAAGATGATGTGAAATGAGTCAGTGCCACATTGTAACGCCTCAGCTCTCAAAAGGAGCCCTGTAATCTAGCAGAGGCAGACTGTCTCCAAACATGCACAATATAGAAGTCAGGCCTTCATGAATATTTCAATTAAGAGCTCATTGTTGCTTTTTTATTAAGATGTAGACACAATAACCATGGGGTTTCTAAATACTGTTTCAGCAATCATAGGATTATATCACAATTATTTGACATTTTATATTGATCATGGTAGCAGTAACTCAATGATAAACAAATGATAACCAAATGATGGAGAAGAGTACGATAACTACAATTTATCTACATTTAAAAAGTTGATTTAAGTGTCTAGATCACACTGGTGGAGTGATACTGATGTTCTTGTGGCTGTATATGTGTTCATTCATGTCTATGTGTAAACCAAACCCTCAGCTGGCAAGGCTTTCAGCCCTTAGGTGACTTGTTAGGAGAATGACATGAAGTCAACAGGGCTGTGTCGGGCCTGATCTAATGACAGCGCATTAAGCAAGACTCCACTGGAAAAGTAAA
The DNA here is from genome assembly GCF_016745375.1 of Pimephales promelas. The sequence goes on from NW_024121188.1 coordinate 3,629,640, forward strand.
ACAGTAATCTAAAAGGATAATCTGAACGGTTTTTGCAAAATGCGATACAAGCTAGAACAAGCACAACGACTAATTAACTCAGGATCAGTTGAAGTGATATACACTCCTCTTTGCAAAGAGATAGGAGAAGCAGTAAATGCCATCATCAACAGCAGGAAGAGTATAATCTAACCATACTCACAAGAAAACTCAAGTCAGATGTTCTACATTTGTCTCTGGGCCTCATAAAATGTTTCCTAAGTCTGAGAAACACTATTAACATTTCTTTGGCCATCCTGCTTTTCTGCATCTATACTAGGAAAACTAAAATGCCTGGCGAGAAAACAAACAGAAATCCTTGAAAATCTAAAAATATTGCACTCAAAAACGTACTTTATCTCCATATCCACGTCCCACAGGCTGACCGAACACTTTTTGTTGCACACTATAAATTATTAATTAAATAAAAAGAACGTTCCAAGTACAGAATGCCCCTCAAATAGTCCCCTTACTTCTTGGGCCAGAAACATATACATTTCAAATGGATTTAGCATTTAGAAATTGCAATGATTGGATGGTTGGATGGATCTTTTTCGCCCTGAATCAACAAACAAGGACAATTGACCTTGATTCAAATGACCTGTTTCCTTGAGAAGTTAGGTGAGCATGTCATAAATATTAAAGAGACAAAAGATTAAATGATCTAAGAGTAATCAGACAGCAATGAGCCCTGCCTCTTTGAGTGAGCATTTGCTTAACAAGCATTATATAATGATCTAATTTCATGGCTACATGGCAGTCTTTGAGACAGCTGTTGGTGAGAGGTCAGCAAAGCTCTGTCTGGGACCTTCATTATAAGACAGGACCAAACACAGTGTTGAGTAATACCTGCTGGTCCCCGAACAACAATCACAGCTACCTGCTGAGATATCTGCTCAGTCAGGGTATTACACAGCCATGCATTATTGATTATACTGCCTCTAATCAATAGGAAGGGCGGGAATGAGCAAAACAAATTGACCGAAGCTGGCTGGCACTGGATAAAGGACTGAAAGATAATCATGGGAAGACAAATACTGCACGTTGATGACACATGGGTCAATGAAAATAAGAGAGAATGCAATAAAGAAGAGGAAAAATCTTTAAAAATATATAATATATTTTCTAACATCATTCATTATTTTAATTTGTTTTGTTTTACAGAAATCATGAATTAATTCACAAATGTCATTAAGTTTTTGGAGAGTCACACCACATGACAATTATCTTGCCATAAAAGGTCAAAATATAAGGTTCAAAAAATCCGTCATTTCCTGTTTTTTTATTTATTTATTTTTCTTCTATTCCTTGGAAAACTTTTGTCCATCAAATTGGAATTATATCAATAATTATAAATAATAACAATAATAACAAAATCGAATTCGTTTTTTAATATTTTGATATCAGGACAGTGGTCACATTTCTGAACTTATGCCTCCCAAAAATTATCAAAATGAATTTTAATTAAGAAATAAAAACATTTTCATAACAGAAGCAATTATTCAAGTCACTGCAAGCATAACTTAACATAAAAGTTACAGATCTGGACAAAACACTACATGTGTCACTGACCAATATATTATGAAAAATGCTATACAAATTAACAGAACTTCTAAATACTACGGTTTGATGTCCAGAGTGGCCATGCACATCAGGGGTCTGCAATCTAATGGTGCTGTCTCTTCAAGGCCAAATCATTCCTCCTCCCATCCTCATCCCAGCTGTCACTTTGCTCATTTCCCTGAGAGCATCTCAGCCGGCTCCCCTAAAAACCCCACCCCAAATCTGTCGTATCTCATTACAAGCCCTGGCTAAGGGCTCCAAACTCCAGGCTTGTTGCCAGAGCTTTAAAGGCAAAGAGATAGAAATCACCAGGAGGTAGACGGTAAGACTGCTGTCCTCAAAAACAGAGGCCACGCTTGAAGTTCGTGAACGCTGGGGTGCCATGGTGACTAAGCAGATGAGATTAGTGCAAAAGAGGGGTTAAAAGTGTTGTGCATGTGATAAAAACACACAAACAGCCCAGGTAGTCTGTAGTTTTGCCATTAGTCATCCTCACACAGTTGGTAAGTAGATGTCTTAGGGATTCACCGCCAGGCAAACACTATGACACATTTAGAAAATCATAAATTAAAGAAATCTACACTCATTCTCCTGTGTTCGCCCTTCCGCAGTTCATATCACTGCAGACAAAAAACATCAACAAGTTTCAATCTGTTTTTTTGGTTAGTTAATCCAAACTTTTAAAATGTGTCATCATTAATCATTTCATTGCCAATGGCCAATGCCATTGACTTTCAATTGTATGGGCTATTTATTTATTTATATATTTTTTGCAAAATATCTTTTCTTCTGTTCTACAATTTGTGGGTGATTTTCCAGAAACGGAAAATGAAATCACTTGGAATGATATTGGAAAGACAGAAGAAAAAAAAAATCAAACTGCATACGTAGAGTTTGATGTCATACCAGCCTTCTCTAACAAACCCCCTAGGTGGATATTCCTTTGGAAAAGTCCAATAAAAGCATGTAGATCAAGCTCTAATAATGAAGAAATGTTAGGCACAGGATGTTGTAATCTCACCCAAACCTTACATAAGTATTTAGACTTACTCTACATTAAAATGAATGTAAAATTAATCAATTTTCATTTCATTAGATAGATCATTTTCCTATAAAACAAGTAAGCTAGGATTTGGCCAACAAATTATATTAGCACTTGTATCACAGCTGAGATGTGAGAAGATACACACATTTGTCCTTAACTGAAAAGGAGCATTATGGTGCTCAGAGCAGTGCTATTGTCTCTGTAACTTTTATGGGATAGAAAAAAAGGCAAATATGAAAGGGACCAGTTGTTTCCAGGAGGCGGGTTGGATAGTGTACACTACTTGCGTCACTGAAGGCAGCTTAAAGGAAACCATCCATTCATCAGAACAAACAGGAAGCAGAAGGGGGATGACAGGAAGTCACTTCGTGCAGCCTGCTATAAAGGACGAGAGAATTTGGATCCAGCTCCACAATGCAAGAGGAATTGGTCTAAAACTCTTGGGAGAATGGGAAGAACAGCTGGCTGGGATAAGGGCCTGCACCTGAGCACCTGAGCTAAAGTTTGAGGCCTATTGAGAGCCAGAAACTACAGTAAACATTGAGGAAAAGCACTTCCAGTCTGATGTGGTAGAGTGCCTTGGGTCCCCATTTTGGTACATCCATCAATTTATAACACATTTCAGAGGGGTGGACTCTATTAGTTCCAGACATGCCAAACCTAATTCTCAAATGAAAGATGCATTCTTTATTGAAGGAGAGAACAGGAAATGGGGGGATGGGGGTTACAGTTTCAGGAGAGGTGGAGAGAATGATAAGAATTGAAAGAGAAAAAAAAAATAGCTAACATTTTTTTGCTTCAGCATTTCCCTCATTTGATGCTGAATTTCCCCACCCTTTAAAACACATTGACATGAAAATTTTAGTTTTGGGGGATTTTTTCTCTTAAAAATAAATAAATAAGAGTTTACCTGATTTCGCAATCTCTTTAAAATTCTTTCTTTCTTGTAAGGGTGAAAGATTTCCTCCTGAGGATTTTGCAACAAGTTTAAGTTGGTCACACGGATTCTCCACACCGACCAATAGAAAGCTGCTTGGTTTCAAAGTGACTTGCAGGAATTGTGCTTCAAACACTAGACACTAATAGTTACACTATTGACAACAGATAAATTGACCTTTTTTTTGCCCACAAAATTTTGCTAATGTGAAAATGAACATTAACTGAAATTAAATGAATCAAAATCAAAATGAATCTTGTAAATTAAAACCAAATCAAAATAAGAAATCTGTAACGAAACCCATTCCTACCCTTAATACCAACAACTTTTGACTAGTATCTTTGCGGCAGTGATGCAAACTAAAGCTTTTATGTCCTACACCTACTTTCTGTTTAAATAGGAAATATATTAACAAAGGTGTAAAATATAGCGCTTGTTAAGCCAATTCATGAGGCCTATAAATACTTGAAGAGACATAATGATTGGATACATCAGTGTGATGATGACACAAAATCAGGAAATAGAAAGTAGGAGGAGGAGGAGGAAATTACTCTGGTTAGCTTCAAATTATTAAATTCAATGACTGAATGCTACTTCTAGAGCAGTATGGGACCATTATATGCTTTCATACTGATGAAGGAGAGATTAATGTATGATTAGTTGCTTTGTAAGGACCATTTCAAGGAGCTTGTTCTATGACTCTAATTGTGTGCAAGGAGACAGGAGAAGTGGAAAAAGAGAAAAAGGCACATGAATGACATCACAGCATTGACACACCAGCACAGACTATACCAATGAACATCAGAATGAATAGATAAAAATGGACATGATTCCATTAGAGAGCAGCTGTCAGGACTAAATAAACATCTCCTTGGTAGAACAAAAGAAGGATAAAGGGTGTGATTGCGTGTGTGTGTGTGTGTGGTTCAAAAATAAACTCAAGCTGACAGACCATTATCATAGCCTTCATTCTGCCCAATTTCCATAATCAAACCCGTTACTGTGGAAACCACGTAGTATATAAATGGTAAGGGATGGGAGATTGAAAATCAAAACCTCTCACTGAACTCCCTTGATTAATCATTAAAACATTAAAAGGAGATAATTGCTTTATGATGGTGACCCATATTTCCTGCTCCCCGGCTAGACTATTTCAGTGTGGATCAGGAAACACAGCGTGGGTTTTCCTTGAGGATAGACTATTGGGAAAAGGCTCCATCTACACAGCTGACGTTACTCCATGAGAGCCGACGGGGTGGAAAAACTGTTGTCACCTACTCGTCTGTACAAAACAAGGAGAGTTCACACATGTACACATATTTAACAGGATGTCTCTCTGTCTCTTTTAACACCTTCAGAACAGGAATAATGGAAACCATAAACAAGATGGTGGACACAATGGATGCAGCATCTGTTCTGACAGTAATTGTTTTTTAAATGAATGACAATTTCATTTGTTTTCCATTTACAATCAAACTAGTGACCTTGTACAAATGACATTGCACAATTACTATAGAGAGAAAATATTGATTCAGAACCTTCATAAATGAAATACAAACATAAAAAAGCAACAACAAAACAACAAACCTGTTGCACATCCTTTATTCATCATTCTGTAGAAGTAGAGTTAAAGACCCCCTGTTGTAAAAATCAAGCTTTTGCTGTTGTTTTAATATGTGATGTTTTTCATTTGCTTTAAGACAAACCGTGTAGATTCATGTCAACACCATTGCTGAGTATTTTCTCCTTAAAACTGCAGTGAACCAAAGACAGTCTCAAAAACACTGTTTACAAGGTAGTTTGTGACATTAGAAACACCAGCGTTTTGAAACCATCACATCAACGACTTGATCTCTCAACTGTCGTGAGTGAGTGGGGACGGGCTAATTTGCTTATTCCTATAACCGCATTTACTAAATACATTCAAGCTATTTTATGGCAAGACGACCATTTTTATTATTTTTTTCAAGGAAAAAACGTTTCGCTGATCACTAACTCTGAAACACAAACTTTCCAAGAAGACTTGAAAGCACTCATCTCTATTCCTAATTAAATTCCCTGAACCTGGTGATCAAGATATTTAGGAATACTATAAACTTACAGAAATGTGTGTTGGGGCAGGTTGGAGCAACACTCTGCAGGATAGTGGCCCTCCAGGAGCAGGATTGGACACCCATGCCCTAGAACAACATATCAAACTCCATAAAATTGCTCCATATTGAAGATTAAATTTAGGTCGTTATGCACTGATGATCTTTACTTCCTGGTTATGTTAACTTCTGCAACCAATTTAATAAGTAACTGAGTTGGAACCAGAACAGTCTAATTTGGGAACCAATCATTCTGGTTTCATGATCTAGAAGAAATAATTTACTGAAAAGATCCGACTCAAAGGAATGATTAACTCAGCAATACAAATTTGCTATTACTCTATATAATGAAATATGCTATATATGGTACGTTTTCTCCTTTTAAAGCTTGACGTCACTATTCACTTTCACTGTTTTGAAAATAATTTTCTACAAATAGTGTTCCACTAGGGAAAGAAATCAGTAATTAAGAAGTAAATAATGACATTTTTGGGTGAATTATCATTTTAAGCTGCCAGTCTGCAGAGTACCTAAAGAGATCAGTTCATTATTTGATGGCACAGGTTCAGGGCATTCCACAAAAGCTCCATTGAAAACATCTGGGGGACAGAGGGTGGTTCTTCTAGCCCAGTAAGTTTTGTCAGGAATGGACCAAAGGGGAGTACGCCCAGCGGGGTGGAATTCCTCCAGTAAAGCCCAGCTCCGCTTTAGAACTATACTGGGATGTTAACCTACATCAGGATTGTACGGTCCATCTCAGAATCGTAATGTTATACCACATGAAGAAAGAGGAAGTGAGTGAGTGAAACAGACAAAGATGGCTAAAAAGAAGAACTTTGTTATCAAAACTAGCAGATTCCATTTCCTAGTCTAGTCTTGTTTACTGAGGCCTCACGCCAGACTTGCTCTGGGCATGAGTGGAGGGGAAATTCTTTGGCTGTTAGAAAAACAGGAGTCAACCGTTACTCCAACTACAAGCCGGTGCAGAGCCAGCGACGATGCCTGCCACAAAATTTTCTCAAGGTTGAAATTCCTTCAGTCTTGCTTTCTTTATTCATGCAACATTGGCTTTTATGATCTAATGCCAGGGACTGTGGCCGAACTTCTCCAATTAGCGAAATGACACATGGTTTGGTTACCATTTTCAGCAATCCATTTACAAACATCGGCTGCTGAAGAACAACAAACTATTGAGCAGTCATCAGGGTCGTTTAACAGCTCATGTGCTCATCTGGCTCCTTGAGACTGCTTTCAAAGTTAAAACCAATTGCAAACAGCATTTGCAATCCGTGAAACAGGATACTCAAACAAAGACAAAATATACCCCTTTTCCAAAGCATTTTGAAAGCCGGTTCGGAGCAGCTGCTAGCGCGCGAACCAGTTCTTTGTGTTTTCAACAGCCAAAGAACCAGTTCTCGGACAGGAACACTGGTTCCAAAGCAGCACCAACTCAGTATTACAGTATTTCAATTGTTTTTAAAGCCTTATTGGTACACGAGTTAGAGATAATCCCAAAGTAATGTTGTACTTGCAAGCGTTTCTAGCTAAGACGTATGGCGACGTACAGAGTGACGTAACGACGTCGTTTCCAGGGCGCTCAAGTCAGTGGAAAAACAAACAGGTTCTGAAAAGGGTTCGCAAGTTGAACCAAATCCGAACCAAATTTGAACCAGCACCAGTTCCGAAACAGTTATTTTTAGTTGGAAAATGGGTAATAGTGAGCCTCTGAGACTATTGGATTCAGTGCTATTGAAATTGATTAGAATGTAAAATTGGGTGTTCCATCCTAAATCCAACTTGTATCCACATTAGAGGAGCCTTTTGTTCATAATGTAAAGGCTTTTGGTCAAGCTCATCCTCAGGTATATTTTGACCAATTGAAATGCTTAAACTGCTTTTCAAAATCTATCATTATTTGCTATTGCTTCTGAAACTTTGGTTACATTAATGTTGACCTTCACTAAAGTATTGCATTAACTACTGCTATACTTTTAGGAAGGTTGCATACCTACAGCAGCAGCAGAAAACAATGGAAAATAGCAGTTTGGTTTTTGGTATATACACTGACACTAAACGTCAAATCAGAGTTGGAGCAAGATATCACATTTTGATTAAATATAATGAAGACATTGATTTTTTTTCTATACTTATTTACCTAATACTTCTTTACTGGCATTTTTGATAAAGTGTAATGCATTTTTATGAATAAAATGTTTCATTTGTTTGTTTTTGTTTTTTTAAATCTGACTTTGACCCAAACTTTTTAAACATTCATATTATGAAATAACCAAAGGAAGCATCATAGACTCCCGAACAAGCAGCAAAAATACTTAAAACCCAAGTTTCAGTCAAGTTTGTGCATCTAATTTGAACATTTCTGTGCCAACAGCCAAACAGGCACAGCAGGATGAGTGACATCAGCATACTAAAGCACATTTTCTTACACAAGTTCTCATTAAATTCATTTTGCTATCAGTGACATCGACGGAAGAGAAGCAGAGCCAATTAGCTCAGCAGATGATGAGTTGCTCAATAGACAAAGAACGAGAGGGGAGAAAAGTGTGCATTGAACATAAGATAAAATTTATACAAGATTTCTTTCCCTCATGGTATTTCATTAGAATATTCTTATTTAATGGAAAAAATGAATGTGATGAATGTCATTGTAGTCTGTAGGCTTTTTTTTCATTTGATGGTATAGAATGGGGAAAAAAGTGATTATTCTCCAATAGCCTGACACCAAGATAGTTGACAAGACAGACAAAAAAAAAATCTGTCATTATTTATTGGAATGACATGAGACAAGGTGACCAAATAATAACAGAATTTTCATTTATTGGTAAAATATCCATTTAAAACTTAACTTGGCTAAAAGGTTTTATTTTTACAGATTACCCGTGTTGTCAGAGAAAACTTTTAGTTCCTGTGACATATACTCATTTAAGGATAGCAGGAAGAATGGTGGTTTGATGGAGGTTGCATCAAAGTGTCTGGTTAACTGGTTAACTACGTCTTTTCCCCATTCCCATCCTACCTTTAAAACACTAATGGTATTTTACTTTCCATTTAGAACAATTAGGGCTGAGATCACATGTGAGCCCTGGCCATCTTCATTCAAATCATAAAAGGAAATGCTTCTATCCTTCCATCTCCCCCTGCCATGAGAATAAACGTTCAAATTTACCAGCTCCACATTTCTGACAATCAACCAATGAGAAAACAGTATGTTCCTCTTATTGAAACAGTGTAAATGTTAAGAACAAAATACTACATTTCTGACAAAACGTTTATATAGCTAAAAATAGAAGTGTTTTGCTTTTATAAAATATATTAAATAAAATATTTAAAATATCCTATATGTTAAAAATATTATTGGTCAGTTTGCTCAACAAAAAAAAAAATAGTATGTAATATGTAAATATATATGTAAATGTATGTAAATATAATATGTAAATGTAGTAAAATATTAATAGTATGTTGTAGTATGATGGTTTGCCAATCTGAACACAGCATACTGTTTCATACTACATGCATACAGAATTGTTCTTAAAGAGCAAACATGAGCTGTTAATCTGCTTTTGGTTGTAATAATAAGTTGACCTTCTGTCAGTCTTTAGGGCTTGTTTCAGTGGTGCCACTTCCTTACCTCACCCAGCTTCACCAGCCCTCCACAGACCCAGTGCCATGAGCGGACACGGCCATCTGTGCTGCAGTCTGGTCCCCTGCTCCTTTCTCCAGCGTGCCATGTACTGCGTCGCTCAGTCTAAAAACAACCAGCCATCTGGCAAGACAGATACCGTGGGCCAGGAATTACGGGATGGCATACTGAGACTCCCTCAGACTAATATACCATAGCCAGGTTAGCACAGAAAAGGTGCCGGGAAATCTAATAATGAACTGATTAAAATCCTTAGAGAGTATCTGACTGTACAGGGGGGATTATTGCAGAGACAAGCATTGATATTACTGGGGGGTTGCTCATAAAGACTGCTAAGAGGGCTTCAAAGTTTGAACATGAATGTCTATAGACAAAAAAAAAGTGTTTTTTTAAGAAGTGAGAGGGAAGAAAAGATGAAAAAGCTAACATTTGCCAAAAAAAATTGGGTCAGCACTGACCTCAAAAAAGAGGGATAAATATATGCATGATATATAAATGAATTATATATTTAAATAGGCTAACTTCTGATTCAGGTTTGTCTACTGGTACCAGTCGATACTCCAATGCCGGTATTACAGTGTACCGGGTACCCGCTGATAGACTCTGCTTTCTAGTTTGTGTTTGTTTGAACGCCCTCTGACCATCAAAGGTTTCTATTTACAATGTTTTTACAAGCTTTGAGCATTGTAGCCAATCACAATCATATCTGTTGAACTTGTGAAGTCAATGGCCTATCAGAGCAGAGGTCCTAGTCAGTATGCTAGTCAAATTCCTCTTATCGCTGAAAAATGAATGAATATAACTTAAAGGTCTGCTTTTTTTATATATTTTTACTTGCAAAGCAAAGTCCTGGAAATCACCCACAACACATTTGCATTTTTTGCATGTGCAAGCAAGCACCACTCATATTTTCATCCAAAAAAACCAAAAAAACTAGTTGAACTTTATTCTCTATTGGCTAGGGGAATAAAAATAAACCCTCAGCCAATCTTTGTCTGCAATGACAGCTGCCTGAAGAGCAGAAATTTCACATACAGTGATTATCTGCAAGAAAAACTGTTTCTCTGTGGGACTAATGGATAGATTGCTCTATTGAACCCCTCAGCAGTACAGGAAAACATCTCTCAAGTACTCAGGTAAGACGTTAACAGATTGAAGCATGAAAAAAGTCATTGATCTGGAGGAAAAACACAAGCTTTTCACACAAAACACTCCGAGCATTGGACAGCCACACAGTTCTCACTCCCACCGTCAGTACAGACACTTCAGTTCACAAACACACACACGCATTTGCAAAACTCCACCAGGAGGCTCGACGAACTTAAGACACCGTCACAGTCTGTTTTTCAAATAGCCAACGCATAATAATCAGCTTTGCTGCCAGTCCAGGGATTTTGGAGATTTTGCGCCCTGCATTAATCCAGCAAGCTTTGACAGGAAGTTTCTGTTGCTAAAAATAACAAATCAAAGTTATTTTTCTAAGTGAAACGTAGTAATTGAAACAAAATTCTCAGTGTGAAATGTGTAATTTGACTAACGTTCCTTCATGGACATACTTCAGAAAGAAATGTGTCATCCAGTAAAAATAAAGCAAGGCTTTACGCTTGACTTAGACAAACAGTGGGTGGCACATCCACAATAAATAATGAATACACAAGGCTAAGGATTTTCAGGGTTCACTGTCACTTAAAGAGAAAACTGAGCCAGCAAACAAATCTGCTGCTGGCAAAATTGAACACAGCTGTCAGCTGATGTTCATCAGATGCATAACATATAGATACAAAATGCATATGGCTGTATTGTGAGGCTTTCCACATGCTTTGTTGCATTTCTCAATTCAGCTACAAATGGGAAAAATGAAAAGAGAGAAATTAAGAAAAGGCGGCAAAGGATTGATACAGGATGGGCACATCTTGCTCTTCTCAACAGACAGCCAACCTCATTAAATCCTCTGTGGGTGTCACTTCCTACAGAGAACCTGAAGAGTATGTTCAGCGCATGTCTGCATCGTTCTGACTAAAAAGAGAGACAATATCACCAAACTAACCAATTATAATGTCACATCTCCAGTCTCACACACCTTGAAACATTAGTCTTTGTATTGGAAATATGAACATGTTAAGGTTGGTTCAAACATCACAAACGTGTTCTGGCCGATAACAATAAGCCAATTATTTTCATGTTCTACTGTATATTCGTATAGTTTTTGCATCCCTATGTGGAACCACAATGTGTTAAGTATTCAAGAGTGGCATTCTACAGTTCCATGTTTGCATGCAGCAGATTTTCATCTTATCCAGTCCTATGACTGCGTAAAAAGAATGAGATGGTAAAGGAAAGAAGAGAACGATACAGATCGGAGAGCATGGATAAATAAATGAGTGTGGAGACAGGGTGCAGGGACACGAGGGGAGCTTATCAGAATGTCACATTCCCATGCTGGAGATAACAGCTGGCACTGGAGCCGCTTCGTACCAACAGTGTGTGGTGGGACACTGATACCATCACCTGTCCTCCAATCATAAACATCTACACAACAATATCATCAGAACAGAAAGTGAGTGAGAAAGAGAAAGTGAGCAAGATATATAACATACTTTATATACATTAAAATTATATTAAATAAAAAATATTTGTCTGTCTGTATATATAATATATATATATATATATATATATTAGAGCCCAACCGATAAAGGATTTTGAAGGCCAATACCGATACAAATATTTTTGGGTTTTAAAATCCGATATTCCGATATATCGGCCAATATTTTTTTTTATTAAATATTGTTGGATTTCACACACGTGTAAAAGAAAAGCTAACTTTTCTTCACAAGATACGTTTGATACTTTTTCTCTGTCTAAATGTTCACTCCTCGCAAGTATAACTGGATTTTACAATGCAGGGACTGTAACTAGAGATATGCTAGTTATAAATACAGTAATCATTACTTTATTTAGGCAGAAAAAGTTCATTGTGGTTTCCAAGCTCATTAATGTTAACGTTAGCAGTCTTCCACTGATGATAGTGGCATAAGCTAGCTTTGTGGTTAGCTAGTCTATGATGAGCCATAATTTAGCAATAGATAACGTCATACTGCAAATTGTAAAACATACATTTTCAATATAACAGGCCAAGGTTAGATGATTGAAGCGGGTTTCGTCAATTTTTAAATATTCATTTATCGGCCATTATAACTGCCGATACCGATATTTTGGAAAATGCCTAATATCCTAAAATGCCTAAAATGCGATATATCGGTCTGGCTCTAATATATATATATATATATATATATATATATATATACACACACACACACACATGCGTATACAGCATATTTAAGAATGTTTGAAGACAAGCATTATGATTTTGGATAATACGGTAATATAAAACGGAAATAAATATCTAACATACCTTCATCTGTCTCAAACAAAGACATTGCAAGGCTGAACTGCCATGAAAACATTTCACATGCACAGGCAAATTTCTCCATTCCACAAATCTCTTTTCAGATGTCTATACTGATAAAAGATAAAATAGCTGCAAGGCTTTCATAATGAAATCATAAAACTCTCTGTGGAACCACTTTAATGTCTCTATGAACAGGCCAACAATGCCTCTAATATGCATTAATTAATAATGAAAAACAACATTATAGAGCTTGATGTGTTTCAATTTGCCATATTAAAGGCTGCCAGTGGACAAATACAACATCTATCTCCTCCACATGTCGTCTTCAAAATCAAACTTGAACAAATGAACAAAACCAGACATTCTGGCTGGTGACCACCTGCAGTCAGGCTGAGCTGATGTCCTCATAGCTTTGGGATGATGTTTACGGGTGTGTGAGGTAAGCTGACAGGCAGATCTCTCCCCACCTCCTCCCTCCTCCCCCCTCCTCTCCCTCCTCCCTCGGAGGAGACCATAGCACTGGCTGCTTAGAAAGCAGAAAAGAGATTAGCGGGGCACAGAACGGCCTGGTGCCCATTGTCTGCCCATTGTATAGCTGTATTATCGCACCCACTCAGGGTGTTGACGGGCCCACGGTTAGCCGCCGTTCTGCTGACGTATGCTGGGCCTTTGTGTGCCAGGTACGAGTCCAGAGATGGTGCGTCTCTTTTTCGTAATGAGCTAACAGAGTTTAATAAACACATATTAACACATAATATACTCCTATTGTTTTATATAAAGTGAATTGTAACTACTACAGATGAATACTAACAACCCAAAAAACATATTTTACTTTATTTATGAATAATTTTACTCTTCATGAAGTCCCTGCAAGGAGATTTTGTCAGATTTAGTTTTCTAAATATACTATATAAGGGATATTTCACATTCTGCTTGGCAAGGTAATACACGTAAAGTGTATTATACAGATGAGGATATTGACATTCAGAGAATATGATAAGCCAAAAATTATTTTCATGTTATACTTATAACCAATAAGCTATACATGGATGGAGAGATAAATGAACAGACAGACAGATAGATAGACAGACATACAGACTAAAACACACCATTAATAAGATATGGACCAATGGGACCAATATGTGGGTGATTTTATTTGCATTCCTACTTTATAATACCCATTTCACTAAAACATTCTACACACAGGAGGGTAAACACACTTTTCAATTTCAATTTCAAAGGCATTTTGTCTTCTCACAAAAAAAAAACAAAAAAAAATCTGACATCTATTCCAAGATTGAACTGCACACTTCGCTTACCCAGCAGTTTTTACCAGGGGCAGTGCTAAAAAAAAAAAAAAAAAAAAAAGAAGGAAAACACGTAGGCTACTGGACCTGTCTGAAAGCTGAAGATAAATCGAACCATTCTCTATACTTGCAGGTACTCAAGCACTAGCAAACCCGCACACATCAGCGATATGTGAACATCTTAATTGTGGTCACATATGTGTATGCCAGAGGCTGAGTAATATGAAACTTTGTGGGTTTGGAGTGTTATTTCTCTAACCTGAAGTGTCACAATGCTGAGGAGGGTATTACTGTAGATGGTCCCTCAGTCACGGTCGAAAAGCGCATTATGATTTCAAAGCACAATGTCGGTGTAATGATTATTTATAGCTGGGGCGAGAAGGCTTCAGATTCACACATCCTTTTAATGCTGCATAAATAAAGAGGTTATTAAATTACTGTTCTCCAAGCAGACACCACACACACAGTAAAGCTGTGGCATACACTGAATTCCAGCAAGATGCTGTATTTGTATGAGGGAACAGTATTGAATTGTGTCGGTGAACGGCGGTTTACCTGCGCTCAACACTTCATATCCAGAGAGACATTCCTCCAGACCAAAGGAAACGGTTAGAAAAGTGCGCACATTATGTTGTGTGTGCTTACATGCACTAGAACACAGTCCCACTGTGCATTAACCGAGACTCACATCTGAGCAAACATAAGCCATGTGTCAACACAGAAGCAGATAGACAGCAGGGAAGAGAGACAGCAAGATGTTATCGGTTTCATGGCTGATCTCATGATGGGAAGAGAGGCTATGAAATTAATCAGGCATGTTGCAAAGATCTTGCATACTACATGAATATGAGTGTCTGTCTATTTTAGGGATTCTAAATAAAAAAACTCATTAAACACACTTCCAAACTCTTATGAGATCATTTAATCTAGCATATTTTGTCCTTTAAATCCTTTACAGTATCATATCCACCACATCTTAAATAATGTGTTGTGTATAATAATTAGATGGAAATGACATTGAAAACTTGGAGTAAATACCAGACTCCAATGTATTGTTAAAGGAGTAGTTCACTTTAAAAAAAAACTTTTGCTGATAATTTACTCACCCCCATGTCATTCAAGATTTCCATGTCATTCTTTCTTCAGTCGAAAACAAATTAAGGTTTTTGATGAAAACATTCCAGGATTTTTCTCCATATAATGCACTTTACTGGTAACCAAACGGTTCAGGGTCCAAAATACAGTTTCAGTGCAAACTGTTCAAAGGGCTTTAAACGATTCCAGACGATGAATAAGGGTCTTATCAAGTGAAACGATCACTCATTTAAAAAAAGGGGCTAGAAAAAAAAATGAACGAATCTTTTCCGGAGTCAATTCGTTCATTGAATGAACCAAATGACACGAAAAAAGATTTGTTCATTTTGATAAACGAGTTCAAACAGGAGAGTCACGAACCCGCATCACAGCTACAGAGCAAGGCGACAATTTCAGCTTATAAAACGCAAACTGTTTTTTTTTGAATGAGTGATCGTTTCGCTTGATAAGACCCTTATTCATCATCTGGAATCGTTTAAAGCCCTTTGAACAGTTTTTTGGACCATGAACCGTTTGGTTAACAGTAAAGTGCATTATACAGAGAAAAATCCTGAAATGTTTTTTCACCAAAAACCTTATTTTCAAAAACCTTGTTTTTTTTTAAAAAAGTGAACTACTCCTTTAATTCTATTTCCATAGCATTTTATGTATCCTAAATACACAGTTAAACAATATTTTTGTATAACTTGACAAAAATATAATGCTCACAAACCATTTTTAACTTGGTTTTCTTTACAAGTTTCCTATTTTACTGGCTGTCTCCTTGACAATCAAGTGGATTTTTTTTTTTTTTTATCTGTTGGTTGTAAATATCACCACAACGTCAAAAGTGACAGTCAAAAATGGGTAAAAATTGATCTTGAAATCATTTTCAGACAATAAATATATAAATATTAAATACTGCATAATCAGAAATATAATCAAATTATTTATATTTATTAAATACAATATAATAAAAATTTAAAGATACATCAATACAATTTTTAAAGAAATTAGGGTAAAAAAAAATAATAAAAAGAAATTAAAAAAGAAATCTTTACAAGAAGCAAAATAAAATGATGAAGGCCTGGTTAAAAGTTTTCAAAACAGTTTTTCCAACCCAGGACATAAACAAGAGTGAAATTGAAGAAACACTGATAGAGGACCATAATCGTAATAATAAGTATTCCTGAGACTCACAGAAAAGAATAGACAAGCAAAACTGTAGACAGTTTCAAGAAACATCTTAACAAAAGAACCTTCAAAATGTTCCAAGAGTAAAAATGTATGTCCTATTTCAATTTATTTCGCAGTGGCATGACAGCGCTCCCTGTTCTCTACAAATGTCAGGTAGCATTTTGAGTATGTGAATGATTCTCCTTCAGTGAGAGACAGCACTGCACCACACAAACAGCACAGCCTAAAATACCATTTTTGAACATACCACAGACTAATCTCCACAACCAGCGAGAAAGCTTTTGTGTGATATTTCAATCTGATCCGGTCAAGTATTGTGCACACAATACAACATCCGAGCACCATCGAGGTGTGCAGCATATCAGCCGGCATCAGTTTTCCAAGTCAAATGATAAAACCAGATTTACAAAAAGAAGTATCCCATTTATGACCTGTGGACCAGCTACTCATATGTCCAGCGAAGTGAGAAGCATGAGAAAATCAAGGTATCATCATACTATCTGACAGATCCTAATCTGACGACCTTAAAAATAACGTGGGCAGCATAAAAGATGTCCAATACATTTACAGTACTATATTACCCACAATCCAACCACAAACAGATTAACCAGCTCTCTGTCCGATCAATAAAAACTCACTTTGGCTTCTTGTTTGTATTTAAGTGATCGCCAGTGAGCGGGGTAACCTGATAGCTAGTGGTCAATAAAACATTCATTTCTGGTTTCTTAACCCAGGTGGTGCAAAACGCAATTTGATCTCAGGATGAGCTCTGAGACCCCATCAGCACAATCTGATATAATGATAAATGCACAAGGTCCTGGGGTACATCGACAAAAACAAACAATTGTGCCTGAGGTTTTCGCAAACAAAGGTTCCGTCTAATTTTGTGTGGCATAAAGATGTTAAAAAAAAAAAAAGTTATAATAACATTCACGGATGTGTCAAAAGTATTTTGTGTCAAAAATTATAAGTTAATTAGCTGTGACAGTAGCTCACAAACCCCGTCTTTGGATCGAGCAGAGAGCGTTGTCGAGGTCTGGCCTTCCGTGTCATAACTCATTCAGAATGGAACGGCATTTCCTCGGCTCAGACAAGGCCAACATTATAACTCCTGTAAAACTTCAAACCCCCTTCCTGCCTTCACACACAGACCTGCATTGTGCTAGCGGACCGGGCCTGGAGTGGAGCGGCCATTCTGAAGTGCCCGAACTGCCAAGAACATGTGGAGCCTTTTCAGCAACTGCCATTCTATTCCCTGACCCAGAGAGTTTTAGAGCCGCTGACTTGCCAAAATCCTCAGCAAAACATTTGCTTTTGAATAAGCAAAATCCAGAGACGACATTCCAGAGCTGTGGTGCTCTCCAGTGAAGATTTAGGGCAGGTACTTCAAACCAGTTGAACCAGTGTATCATTTCTCATCTTAATAAGGTTCATGGATGTTTGCTTCTTGCAGCTCATTAATTCACATCCCTGGTGGTGGGATGGGAATAGTAAGAGGTTTAACGATTCAACTGAACGATTCTGAACTACTTACTTATTGATTATTCTGGCACTTTTAAATTAACCTCTTCAATTGATTCATTGAGGGAGTGAGTCATTACACCAAAATAAAATACAGAATTCGTAAATAAACTAAAATTCGTAACACAAATGAATATGAGAGATTTCCATGACGCATGCGCGAGAACTGAACTGAAGTAGAGTTGAAGAAGATTGCAATTCTCGCGCATGCGTCGTGGAAATCTCTTGAACTCTCGGAAAAAAAGGAATGGTCAAATAAAGTTGTTATTTTTGTTTGTTTTTCACACAAAAAGTATTCTCGTCACTTGATAAACTTATAGTTGAGCCACTGTAGTCACATGGAATATTTAAACATTTCCTTCAATGACTTTCTGGGCCGTCAAGTTTCGATCCCTTAGGCAGCCTATGTAGCAGTGATCCACCTCTCAAATTTAATCAAAAATAACTTCATTTGTGTTCTGAAGACGAACGAAGGTCTTATGGGGTTGGTACAGCATGGGGGTGAGTAATTAATGACTTAATTTTCATTTTTCATTTTTTTCCCATTTTTTTTCCAAGTATTATCGTTTCATTTGGTCAGATATCATGATCTTCCATTGCTATTTTTTATTTGAAAATATTTGTTTCTATTTAATACAAAATATATAGCAATAATGTATGTTTTATATTTTTTTTGTTATACATGTTTATTTATATATATATATATATACACATCAAATCAGGTTTATACTTTGGACAGTACTCAACTCATAAAAATAATTAATTTTTCCTGTATTAAAAAAAGAAAGAAAAGAAAACCGAATGAGAATCCGTTCTCCGTGCCCCACCCTTTACACATCACACTTGCAACCAACATGAAGTGCAAGTGGTGATAGAACTAAATAATCTGGTTTTTATAGAGAGGAAAACTTATCTCCGACAATCTCATTAGATGAGTAGCGCTGACATGATGTTATACAGCCTCATCTACACTCAAGGAGAACAGAGGGGGCATGAAAGAAAGAGCTGAATCAGAATTAGTTGTTCCAATGACTGCAATCTCTTAATCATCCAGCAGCTTCCTCTCCCCATTGCCCTTCACTCTTGGGTGGTATAACTCATCCCAGCAGCCTGCAGCGTGTGAGAGTGATTTAGCCACTCGACTGGGAAACAGCAATGTGTCGCTGTAATGACTCGGAGAGCGGCAGGTTTTTCAGGGATGGGCGGCGGCTGCGACACCGCATGCAAGGTGAAATACAACAGCCATTTAGAGATGGAGGAAAGCCTGCAATCACCAGGAGAAATGGTGTGCTGGGAAAACACACAGCTCCACCGCAAACACGGAGGATGCGGCAACTGCAATTGTCACAGACTAACGAAACAAAGAGACCATAAAAGGGTCCCTGGTAAATTATACAGTTGAAAAACTATCCCTAACTTGTTGGTATTATAAGCCTGTGACCTGTTCATGTAAGATGGATTGTGGGGTTTTCACAATGCCACTTTACACAAGGTGATGCTTGCCCTCACCTTCTGCCGCAAATGCACAAACACACAGGAAGTAGGCCAATGCAGACTGAAGGAGAGCAAGGGAGGGAGGCTTATGACACCTCAGCAGAAATACACTCTGCCATGCTGAATAATTCCTCTGCAAAACAAAACACCTCCTGGAAAAGCTTTCAAAAAATCTTTTAAATCTTTTAAAAAATCAATTTTAACCAAAGTGTAGCCTAAATATTTCATGTCTGATACTGCATTTCCAATATTAGGGATGCAAGTGTTTGATTGGCATATTCTATTCTATTCTATTCTATTCTATTATAAAAACACATTGAGTAAAGCAGCAGTAATTTGCTTCAATGGGTTTTCAAGCTTTCAAAACATTAAGAAATAAAAAAGGCAAGCAGACCTTTAGATAAAAAAAAACGACAAGACTTTTATCTTCAGATCAATTAGTTTAAGCTGTTTTATTCATTGATATTTTACAGTTTGAGAAAAAAACCCTGGACAATTACAAAAAGCATACTTATACAGCACATCATTTATATTTGTGTGCAGTTCTGAGGAATAAAAGTCAGAAGCGACATCTGTGTTAGATCTTGACCTGTTTTTTAATCATGCATGCAATTCTGCAATCCTTTGCAAATGATTTTATACACTTCTAAGATCCACTGCAATTCCTATCATCACAAGCTTCTTTTTTTCTTGCTTGCTGGGGAATGTCTGGTGCTGTTCTAGTTCCTGCAGCCCCCAGGCACAAAAAGCTGCAATGCAGGAGGGAGCAATCAGGACACGTTGTTCTAGAAAACACACCGCCTGTTCCTGTGAGTTTAATGAATTGGTCGGTACCATAAGGTGACTGCAGGTGCTCTATAATAACACATTGAATGATGTATAAAGAGAGATGCCAGATTTCATGTTGCAACAACACAGATGCTGACAGAGGCCATCATAAATGCAACATTTCTTAGTGCAAGAATCAGGCAAATAACCATTTGCAAAAATGAAAGATGTCAACTGTAGTTCAAGCACACTGAGCAGTTTGAGGAGAAATTAAATTCCCCTTGGGTTTAATCAGGGGTGGGTCGGCTATGTGCTAGCGCAAACTGAACAGCCATTTGTGCCTGCAGCAGGAGGCATGATTATATTTGACAGACTGAGAGAATCAATCTGGCAATAACACAGATGATGAGAACCACACTAGGCATAGACCACTTCCTAATGTTACTCAGTGCTTAAGACTGACTAAAATGGTCTCAAAAGCAGCAAAAAAATAAAAAATCTCCATTTTGTAAATCTAGTCAAGAAAGCTTTGTGTGCGTCCATGTAAATTTTTGTCAGATGCCATCTCTTTAGAGTTTTTACCAGTGTTTCCTACATATGTATTATAAATAAGTGAGTGAAAAAGTTTCACGAGAGTCATTACATCCGGGTCGCAACTGTTCACTACTCCTTCACTGAACCAAACTAAGTTAATGACTATATTCTAAATGACTCAAAGCCACAGTTCACAGCTGACAATCTCATTGAACTGAGAGGTTTTTTTTTTTAATTGTAATTATGATATAAAAACACTTCACATTTTGCTAACATATTATTGGTGAGCTTATTAATTAACACCCAGGTCCAGTAATCAACATTGTTCCCCAAACAGAATATCATTTCAGAGGTAGACTTGCATGGCAAAATTTTACTTTTGAAAACACAGCAGTGGCTGTTGATAGAATCTAAAAGTAAAAAGCTATGAACTGAAATGCTTCTGAACAACCATCTTTAAATCAAGCAATTCTGTAAAAGTAATTTGATCAATAGTCTTTTTTTCTGTTTCTGCACAATAGTGCAAGATCAGATCATCCTTCAACGGTGAGGAGAAAGTTTCATTAAAACACTGAGGCATTTGGCACTACATATTATCAACATGTATAATCGGATTTACAAATGCTAAATATCTCCAGATTGTGCACATGATGGCAAAAGGCAATTTGGAGTACTACAAAACCTGATTAGCCTGCTGTGATTATGGTGATTATGGTAATGCTGAAATATTTACTTGTGGATAACCACTATGTTAATCAGGACATTCAACATTTTGGACATATTGTAGAGAGGCTGCGTCGTTAGCCTTTGCTGAAGCCAGCCAGAATCAACTGATTTGAGCTGAATAAGAACTAAATTTAAAAAGTATTTGTCCATAGCAATAAGTTTGCAGAGGCAGCAACCCGGCTGAGTATAAAGTTGCATAAAAGATCCCTTGAGATGTGTTTGACTTCCAAAGCTCCCTGTGCAAGAGCTTAGAAACACTCACTCCACAGCGCCTGGGAGCCAGACAGCTTAGCTTTACTTCCCAGTGATTGGCAATGAGAGCTTGATTTTTGCATTGGAGAATCAGCATGTGTCTGTGTAGATTTTTAAGGTCAAATGCTATAATGAAACCTAAAACGGTCACTCGAGCATCAATAGACTCTGCGTTCATGCATTTCAAGATGGTTTATGTGGTTTAGGAAGATGGGAGTGGTGGCAGAGGATTATGGAGGACCCCTGTGTTGCAGAAGCAGGATATTGAATCCACAGGAAGGGTCTTGTGAGACCGTCTGAGGTGGGCCAGTTGAAAAAAAAGGGACTGAATCCGTTTTCCTTTACACTAACTTACTAGCTAAGAGACTGCAAATGTGTAAAGGTACTTCTCTCAAACGCACTGAAACTACAGAGCCAGAATCAAATTGAAGATGGCATCACTTTAAAAGAAAGATCAGTTGATTTGTTTTTTATTAAACAACTTATTGTTGCTAGACAAATACATACAAGCCCATTCCAGAGCAATGGAATCAGACTGCTAAATGAGGCAAAGTTTGTGAAGCTGGTGGGGGAAGGAGAACAGACATTCATATCACATTCATATTCACAGTCAACTGCACATTAGCTGTGACAAAGCAAATACAGCTCAGATGTAGCCTGATGACAGACGTTTGGGACCGAGCTCTGATCACCATTGTGTGTTCTACAGCAACATGATGCATTAGTTTGTGTCTAGCCATTGTGGTTGGGTGTCTCCTGTTGCCATGGAAACGGTGCTGACGGGCTCGGGGGCCGCTGAGAGCAGAGGTCAGTGGCGGGATGCCAGTATCCCCCCAACAGGCGTCATTAAACAATGCAAAGTGGACACAGCATGAGTCTGGAGCTCCAAGAGAAAGGCCTGCATTGATGCACTGTATGCGTTCAGCTACTGCATTTGTAAAAAACACTATATCTGTTCCAATGTAAGATATTGTAGGAAGACAATAGCTGGTCTCTGTGTTGTTCGCAGCCACACCCTTTCCTTCGTGTCGCTTGAGAAACCGGGAGAACGAAGCATCTGGCTCTTCCGAGCTGAACAAATAAGATTGGGCCGCATGACGGATATTCCTGCAGTAGAGGGGTCGTGTTATCAAAGAAGCCTTGAACAGGGCAGCGGTGGCCAATACAAACAAAGCATAAGCTAACCTCTCCCTCTTCCACCACAAAACTCCCCTGTCTCTTCCCACACACCTATCTTCATGGATCTCCAGTGCTCGTGGGATAAGGCCACTCTGTTTGTTATTGAAGCCAAGGGCATATAGGCTCACCTAATAAATGCTGGGTTAGGATTTCCCTCTAATGTTCAGAGAACAGAGAGGAGGATGAGAGAAAGTGAAAGGAGATGTTTGGCGCCTGCTTTGTGTTCTCTTCATCAGCTGCTTAATTATTGATGTACTTGTCACACTGCTAAGGGCGAGAGAAAAATGTTCTCCCAGTGAGTAAAAGTGTCCAAACACAAACACAATATTGAGCTTTCTTCAACAACTGATGACGTTTTACAGTTAGTCACCTCTAAATGACCCCAAAACATTACTGCATGTTCATACAAAGAAAACGAAAACACTAAAGCAGACAGCCTTCACGCAAAAAGTAGGCTAAATAAGTACAATTACCTATGCATTATAAAAAGTAAAATGTAATATACATTACAAATAAATTTATATTGTAAATGTCTGAAATAAAAAGTTACTTGCATAAGTGAAATATATGTAAAATATGTATTAGGCTTCAATACATATAGAAGTCAATTGATAAAGCACTGACAAAACAATTTTACAGTCTATTGAGTCCAATCTAATGACTGATAAACAGAGCATAACCTCCACGGACCAGCAACTCCAACCCTTACGCAGCAATAACAGAAGTCATGTAAAAAGTAAGCCACACTGAGAGAGTAAACACTGCATAGGACTAATTGTCTGAAAAGATAAAAAACAACATTTACCTAACATTTTTGGATCCGCCATCAAATTGATAAGTTTAATTTTACCAAGTGCTGTGAGAAAAGGCTATAAATCTCCACCTCCAGCATCCCCACACGCAATGAATGAAGCAAGGACATGCTCGAATCTCCCGTGGAAATCCACCAGTACCACTGAAATTAAAAACATGATTACAAGTTTACCGCTTTGAATAGAGCTAAGGCAAGCAGATAGTTTTGAACACTGGCAGGTTGTGTATTTCCTCAAATATGTATTTTGGATCATTTTTAACCCCAAAAAGTTACGGACTGGAGCTTTAATGTACTACTATTTGTTATAAATTCATGGCACTGCCAAAGACAGTGAAAGTCATATAAAGTCAAAGACACTGCAGAGAGTGACGTTATATCAAGAGCATAGCCGTGTTCTGAGAAAGTCAAGTGTGACTGCGGCTTGTCTACCTGCAGAATGAATGAAAGACGAATCAGAATGCTTTCTCATATTGAATCTGAATTGATGGTGGCAGCTACACTCTCAGAAAAAAATTGTACAAAATCGGTCACTAAGATGGTAAAAAAGGTTCTAACGTGCCATTTACTAATATGTAAATTGTTGGTACCAATATTAAGGTACTAGTATGCACTCGTTAGGTACAAAGGCGTACCTTTTGAACAGAGATGGGAAGTAACGTGGTACTAATACTTTGTTACTGTAGATTTTTCTGATATTTTTACTTTACATTACTATTTATTTCTGTGCCCGTTTTTACTTTTACTCCTTACATTTTAACACAAATATCAGTACTTTCTACTCCTTACATTTTACAAAATGATCTTGTGGATTTATTATTTTTCTAGTCATCAATACCGAATTCAATCTAATTGGAAGGAAATCTACGTTGCACTTGATGCACCACTACAAGACGACTCTGATTCGGCGGCATTCATTCATGGTAAATCATTGCCGCTCAATGGTGATAACGTTAGCACATAGTTGTAAGGACGGCGACATTATTGAAAATGAAGAAAACAGAGATGCCAGAGATTCGGCAGACAAGCAGCAAGACATTCCCAATCATCCTTGGCCTTGTCTGAGAGAGATGTAGAGATGTGCCCTTGTCTGAGAGAGATAGTAAATTCATCAATTTGAAAAAACACAGAGGTAAATGTATATTTTTGTTGTTATCAAAATATTACATGTGATGTGATGTTGGCAGACATCCATTTAAAATGTAAGCAATGTCATATAAAGACCCTTTTTTTCCATATCCACTTAAGTTTCTCAGCTTGCACTCTAGTAACATTTGTGTGGTCCAGGTAGCTTTGTTTAAAAATGTTTTTTTCATCCGCAAGGATACTTTTACTTTTATACTTCAAGTAAATTTCCAAGCCTGAACTTACTGTTACTTCTGCTTGAGTAAAGAAGTTAAATCAGTACTTCTACTTTTACCAGAGTATTTTTAACTCAAGTATCTGTTCTTCTCCTGGAGTACGGGAAGTGAGTAATTTTGCCATCTCTGCATTTGAAAGGGTACCACCCCAGTGACAACTTTGTATCTTTTTTCTGAGAATGTATGTGCATCTGCATATCACAAATCACTCCATTGGAATAGACGCCACTCGCCACATCCGTTTTTTTAGATGAGCTTTACAAAAACAGGCACTGCCTCCTGGATACAACTCCATATACATTGACCCCTATGAAGATACAAGCTGCTGAACTGTAACATGTCTGCAATTTCCTGACAAAATAATGTTTGCTTCAAAATGGCAGGCTGAGGAGGAAGAACACAGCGATCTCAGCATGTATTAATTTCTTTTTGGACCAAGTTAAATGCTCATTTTATCTGAAGAACATTAAAGGGAGGCTGGAATCTCATCCAACTGAAGCTGTTTGATGTCGCAGAGCTCAAACGCTACAACTGCATTTGAACTTCAGAGCTACAGTCAGCAACCCTCTCCCTCTCTCTATTTTGGAAACAGTGCAAACATCATCTAAATGTCAATTTATAGATTTTCAGAGAGGTTTTCAGTCCTTAAATTATCCTAAAATACAAACATTGGATTCAAACATGGATTTATGGAAGTTTGTTTCCACCCTAGAATTAAAAAAAAAAATTAAAAGGTATTTGCAACTTTTTCCTCTTACAATTACGACTTTAGTGCAACTGCGAGTCAGTTCACATCTCGCAAATTTGATTAATAAAGTCCGAATTGTGAGATAAAAAGTCAATTTACATTTATTTATTTTTGTGGAAGGAACAAGCTTCTATACAGACCTTGCAAACCATGCTTACAAAAAAGGTAGATTTTATGTAAAATAAAAAAGAACTAAAAGAAAAAAAAGCAAAAAAAAAAAGCATAAAAATACAATAAAATGTATCTGTTTCGTATGATTATACTTTTTGTTAGAATACATTTTGTTCAACCACCCTAATCTGAATTTTTACAGAGGGGCTTTTTACTGAAAACTCTTGCAACTACAAAGTACAAAGAGCTAAGATGAAATAACATCATGCTAACCACTTCATATTAAGCATGTTTATGGCTATTAATCCTTCCATCCAACAAAAGAGCTCTGTGTTTCTTCCCGTGATTAAATTACACTGACGGATTCAGAGACTTGGGCTTGAGGGTGACAAATTATACAGTGAGCTCCTGAGAAATACCTTACAGTTATTGTGTGACTTAATCATATATCGCTTTGAGAGATTTCTGTCCTTTCAGCATTCCTGTGTGGGGGTCAGATGGCCGGGGCCCCCTTAGTGTCAAGAATAATTACCTCCCACTCCAATGGGGCCTTTGTAAAGTGACGGGGGTAAAACAATCCCATGGAGAGGGAAAGAAACAGAGGCAAAGACATAGATGGAGCACATGTTTACATCTGTGGAGAGGCCGTGTAAGCACATGTAAGATTTTGGGTGTCTTTGAGTTGATGTGGAACAGGCTTAACATAAGCACATGAGCTTATAAAGTTTATGTCTGAGCACCAGTGCATGCCAATAATGTTTCGGGAGGTGTGAAACATTTATAGAAAAAAAAAGATACAAAGGGAAGCACACACACTCATGATCTGTAAAGATAATCAGGAAGCATTGGACACCAGGAAAAGATTGAATAACGACTGAGTATCAAGTATCAGCTTTGAAGACTTTCTATGTTTAATGATGCCTTCAAGTCATGTTGGGATGATCAAATTTGATCACATTGTGGATAAAGGATGTCAGCTGGCACTCAAAGTACCAAAAAGCATCCATGGGAAACCAGCATATAAAGATGAGAGGCTGAAAACATCTCACTAAATGCCACTTAGAGGAAAAACTCTATAGACCGCCAGCTTGCCAATGGATTTACATTTGATCACTGACCACATTGGCATTTGTGACTGTTTCATGGTGAGAGTGCTGTGGTCAGGGAGTGCTGTATTTACGGACTGCTTAACTGTGAACTATTCTGCCTAGTAAAAGAGCAGCAACAACAACTTACATGTCATAATGTCGATAATTCGGATTAATGTATTTGAGTGCATCTGAAAGCCCAGGGAAACTCTGGAGATTTAATAAATAACTTCGCTGTTGGCATTTTTCTTATAGATATCTAAAAAGACAGAAGCAGAACACTTTAGCTATAGAAAAAGGAAAAACTTCAGAAAAGAGGAGAAATAGGTAGCCTGCAATAATACTACTTGTTTGGAAGACAGGCTTAATTAAAGGTCCAAATTTTTTTTTTACCATGCAGCATTTCTGCAGTACGGGTAATGTAGGGTACCGTTTTATTCAGTACCCGCTGAGAGGAGCTGTTTTTAAACTCTTTCATGTTTGAGTGCTCTCTGTGCGTCAATGGTTTCTATTTACAACCAGTTTTTACGAGCGTTGAGCACTTTAGCCAATCATGATCATATATGTTGAGCGCAATGGCCAGAGGTGCCATGACAGAATTCACTGGAAATCAACACGACCATTTACATTTGTTTTTGTGCACTGTCACGTTCAAAAGTTTGGGGTCAGTAAGATATTATTTTGGAAGAAATTAATACTTTTATTTAGCAAAGATGCATTAAATTGACCAAAAGTGACAGCAAAGCCATGTATAATGTTACAAAAGATGTTTTTTTAAAGGAACACTCAAGACTTTTTGGGACTTATAGGAGCTTATTCACCATATCCCCCAGAATTAGATAAGTCCATCCATGTAAATAGGAAAATGTTTGCATAATTTTGTCTCTTATTGGGATTAGTATGCTAGCTGTATCCATTTACATCCAGTCTTTGTGCTAAGCTAGGCTAGTGGTGGGTGCGTCAGACAAAGGTTGAAAAAGGTATGTATGGACTTCTCTAACTCTGGGGGATATGGTAAATAAGTCCCAAAAAGTCAGAGTGTTTCCATAAATGTTCTTTTGAACTCTGAACTGTGGAAACCATGATATAGTTTGACAAAAAAAAAAAAAAATCATAGTTTGCACAAAAATATTAACCAGTAAACTGTTTTTATCATTATAAATAAGAAATGTTTCTTCAGCACACATTAAGTTGGTTCAATACAGTTCAATTATGCTATAAAGCAGCTCAAAAGAAAATCGTGTCATTGTTCAGCTGAGTTTAGTTTGGTGTTGATTCAATTCCGTTTAATAACCATGTAAAGATTGTCAAAAATATATAAAAGGGTTCAATTCAACTATTAAGCAGCTCTGTAGAAAACTGTGATATCATCATCAAGCTCAGGTCAGTTCATAGTGTCAGTATCTTACCAATAGGGATGTCCCGATCCGATCCACGGCATCGGTATCGCGCCGATACCGGCCCAGAACGCTAGATCGGAGATCGGAGGGGAGAAAAAAATATGAGCGATATCCAGTTTAGCGGCGCAGCCTGTCACGTGATGATTGTTGTGTTTACGCACACGCGCGCAGAGAATCACTCTCGCTTTGCGTGTCAAGAGCGAAACTGGCGCGCGTAAGTTTGAAGCGAAATTTACGCGTGTGACGCGCGTCAGAATCAAAATCCGTTGGCGGTCATTGTTTTTATGTCGACCGAGCATTCATCAAGAGAGTTACCGCTCTGTATTTACTCTGGATAGCAGAACAGCGGCGTGGGGATCATCGTCGCCGTATATTTGTGTCCACCGGACCCTTCGGAGCCGAACCGTTTGGCGAGTTTCACCATTTGCTCGCTCCAGGAGCTGCGCTGGATGACGGCCGCTGTCAGCGGTACTTCCGCCTGTCACGCGCCCAGTTTGATGACCTGTTGTCCCGCATCTGAGCGAGGATCACCCTCGCCCGGCCCCTCATCCATCTAATCTAGCTGTCATTTATTTTTGTTTTGATAATAAATAGAGCCAGCCTTCAAAAGTTATTAACCTGTCCTGTGATTTTTTTTCTCTCTCTCACGTCCAGACACGAATTTATGCACATATGTTGATTGTCTTTACAACATAATACTATTTCTAGATATGGAATGAATAACATTCAAAACAAAATGAACATGTCTCCATATAGAAATAATGTTTTAAGTGATGAAACATTTGCTTTGTTGTGCATAATCCCACCATGCATTTAGTCATATTAACAAAATAATTTATTGAAGCATCCAGACACTTCACCACGTGAGCAAGCAGCTAGGCTCCTGATTGGTTAACGCGGCGCGAATTCACGCCAAAGTTCAGATTTTTCAACTCGGGCGGCAGACGCGAATTCGCGTCAAACGCGTGAATGCACAACGCTCAATTCGCGCCAACTTGACGCGCGAATGGAGTAGTATGAAGCTGCAGACTCGGAGACCTGCATCTACAGTCCCCCACCCAGAGTCCCGCATTCTCAGACCCCTCGTTTTTCGAGACAGCGCCTCCTATCAAATTGTATCGGATAAACATGTGAAGAACTTGAGCCAAAACGTGAGTAGCCTATCTTCAATTTTATTTAGAGAATCGTAGTAGCCTAGGCTACTCGTTTGATTAATAAAACTAATTTAGCTCGATACAACAAATGAAAAGTCCATTTAATATTTGTAAAGATGGTTTGTAACATGATTTGAGCCATTAATGTATGTTTTTTCGCCCTCTTCACCCCGAAAATATTTAGATAGCTTACGTTTACGTTAGCCTTTAACCTTGAACTTTTTGTAGAAATGTCATAAATGCTGCAGTTATTTTCACTGCCCATTTTGTGCCCCCATATCTTTCAAACCCACAAAGCTGTCCAAAGTTCAAAAACATCTCAAGGGACACTTCAACAGAGCAGTGCAATATAACTATTTGCAAACATCTTTTTCTTTCTTTTTTAAACATCATGAGACATGTGCTATCGGTCCTATGTTGTAGGCTATTCCACACCATACATCGATGGAGTTGCCCCTGCCGAATCCATCAACATATCATTTTATGATTATGCAAAGCGACTTATAAATGAGTTTTTTTAATGCAATTGAAGACGAAAAGTAAAGTCAAGAACACAGTTTTTCTTCCTTTTTTCTTTACAGCAAGATGATCATTAAATAAAGTAGCCAACTACAGAATTGTTTATTAATGGTGTTTTGTCTATTCTGATTTGTTTTGCTTCGCATTCAAAACATCAAAAAACAGATATTGTAATGTTAGCATGGTAATGTTAATTAGACTATTATAGGTTGAACTGAAAGAAAAATTGGAATTTTAATTAAAAAAATATTTTTAAAAAACATTGTAGCAATATAATATAGCCTACTATTTTTCTGAAGATAGTTCAATCTGTAATTCTATCCCTTCCATCAGTAACAATTAGTTGTTTTTTTTGGCACATGTATTAAGCAGGGAACGCAAATATATATTGGATAATTTATTTGGAGACCATAATATTGCATCCTATTGTTTTTAATTGCATTTGGATAATCGTGCACTGTACTCTGTGTGCGGGTGTTATTCGATCTTTTGAACAGCAGGAGGCGCTGTGTTCGAAAAACGAGGGGTCTGAGGATGCGGGACTCTGGGTGGGGGACTGTAGATGCAGGTCTCCGAGTCTGCAGCTTCATAATATTGCGCGAATGAGGCGTATTCGCGTCTTCCGCGCCGCGCTCCACGCCTCATTCGCGCCGCAGGAATTTTTCTTGCATTGACTTAACATTGAAATCATTCGCGCCTGACGCCCTATTCGCGTCCGGTGTGAACGTAGCATTAGTGCGTCGAAGTTGTGATAGCGCTGTCGGCTAACGCGAAATGCTACTATTTACATTCCATGGATGTTTATTCATATACAATTGTTTTGGACTAAAAACTTCTTCAAATTGGATTGTATGGACGCTTTACAGTGAAACCAAACCATTTTTGTTGGAATGTGGACTAACAGATGGCTAATTGGTGAGTTTCTTCCAGTTTGTGTTGGTTTGTTTTGGCTGTTGGTGGTCTGACAAAGAGACAGATTGTGCCCGCTGTGTTGATTGTATCTTAAAATGGTTTACGTCGTTCGAATCACGAGTCTCTCAGCTTTCCAAAGATATGTATTATGTTTACTTTTGTGTTTGTTTTGTTTTGTCTTTCACAAAGTTAAACCTATAAACCACCCTGTGGGCCGTATACGGCACGTCGGACCACGAAAAAAAAATATCGGACTAATATCGGTATCGGCAAAAGCCAAAGGTGCGGCATCGGTATCGGTATCGGAAGTGAAAAAGTGGTATCGGGACATCCCTACTTACCAATATTGCTGAATATTACAAGTCCCCAACTAAGCAAGCCAGAGGTGACAGTGCAGGACCCCAAATTCCATCAGTGACAGAATGGAGAAAAAAAAAAAAAACCTTGGGAGAACCAAGCTCAGTCAGGTGACTAGTTCTCCTCTGACCAAACAAACCAACATGTGTGAGCATAAGAGACTTACTTAAGAGAAAAAAAAACGCAACAGATTTTAAATCAAATGCTCCTAATGAACTATGCTCGTGTTGAACAATTATGGTCCTTCCTGTTACAGATAAATTACAGCAGTACAGCTGAAGAACCCATATGTGCTTCTTTTGTTCATTATATGTCACCTGACAATGAACTGTTGCGTTTCCTGTAAGGTATTTCACTGCTTGTTTGCAGCAGGACGTGTTTATACACGTATAGTTGCATAACCCATAATTTTCTTGTAACTGTACACTTAACAGTTACACAATTCAAACTTTGTGCTACATAGGAATATTTCAAGAATATTTCAAGAAGACACAGTGTAACTCTGGGCAACAAAGTTATGCAGTAATAAAATGAGTGTAACTTGTAGTTTTGAAGACATTATCTCAGTTTTTAATTATCATCTCTGGGTGTACATTAATTAACCTATGTGCAGTCAAAGTATGAGCTGGATGAACAGGCACAACACAAGCAAGTCCCAGCCAGCACACACTAGGGCTGTGCGAAGACTTCAAAGGAGCACAACCTCCTTAGGCCTTTAAAATAAGCCCCTAAATTATTATGTAAGGGGGAATATTGTGAAAAACAGGCCGTGCATGAAGAAAAGGAATGAGAGTCTCAGGTTTGGCTCTCATTATGGAGTCATGTGCAGGGTGAACGGACATCTGGTTTGAGTAAAACAAAGTCAGAGCCTATAAAGCCCACGGCGGGCTGAGATCCGCCTGTCCCCAAATCACAGGAACCTCCAAGGGTTGCTCATCAAGGGTCTGCGAGTAATCCAAAGCACACAATGCTGGTTTCAGTGTATGTGCCCAATCAACGGTTCAGTCCGCAGTATGTGGACATTTAGTTGACTGAAGCTAATATGCAGAGTTCACAAGTTTTATCAAAAGCTTGAAGTGAGATCACATGTGGTTAGGGGAGAAGCCATAATGAAGCCACGCCAATTATAATAACAATTATTACAAAAATATAGACAATTGCTCAAAATAGTTTGGAAAAACAAATCTTTTTGCATTTTGAATGCATCTAGTCAAGATGGTATAATGATTTATTGTGTGGTGGTGCATTGTGAACAAATGGATTAGAGTATTAAGGTGTGTGTGTTTGTGTGTGTGTGTGTGTGTGTACACGAGTACACACTCCAGCTTATGAAATGTGTTTTGTGTTGTCTGCTTTAATACATGTAGCCTTAATGTAACTAGAAAGACTATTAATACAGTATAATATATCATTTAAAATAAAATGAAGAAATACATATTCATTCCTTCCAATAGCCAATAACATTTCCCTTAGTTTCAGATAACGTAAGTTAGCCAAAGCTTCTGGCCTGGTTTCAAAGTAGCTGTAGAGTTTGACAGCATCAATAATAGTGTAGGCCTATATGCAATGGGCTATATATTAAATGTTCTAGCCTAAAAATGTTAGACGAGCTTTCTTCCAACTTGCCTTCTTCATCACGACGTGTGTTGGCCCGATGTTGTTGGTTACCTAGTAACGAATGTACGGTGGCCGAGACTGTTCTGTCAACTTGCGTTTGTTCGTGCATCTATGCCTAGTTACAAACACAATCTAGCCAAGATACATGCTGGCCGCAGGAAATTTCACTTTGTGTGCTTGCGCCTCGTATACAACGTAATATATATAAAACTTGCAGGACAACTTAGTTAACATTGCCTTTTCAGCGTGAGAAATACACAGTGTGGCGTGAGTGTATGAACTGGTTGAATTGCCTGTGTCTCACGACCAATAAATGAGACTTGAGAATCCTGTGTTTTTATTTTCCATTCCTGCCAAATGTACACTGCAAGACTGAAATCTGCAATTTAGAAAATGCTTCCTAATTTTAATAACTTGTCTCTGAGATAAACCACTGAGTCAAAGAGATGATGTTGATGATGCTCAATGTTATATCAATTGTGTGGTACATATTTTATAATGTAATACATTTTTTTTTCTTTACCTTTAGGTTATCCTACATGCATCAATTGCAAGATAATTCTCTTCTCTGACTGCAAGTAGTCTATTCAGTTGAGTAAAGTGAACCATTCACCAAAAATCAAGTCTTTAAATATACACAAGCTGATGACACTTTGTCTTGTAGTGTGTGTTTCGCTTAAGGCTGTATGGGAACTTGGGAATTTATTTACAAAGGTAGAGTTTAAGTGTGTGTGTGTGTAATGGTGGGCATACCATATAGCTACATTATCTTAAAGTAACTTCAAAGCAAAGCTGGGCTGATGAGGAGGAACTCTTTAACTCTGTAAAAAATAAAAAATAAATTCTTTGATAAATTGGAACACCTAAAATGGCTCCAAGTCAATTGTGCCAGCAGCAGCACATTAGAATACAGATGAGGAATAAGCTTGGCTCGTCTCCTCAACACCAACATTAGATCAGTGCAAACCTGAACATGTTTATGGAGGGGGAACAAAGAGAGACCACATATTACGAAAAAACAAAGAGAAGTGATGAATTGCTTCATTAAAAAAGCATTAGTAGAAGTATGACCCAGTCAGACAAGCAATGTCCCTGGTGCATGGCTCATGGCAACAGTGCAATGCTGTACCTCACTGTCAATGCTGAAAATCCTGCTGATACCTGATGACTGTATTCTAGAAAATCACTAGGACTTTATCTTTGCCAATATTCTCCCTTTACAGCCAAAAAGAGCTTGTCTTTTAGCAGGTTTACTGTAAACACAGAAGCTATTCATCATATTACAATTCTGGCTGAGACAAATAAGAATAAATATGTCAGATTTTATCAAAATTTAAAAGGAAGAGCTCTTGTGGTTATAAGCTATGTTAGACCTGTGCAATTGACCATCAAAAAAAAAATCCTGATCTCGATTCAAACACCCACGCAATCTTATATCTCATCACAGAAGAACTGGTGTCACAGAACACTGATGTCTATGGAAACGACGATAATAGAGCAAAATCACCTTTTGAAAGTAGCATGGCGCTTCAAATAACGATTGTATCGATTATACCATTACACCACCAGTTTGGGAGAAGTGACTGTTGAAAAATTTGTCATTGAATCAGTTGCCGATTTTCCACCGTCAGTCCGAACGGTTTTTAGAATGGTACAGAATGCTTCCAGTTGTGCTTCCACTTGAGGCATTAGGGCACGGCACGATTACAAACCGTTCTCGGCCAGGAATTCTCAGCATGGTTAGCTAACCATGCCGAATGGAGGTGGTAGAATCCATGAAGTGACGTCTCAACTCAGAATTGGTCACTTGTCTGTTGTCTGGCAACCAGTTTCTCTGTAGCTGGCTAAGAAGCCTATTTGAGCGACGAAACACACATTAATAATAAAATCAAAAGAAATAATTTTCATCCTCCATTACTATACCGCTATATATCTCATATCATCTA
Source organism: Pimephales promelas (assembly GCF_016745375.1). Next base: position 3,664,436 of record NW_024121188.1, read on the forward strand.
TAAACGCTTGAGTTACCAAGGTAACGACAGACACTTTTGAATTACATTCCAAAAAGCGGTTGTTATCAGCCCCAAGGTGGGAGATGAAATCGTAACTGTACCATCTGGCCCGGATCGGCATGGAATGGAACGGTTACGCAATCAGAACCAATCAGCTCAATGGCAGAAAAGCGGCTATTTATTCAAGTGATTTGCTCAAAAAAATGCAGATTCATCTAGTACTGAAACAAGTAAAGTATTTATGAGCGAGTCATTGATTGAATCATTCTTTATTCAAACTGATTTAAAAACATTTATATTATATCAAATTATTATTATTTTTTTAAAAAGAGTGCAGCAATTAACATTTAGTCAGAACCTCCAGTAATTTATGTTATTTTGTTTAGTTGTTTGTTCAGAATCGTGGGAGAATTGTGATTGTGGAAATGAGTAGTGAACAGCGAGACAAACGTTAAATCTTGTGGAGAAGACATTCTTCTTGTCAGACTCAGAGTTGATGGGAAAATAGATGCCTACAAAAGTTTTGGTTTGGAGGAAAACAATCTCTGTGGTATTACGATGAAGGGAAAGTTTAATTATCCTGAATAGAGACACACCTAAATATCATTCCTGTGCCCATAAATTCACAAACGATGAAGGTAGATATCTTATTTTTGGCAGCCAATACTTTTCCAGTCTACCGCACAATACAATAGTCAACAAGTGAGGATGGAAAATGCTAGGCTATATCATTCTTCTTCCTACAATTATTTGCTATCTCAACTCCACAGCTAACCATCGTTAGCTATAAACCAAGGTGGATTAAACCAGTATCCAGCTGGATGTCAAGTAAGGAAGTGAGCCAGAAAGCCACGTAGCGGTCAGTCAGTAACTGTAATCAAGAACCTGCCTAACAGAGGCAGGAAACAAAGCAGGCCTTAACACAAAGAAAAAATCTGTTTCCTCTCTTGACCCAAGGGACTTCTCAGACATCCAATATCTCAATTTCAATTGTTTTTCATTTAGGCCGGGTTTATTTAGAGGAACTGCTGCCCTTTATTCTTTATTTATTGACTTTTAAATTGTAGATAATTGTAGATACTTTTGTTGATGTACAAGTGCTTATAATAGCTCCTCACTTATATCTGCATTCTGTGTTGAAAACAACTCTTCAGCCCAAGTCTTTCTAGATTTTTGGATTGTATTTACAGGCAATGTAGAGCCAGAAAATGTTGATATACAAGACAGATTACAATTATTTTACAGGCAATATAGCCTGTGGTCTCTAATGAAACGGTCTCATTTAAGGATGCCATATGGAAATTGATGTAAAGCAGAAAACAACATGCCAAAGTGTGTGGTCAACCGTGTGTTAAAACGTCATGTGTTTGCAATTATTAAATGTCTGGTTAAGGGGGGAGGGAGAGGAAAACACCAAAAACCAATGCGTCATATTTCATCCTGACTGACAAACATCATTTCAGGGGTTGCGAGAAAAGTAGGAGTGAGCAGGCCAAGCAGAAAAGAACAATAGAATAACAGAAACTGCTTTGGTCCTGCAGGTCTACACAATGCTCTTATTGTTAGTCCAGAACCACAGCAGATCTGGAAAGAAAGGAGAAGGAGAAAGAAAAGACACCAGCCCTCTCCAAAGACTGTGATCCTGACTCACGTTGCACATTCCTACAGATCTCAGGTCTGTTGCTGTGCGAGACGTGGACTCCGTTCTCACAGTGGCCGGGTTTAAATGAGTGGAGGAACTGAAATGTTCTTTGGGCAAGACCAAGTAGAATATACTTCCTCATTTTAATAACGTCTTCTTGTCTCAGAGACACTCCACGGAGTCAAAGAGATGATGTTGACGAAACTCGATGCAATGAGCTGGCATTCTGATTTTGCATTTAGTGGATTGTGGAATGTGTCCGTTGGCTGTATGCAAATATCAGCACAAATACCACTAGATTCATTCAAACCGAGTCACTGTTCAAACTAACAAAGAGACAAAAGACAGACATCTTAAAAGGACAGTTTTCCAAAAAAAAAGAAAATTTTGTCATTATTTACACACTTGAATTTCTTTCTTCCATGGAACCCAAAAGGAGTTGTCGTAAAGAATGTTCTCTCTTTTGTAAATGGAAAGTAGAAGGGGACCAGCTCAAATTGTTTTTTTAAATAAAGTTGCCTGTATGATTCATTCACTATATTCCAAATAGCTTCAATACGCAACTGTTCAGATAGACATGATGTTGCACAGAGTTAAGATTGAGCAAGAATTCTTAAATCATTTTAATTCTAACATTAATGGATTACCCCAATCAGACATCTTCAAAGGAAGAACTAGGCCTAATGAAAAACAGCCACATCTGTGACAAGCAATCCATAATTAGCACTTCTTAAACTTCCTGTCTGGCATCCTCCAATCAGGACGACCGAAACATAAGGCACGTATGCTCTCTGACCTCCTTCATTTTATCCACTCTTTAAATTTAAAATGCTTCGGGTCTTGGAGTTAACATCACAGTCCGTTTTTATGCCGCCGACTGGCACGTGTTCCCCTGCCATGCATAACGCACTAAAAACCAAGACTGCTGATTTCAGTCTGACATAGAAGTAGACGGAAGACAGAATGTAAATGGTTTTTCACTTTGCAGGCTCTCTCCAACCCTCCCCCACACCTTCCCTTGGCTGAACACCGGGAAAAGTGCTTGATGACTTTACCGTGCCTGTTTGAAGGTCTGCTGGACTTCAGGACATTTTAGCATGGACTGACAGAGAAATCACATTATTTAGTCCAGCGTTACCCATTAGAGAGATGAGCCATGAAAATTGCATATATGCATGAGCTGCAAGTGGAACCAGGTTCACGATGGAGTGAGCATCTTCATCTGTATAGTTTCTGATCCAGCATGGCAGAGCATTTCCATTCGGATTGGGAATCACCTGGTGTTCATTTGTTAGGGAGCAGGGCGGAAGATTAATTAGAGAGAACAGAAAGTCGATACAGCCAATTTCACTTCCACAGAAAATTATGCTGATGCAGTACAAACAGCATAATGGAGTTTTGAGGGGTGTGATTTCAGTCCCTTTCCTTCTTATACTGTGTCAGGTAACAGTTTGGGCATCTAACCATGTGCATCCAGCGGGATCAGGCATCTGTTCTCCATTATTGCCTTTCTGTTGCATCCACAAACATTATACTGCGTTTGTCCATTGGTTGAATGAGGGAACCAAAAATTTCCCCTGCATCTGAAGGGAAATAGGTATTTTGGTACATTATATGCTAGCTGTTGTAAAAAAAACTGATTAATTGGTCGAAGAGCTTAAATCCCTCCCAAGTGTGAAAACTACTAATAAAAGCTGCAAAGAGAACTTCCAACAAGAGTGAGTGAATTCTGTTAAACAGATAATTAAGCCTCCAGTATTAGTTATTCAATTCTATAAAGGAAAACTTCAAGATCAGCACCAAGCAACAGGGTGTCCTGATTACCCTGATCTAGGTCAACTCCCTCAGGACTGGTCCTTGGACAGGAAGTCCAAAAATCGGGGGTGAGTTTCCAATTCAGAGGCACACAATAGCAACAATACGTGTGTGTTGTGCACTGTCTCCCCCTCCTTCTTCTCCTCTTCTTCCTTAAACAAACATCCTTCCTGGGGAAGATTATTTCAGATCAAGTCAGCAAGTCTACATGAAGTACATTTACATAGGCTACATACTGCATGCAAGCGCCGCAGCGGGCACACCATCCATTCCTCTGACTCATTAAGCACTAAAGTGGAGCGTCTTGGCCGGAGCGGTAGTCACGGATCAATGCTGACCTGTTCTAATTGAGGCACACTCGTTATGGAAAGGGTATTAAAAAGGACAAGAAGAGATTAGTGGACACGTAATGATTTGTTGCCACTGCGGCGTGGATAAACAAAGGCTGATGCGGAGCCGTAAACCTAAATGACTTGCTCATTGACCTCGCAGCTTAAGATTTGGCTTTACTTTTTCCTGTTTATAAAAATCTATCTGTCTACCAAAAATGTATTTAAAATGTATTTATTTATTCTAAAATATATATGAGAGGAATCTGATATTAAAAAAAGTGTTTAAGGTGTGCAATAAAATCATTTAATGCACAGGTAGCATTTTTATTGAAGTCAGTTTTCATTGAAGCACACACACACTCATACATCACTTGGAGATCACGCTGTGCCCACACAGGAACATTGAAAAGCACAGGAACTTGTTGTCCAGTGACTTTTATTAATAAAATAGCTTTGCTACTTAATTACTACATTATATTTCTCTGCAACGAGGGGGTAACATGACTGGTTTTGAAGTAATTAAACTCACAGCTTAATTGTTAATAGAAGAAAACGCTGAACACACACAGGTAATTCGCACATGCATTTCTTGTAATTGGATGTACGTAATTGGAGCCTTAATGACGATTTGATATGATACCGATTTATTAATCCAACGCTTCGATTACATTCGATACTTCAGAATTTCCCGGGATGCGATTCGGTATGATTCAATACTAGATATTTTTACATGATATCTATTAAGTTCCTCTATGTATGGAGTGTGTAACATTTCACTTTTAATGCCAGCTCGCTCTGACGGTTACATCGCTCTTGAAAGTCAGACTCAACAATGTGTGAAACGTAAGTAATGCATGTGAAGCAGTGTGAAGGTTAGCCCACAGCTTAGTAGTAGGTTGTACCTATGTTATCTCACAACCAATTTGTACGAATTCGTACGAGTGATTAAAAAGTGGCTAATTCGTACTAATTCATACGACCTCACTCGTACGATTTGTCCAAACCCACGTGATAGGTAGGTTTAGGGGCGGGGTCAGGGGTAGGTCACTCGTATGAATTCAAACGAATTGTCCAATTCGTAAAATATGTACGATTTAGCAAAAATCGTACTAATTCGTACGAGTGAGGTTGTACGAATTGTTACGAATTAGCCACCTCGTAAAATTCGTACGAATTCTCGTGAGATCGGGTTGGTTGTACGCATATGTCGGAGCGGATGCTGAAAATAGACAGGCAAACAGACAGGCTGCAGTCTAAACATAATTAATCGATACTCTTGTGGATGCATCGAATCAATGCATCAGCGGTATAATCGATGGATCAATCAATACGAATCGATTAATATTTACACCCCTACTCTCTCCTTCTCAATGTTAACTTAAGCACCACTTTATCTCTATTTCTGATTCAAAGCGGGCAGAATGCTAAATTTAATGAGCCGTAGGCCTAACTGACGAAAATAACACATTTTTACCCTTCCAGACAAATATTGTGCTGCAAACATCAATGCAGCTTTAACTTATCCATGCAGGCAAAAGACAAGCATGATGATCCACAGCTATAGCTGTGCATTGAATGCACTCCTCCACTTCGCGTCGGGTGGTTCTTTGCCTCCACTAAGTTTGTGCATTAAAATAGTTTACTGCTAAAATAGTTTAATTTAAGAAAATCTCAAATATCAAACAATTAATCACTTTGGTCTATATATCACACTCAAATCATCTTTAGATGTCTCTCATCAGTCTTTGCATATTTCAGTCTCCTCAACCAATCAGCCTGTCTGCTCAAAGCTCCAAACAACTGTGTGTGAAAACAAAACCATTGCTAATGAAACCAGGTGGTGGTTTTCAATACATTCCTTTTTGCCAGATAAAGTCAGCTGCTTGGGTTGTAAAGACTATTTCGTTTTGTCGGCAGAAACACATGAACAGAATGAGAAATGAGCAGTCAAAGAGTGAGATCGAGAATACAGAGAATGCCATCCAGAATATAGTATGAACCTGATCAAAAGCAATGGACTCTGTTTTGGGCCTTTTTTGGGTCAGTTGTAACTGACATTCAGACAGGGAAACGTGAGGAAATGCATTGAGAGGGAAAATGTTAGCAGGCTTTCACACCCTCCCCCAAAACACCAACATCAGCACTTCAAACAGAATTCAACAGTGACCTACATATATGCGCATCAAATCACTATTAAAATCAATCAACCTTTTACACAATATGGTTTCTCTTGCGCAAACAAGATAAATTACAGGAACTAACGCCATATGAACAAAAGAAATGTCTAATATCATCATTATAACAATATCTCAAACGCTTCTAGTTCTTTATGGTTAAAAATGCATCAGGCACAGAGTATAAAGAGGTAAAGCATCTTCCAGGGTTTTCTTTTTTATTACCAATGCTAATTAGAGCAGACAATCATGTTGTTTCCCACAGCTTCGGAGAGCTCAATCCCTATGTCTGAGGGATTATAGCTACATTATCCAATCCTTCCATCCAGCTGCGGTGAAAAAGCACAGCTGTACATTTCCTGCCAGTCCTCGGAAATTCAAGCCCAGTGAATCCATCCCTTTCAGTAAGAGGAGCTTATACCTGAGCCATCAGTGAGTCTTTGAGTTGACTTTCATTTCTTTCTTTTTTAAAACATTTGAATGTAGAACCAAAAGTATTGAGATTTGCAGACTAGCATCAGACTGTTGAAATTCTGCTTGCCTGTATAGCCTATGGATTTTAGCTTAAAGGGATAGTTCAACCAAAAATGAATATTCTGTCACCATTTACTCACCCTCAAGGTGTTCCAAACCTGTATGATTTTATTTCTTCTGCTGAAAAGAATATTCTTTTGTCTTCTTTTGTGTCCAGGAGAAGAAAGAAATTCATACAGGTTTGGCACAACTTGATGGTGAGTAGTTAAATGATGACAGAATTTTCATTTGTGGGTGAACTGTCCCTTTAAGAAACAAGCACCAACTCCAAAGCTTTGGGAATAAGAACACGATTTTGATGGAAAAACTGTAAGTTTTGCATCAAGCTGATGCTAATCAATGATAATCCAGTTAGAACTGTACACCGTTTTGATCCAGTTTCAGATTTTCTCCTCATATCTGGCTGTCTCAGTACAGAAATGGATCACCAAGCAATTACCGCTTCCTCTTTCTGCCGCTAATTCATGACAGATTATTTAGCCAAATCAGCAATGTCTTACTAGATGGTTGCCTTTGAAAATCTAGGCCATTTTTCAGCGAGAGCCCATGCAATTCCTGAGAGAAGAAATCATGCTTATTATTGTTTCTTTCCAGATCCTGTCAGCTCAAGATTATTGAGCAAAAAGATCTACTGGCATGGTAGACTAATGGGGATTTGTTGGTGGGTTGAAATTGGCATGGGAAAGTGATATGACACAGCATCCAGAGAGAGGAGCTGGAGGAGGAACAAAAGTGTCAAATTAATTTCAGGCAGGTTTATAGATTCACATTTATTTTATAAACTGAAACACATTCTCTTCTTGCATGAGAACAGATCAATGTGTTGGACATAATGCTTCTTGAGGATGAGAATGAAACTTTAAAATGCAGTTCATCTCCACTTTGACGCTTTAAAAAGTTCATAAAGAGATCGTAAAACTAATCCATATGAATTAAGGGGTTTTCCAAATTTTCTGAAGAGATTCAATCACTTAAATGATGAACAGATTGAATTTAGGCTTTTATTCACATATTGTCGGGCTGCCCCCGACTTTAGTCAACTAGTAGCCTAGACGTTAATTTAAGCCATTAATTGACTAATCGCAAGTTTATTTTAATTTAATTACTGGGAGCACTACTCAAGAGCACACATAGCTTGCCGCAAAGCACTGGGCAAGCGCGTCTATAGAGAGAAATAGACCTTTCATACATATTACAGTTTGAATTGGTTTGTTTAAAAGTAGACATTTTTCAAGCGTTCTATATATTTCTCATGTCTGCGAAGCAAGTATAGCCTATGCTGAGTTTCACTTGTTCACTTGTTATTGCAGTCCAATGTGGGTTTGAATAATACACTCAATAACATCCACTATGGTTTCGGACACCACTACAAATGGTTGTCCCAAAATAACACCCCATTTGAGGGTAGGGGACGATTTTTGATTCAGCCATTGTTAAGCGAACAAACAGAAGCTCAATAAACCTGCTTGGTGTGCTAGAACAAACCTTTTACTACAACTGATGTGAGTTGATGAAATATTTAAATGTGAATAAAAGCCTAAAGGTCCATGCAAAACTAGCATTTAGACACCCTTAACCAGGCTCATGTTCTGTTTAGCGATATTTATGTCGCAATGACCTACTTGAATAAAACTTTTTAAGATGAGAAACTCACTGACTCTCATTAAAGGAGATTTTCCCCACACTCAGCAACAGGCAGGGCTGCTCAATTGCTCTATTCAAACCGGGCCAATACACAAAAGAGCAGGCACACATAACAGCGTGAATAACATGATAGGGAGCTTCACTAATGAAGTGAATCATTCAATTCGTCTTTCAATTAAAAACAGCTTCGTTTTACTTCACGAGACATGTTGTTTCTATGGGAACGGAACCCCTCGCCTGCGGCCTGAGACAAAACACGCGACGCGTAGGCTACCTGTGCGTATACCTGAAGAAATATGCGCGGTTAATTGTTACAATAAATTTACGAAATACTACATTACTTATCAAAAACAACAACAAAAAATCCCTCTGCATTCAAACTAACACTTTAAACTGTTACTACAGCGTTAACATTAATGAATAACAGTACCATAAACCATAATAACTGAACTGTCACCACGCATCACACCTTTGCTTCATTCGCGCTCAATGCTGCCAAGATACAACTGTGTTTTCTGCCCGATAAAACTCAAAACGGCTTTTAAACGTGTTGCTTATTCACTTGTAAAACATCAATGACAGCCACACTAGCATATTTAAAAAATCAATGTTGAACAGCTCCACACCAGCTCACATAGAGAGTCGCAGGGCAAAAGAAAACGCCCTGCCTTGTCATATAGGCTACGTACAACCTACACAAGCTGACTGAGGAAAACAATACAGAACAGCACAAACGCCAAAAAAAATAAATAACATAACATCCCTTTGAATAGTAAAAACCCTGTTAAAAAGGTTAGAGTTATCTTATAGACAATTTTCTCTTCGCACGCAGTGAACGACTGACAGACTCGCACATCTATCATTCCGTTTGGACACATTGACACATGTGGAGAAAAGCTAGCATTGTTTCTCACAGTCAAACAAAAAGCATTTTTATGCGGTAATACGACTGCGTATTGTTCCCATTCACGACAATTGTGATCATACAATGTAACAAACAGCATTCGAAGCACAATGGTAACGCAGCTTTGTAAGCCTGAACATTTTTCTGAGACATTCACTTACCTTTAACTTGCGTTTCATATTCGGCTATAATTTCCTTGTCCTTTCGGAATTTAGCCGGAGACGTCATATTGAGATAAAATGAATAAGTCCTGTCACAAAAGCGAGCAACACCGCAGAACAAAAGCCTCGTCTCCCGTACTTCGTCTACAGATATCCAGGGAGTATGTAGGAATGGAAAGCAGTGGATGGGTATTGTCTCCTGTCGATGATCAATCACGCCGCATTATTAGTTGAAGCTGCCGTTGGTTTCCAAGGTGGAATGTGTCCGTGAATGTGCACGCGAGGAATGAAGAAGAAAAAAAACAGAAGAATTTCATCCCACTGGATCCGCGCGACTTGACGCAGAGCCTTCAAAAGTTTCAGCCTTCTTCCTCCAGCGGTCAGACGTGTGAGTGAGTCTTCTCAGAGCAGGATGAAGGCATGGATTAGATTTCCCAGCATCACACTGTACACACAGGGCAGAGAAAAGTTCACTGGATCAGATTTCTAAAACTAGTTCCTTCCAGTAAACTTCCTCAAAATAATTTCGCTTTGTTTCATTTTGTTTAAAAACAGACGCCCTCATCAAAGCTCCTCATTTTACAAACAAGCTATTATGAAAAATGTAAACTGACGCATTAAATAAATAGCTAAATGCGAACTTGAAATTAAATATTATTCTGATATGACTGTTTATTTTCCTGCATGATAAAAAATAATAATAATAAAAAATAAATAAAAAATAGCCCAGTCTTTTGTAATAATTATTTGTAATTTGCTTGAGTAAGAAGTAAATAACTCTGAGCAAATTCTTTTTCTTTTTTTTCTTTTTTTGTTCACAATTCATTAGTAACATTCTCCAAAGGTAAATGTGCAAAAAATATTTGACATAACATCATTTTCACCCACGTGTCATAGGTGTGGGGAATCATTCTAACATGCATCTGCCATTCAGGAATTTAAATCCAACATGATCAAATACAATGCAAATGACCAATCCTGACAACATCATACTGATGTCATAGGAAACCCTAAAACCAATCTGTCCAGTATACTGCACGTTTTGAAAGTTTAACATGCTCGGGTCATTCGATACTTAATAGAGGCTGACAATCGTGAAGACTCCATGAGTGTAAATGACTTTAAATGATTTAGTCCTTAAAAATGAAAGAGGCCATGTGCAACAAGAGGGAGTAACGTGATGTGAAAAGCAGAGAGGCCCCTGGTGACTCTGAATAGTTCTGGGCTTTCCTTAAGGAGATCCCTGCATTTCATCCGGAGAATTGCGGAGTTTTCTCGCGCCTGAAGCGCTCGCATCATATACTGCTGAATTGATTAGTTAAACCACTTACCTTAAACGGCGATTTCCATGTCTAAATTCGAGTTTCATTCACCAGATTTCTCCCTTAAGACTAACTGTTACGCTGTTCTCTGAATTTTCCCAAACTCAAACCCCGCCTCTTTTCATGGAAGCGAAAGAACAACCCCCCTCTATTGTCATTGGTTACAACAAAAGAACACCACATAACCTATCCGATTGCCAAAATACACATTTCTGCGGCGTTAATATTGTTTTATCTCTTTCATCCATCACATGCCACATATTAAAAAGGTTTGAGTGAATGATATAATTAAAAAAAAGTTTACTTAAGTCCTTCTTATTTTTTTCTTATTTTTTTACTATTGGTTTATTTTATTTTCGTTAATTTAGCCTATGTCGTCCTTGAGTTCATAGTAAAAAAAATATATATATATCAGAATTTATTTTGGTCGATGCCTCACACTCACATTTGTTTTTTGTTTTTTGTTTTTTTACATTTATCTATTTGTAGCGATGTCTGATTCGTGAACAAATCCTTCTTCTGAGTCGGATCTTTTCAATGAATCTTCGATTCACAAAACCAGTCTGAACAACACTGGAAACTAGAACAATAAACATCCTTAATAAGACTGAATCGAAATAAATGTAATAAACAGCAATATATGTGCCCACATATGCCTTTAATGGAGCCACGTGATGATAAAAGATTCACCGACTCGTTTTTGAACCAATTCTTTACCAACTGGCTCAAAAGAACTTATTTGCGGAAATGTGTCGGACTTCCCCTCACAAGCGGATTTGTGGTTTGCGGAAAGGCACTGCAACCAATAACCTAAGGAATTTGAGCCCACCAATCATCTGTTAGATATGGTAATTTAGAACCAATCAGCGTTAGAAATCAGGCTGTTTGAAAATGGTTCAGGAAGTGAATATCCGCTTTGACGCGGACGTAAACAAACGTAGCTTGACAATCTATTCACTGTTGTAACGACGGAGAGATTGTACAGTAGTACAATGTATTTCTCTGCCGCCTAGATCTAGAACGATCTGATATCCGATAACAGGTAAGACTGGTTTTATGGCATGCTTCTTAAAAACAAGTTCATATTTTAGTTAGCAAGCTAAGTTAGCTCTTTAATAACAAGAAAGGTTGGTACAGCTTCTCTGTATTCTAACAGAAGCGATAAATGACCAATGTGATTTTCACCCGTAACGTTAATTTGAAGGGCTTCGTTTTTGTGATCAAAAGACTGACTTGGAGACATGGTAACGTGATACAAGGAAAACGGGCTAGCTAGCTGGCTAAACAGGTGCAGGTTGTCTCAGTCAGACTGTTAAAACATCTACTGTAGACTTCAGTTTAGGTGCTCACTCCCTGTTATCATTAAATCAACAGGACCCTCGTTTGGTTTGGAGCATTTCTTGAGAATATCTCAACTCAACGATGTCTACTTCAAATTTCAAGAATAAGTGTGTTACGCAAGTCAACTGTGTATACTGTGACAGTCTGCTGTGTATGAGGGGCATGAAAGCAGTACTTTTGGCTGATACGGAAATAGAGTTATTCTCAACCGACATACCCCCAAATAGGTAAGGCTTCCCATCACATAAACCTGTCAGAACATATATAAACATGATAATCATATTCTGTTTGTTTAATGCTTATTATAAACAAGTCTGTGTTGTTTTCCTCATTTAGGACTGTTGATTTTGTGGCAAGCTGCTATTCCACTGAAAGCTGCAAATGCAAGTTAAGAGACATTGCTTGCTTGAAATGGTAAAGAGGTCTTTATAACTATCACTTTGTTTTTATTTATAAAGTGTCTAATAGTGTTTAGCATAACTAGTGTTTGAAATCATGATGTTTATTAATAACAAATTTGGTTCTATATCAGTGAAACGTTTGAGGTCAGTAAGATTTTTCTTTTTTCTGTTATTAAGGATGTATTAAATTGACGAAGTTACAGCAAATGCGTGTTTACTTTTATTAAAGATTTATATTCAAATAAATGCGTTTGAACTTTTTCTATACTCATAGATTTCTGAAAAATGTTTCAGAATTTCCACAAAAATATTAGCCCAAGTTGTTTCGTCAACATTGGTGATAATAATTATAAATGTTTCTTGAGAACCAAATCAATATTAGAATGAATTCTGAAGCACCATGTGACACTGAAGACTGAAATAATGGCTGCTGAAAATTAAGCATTTAAAAACATTAAAATAGAAAATTATTATTTTCACAATATTACTGTTTTTTTTTTCTTTCTTTCTGTATTGTCTGATTAAATAAATGCAGCCTTGGTGAGACTTCTTTCAAGCGTTATAAAAATATTACCAAGCCTAAACCTTTGAACAGAAGTATATTTGCCTAATATTTACACTGTTCGTAATATTACAAGCCTAATATTTACTGATTCGCCATTTGGCTTCAAACATGTTGTTTTGCTCTTTTAGTTTTAACATTTAGGCTAGTCCTTTGTTTACACTGAGCCATTTGCTGTTCTGTTTCATTGTGTCTCACAAAGCATTTGAATCTGGTGTTTTTGTCTGTCTCTCTGGCTCTTTCTGCACATTCAGTGGGAATGTTGTGGGATATCATGTGGTGGCCCCATGCAAGCCCTGTTTGCTCTCCTGCAACAATGGTCACTTCTGGATGTTCAACAGTGAAGCTGTGTCCACCATCAATAGACTGGATGCAACAGGTTTGAGACATCTGGTGCAAAAACACTGTATTTGCTCTCTGCTTATGGTCAGACAGATTTTGCCTACCATTGATTATCTACTCATATCCATCAAAGATCCTATGTAAATGCAAAAAAAGGTTTGTAACAGACTTTGACAAACTTCAAACATTAAAGTTTTTTTCAATGTGCGGCTACTCTCAAAGGGAGACATTTTAATTTGATCATGGATGATAGTGTTTTATCTTCTTGTGCTCGTAACCTTGGTGTGATTTGACACCCACCTAAAACTAGACTCTCACATAAAGAGTATTATGAAATCTGCATTCCATCATTTACGAAACATTGCAAGAATTAGGCCCTATCTTACTCTAACTGACGCTGAAAGGATTATTCATGCATTTGTTACTTTTAGGATTGATTAGTGTATAATGCATGTTTTGTTGGTTTACCTGATAAATCTATAAAACCCCTGCAGTACATCCAGAATTCAGCAGCACGCGTGCTGACATGCACTTTACCACATCAGCAGGTGTGCTTTATAGTTTGCATTGGCTACCTGTCCAGTCACGTATTGCTTTTAAAACTCACACTAACATGTAAAGCTGTGCACAAAGTTGCTCCTTCTTATATCTGTTAGTTAGTCAGTCTTTCCTTTCGGTCTACGGATTCTCTTACTCTTCAGCAACCTCCCTGTAGATTAAAATGGATGGGGGAGAGAGCTTTCTCTGTCGCGGCACTCAGGTTATGGAATGCACTTCTTCTTACTGTTAGAGATATTTTCAAGAAGTTGTTAAAACACATCTTTTTAAAATTGCTTACACAATTGACTGTTATGGTTAGTATTCTACTGTGTTGTACTGTAGTGATTATTTTGTATTACTCCTGTACTTCTGTATATTTGCTTGTTTTATTTTTTATAGAGCTTTAAGTTTTAGAAAAGCACATTATAAATAAAATTATTATTATTATTATTATTGAAAAGTACACTTGAAGAATATTCAACTATGAAAGAACTATGTTCTTGCTTCTCACTTGCCTGGTTGCTTGTGATTCGGCTGTTTAACACTCAATAATAGACAGTGATGATTATACATGGATTGACTCACACTGGCTAAGATTTTTATATGCAGGTGAAGCATGTGTAACAGGATGTGGGTTGAAATATTACCCAATGAAAAAATTGTATAAATGGTTGTCAAATAAATCCTAAAAATTTGTTCAAGCCAAATCTTCTGATACAAAATGTTCAAAGGTTTTTTTTTGGTCTGCAACAAAAGGTAATTTTAAAAGTTATAAATCTAGCATGGCACAATAATGAATTTTATTTATTGATGCTGAGCCTTTCCCCTTCATTGCACCCTTTGAGGAAGTCTTAAATAGTGTGCCAGGCTAGTCTTTTGACTTTGTTTCAGAAGATGTGCCTTGTACTATAATGTTATCATAACTGATTGAAGCACCTTCTGTTTTTTGTTTTTTTACAAAAAAAAAAAAAATGCTGCCAACCGATATTTCAAATGAACTTTCAATTATCCTGTGGTTTAAGTTAGGCAGCGAGTGTGAGCTGACCTGTGCATCACTATTAGGCAAGATAAAAAGTTGCTATGGTTCATTTCATGAGCACTTAAGATGAAATTAAGCTTAACTGCACGTACACACCAACGTGTTTTTTTTAAATGAAGTAATTAATACTTTTATTCAGCAAGGATGCATTAAATTGATCAAAAGTGACAGTAAATACATTTATAATGTCACATTTATAGTGTTAATTGCGATTCTTTTAAACTTTTCCACAAACATATTTAACTGTTTTCAAAATTGATAATAAGAAATCATTGTATTAAAATACTTTCTGAATGATCATGTGACACTGACAACGGTGAATATTCAGAATTTCATCACAAGAATGAATTGCATATTTAAAATATATCAACCGTTATTTTAAATAGTTATAATATTTCACAATTTTATTATTTAGTTTTGATCAAATAAATGTATGTTTTTAAAAGTCGCTTATGCTTACCAGATTGACTTAACGGGGCAAATTAGCATGAGAGTCCAATTCCAAAAAAAGTGCTGATGGGAGTGAAAAGTTCTGCGCGTGATCTACTGACGACGCACAAATTAAAAAACACAGACGCAGCCGGATCAATTCCATAATGACCAACGCAATCTACCAAGGGCAGCGCAGATTTGTATCATGTTTTTTTGGGGCAGTAAATAATGGTGCAAATAGCTGTAAATTGACTACGCAAACCTTATTGAATCACCTTGCATGATTCATTGAAATATCCTCCCATAAATTTTGCATGTGAAAGGGAAATTCCTACAAATGCATAATAATAAGGTCAGCCGCAAACCTTATCCAAGCCTTTCCAGAGCAAAATTTTCATGTAACGTTAAAAGAGGGTTTGCGCTGGTGTAAACTGTTATTAAATCTGGCTCAAAGGCTTACAGACCCCAGGCATATGAATGATAGTGTAAAGAACATATTTTAGACATAATGTTAATAAATGCGTCTGTTTCTTTCACAGGGCAGAACCTTCTGCTGTGGGGTGATCTACCAGAACTGGAGGACAGCGACGATGAGAGCCTGGAGAGTTTCTCAGAAGAAGAGTACCTCAGATAGAAACGCACATGGCCAAAGGAAGTAGACTCTGACGGTAGCGAACTACTTTGCTTTCACTCGCACAGATCTCCGTTTAAAGCACATTGTCTTGTCTTTAGCTGACTGGGAAAAGGCAAAAGTTCAAAAAGCTCTTTATCATAGCTTGATTCATATGCATTCTTTTGCTATTTTCTTTTAGCATCTTCTAAGATTAGTTTGAGTATTTCAAAGTGCCACTACCAAAGAAACATGTTTCTGTTTTCTTTGCTTTATGGTCACAGTAGCACAGTACGTGATGACTGGACTTTAAGATTTATGATGTTAGCCTTGTGTCTTTATAGAGCATTCACATATTTTTCAGACGGTTTAAAAAGATTTGCAGCAGTATTACTTGAGGTGTTAATACTGGTGTTGCTATTGCAGATTGTTGGGTGGCAACTAAAACTACCCAGATAGATATAGATATAGATTAGATAGATAGATAGATAGATAGATAGATAGATAGATAGATAGATAGATAGATAGATAGATAGATAGATAGATAGATAGATAGATAGATAGATAGATAGATAGATAGATAGATAGATAGATAGATAGATAGATAGATAGATAGATAGATAGATAGATAGATAGATAGATAGATAGATAGATAGATAGGAAGAAAATGACTGACATTTACCATGTTTTAATGGTTTAACATTTGAGTTGAATTTCACATATAGTCACCTCAAGATGGATATCAGTTGGCGTAATTGGTATATTTATTCTAAACAAGGGTCATCCCTGCATAGTACTGTCTTTCATGTAATTATTTTATTGAAGATTTTTTTTTTTTTTTTTTTATTTACACAGCTTTGACATTTAAATTGAAGTGGCACAAAATGACTTGGCAGCTTTAAGTAGTTGATAGTTTTCAGCTCAGTGACATTTGGCATTTTAGCAAATGTCATTTTTATGGCATACTATGGTACTTTGCTTGGCACACTGGTTTCAATTTATGCGGTTTCATTTTCAATTTCATGATTATTATTTTTTTTATTAGTTCAAAATCTGTACTTTCTGTACTTATGTTTCATTGTTTATCACTAGGGAAATCATGAGAAGTGACAGAAAAAAAAAATCTTTGCTTAATAATTGTTGACAAAAGTCTGTATGACACTGTGTGACATACTAGACAAATTATTTTAAGCTTCCTGATTTGTTCCCCCATGGAGATAACAACAATTTAGCATCCTCTTCCATTTGTTTTGGCATGTTGTCATTTAGTTGCAGTTATTTCACAATCCTTTTTTACCATTTCACTGTGTAATAATACAGATTTTCCAGTCCAATATGAAGGCTAATATGCCCACTGTAAACGTCTTAGTGCAACATTTTATGTCATGTTGTATTGAAGGTTGCATTTCAGCTAAATGAATAAACAACCACTATTGTGATAGCTTTCAGGTGTAGCATTTTTAGGGGTTGGCTCTTTTATGCCTTGAAGCGATCTTTAGTATGCATTTATGACCAAAATGAAATGATGAAAAAATATGTTTTGTTTTTTTTAACTTATTATTAACAGAGGATTTATTTGATTTTAAGTTATCGATGTTTTGAATGTATTTATTAACAGACTATACCGATATACTGTATTTATACTGACATGATTTAATTTGTGCCGTTTGAGGATGAGAAAAGAAAAAAAATGTTTGTATACTTTTGATCTGCATTGACAATATGTTGTTGGGTTAAACTTTGGGCTGTTTTGTATGCTGAATGTCTTGATATTAAACTTTTTAATGTGGATACCTGTGTATTTCCTTGATTCACCAAAGTTCAAAACTGTCATGAGTATTTGTCCATTGCACGTCAGATCAAAACACAGATTTAAAAACTAAAGTTTGGGGGTTAAAGTCTCTTATGCTCACTAGGCAGTTTATTTGAGGATGAATATTGTAATATTGTGAAATATGATTACAATTTAAATCTGTTTCTTATATTAAATGTGAAAGATATTTGAAAATTTAAAAAAATGAATATGAATATATATATATATATATATATATATATATATATATATATATATATATATATATATATATATATATATACACAGCATCATTACTCCAGTCTTCAGTGTCACATGATCCTTTAAAAAGCAAAATGTTCCTTTGGTGCTCAAGGAACACCCTGTCCCAACCAACTGGGCAACCAGACAAGAAAAGCAATTGTCAGAGAAGTGCAAAAACACTACAGTGCTGACACACATGCAGAACTATTTTATTGAAATAGCATAAACTTTGAAGCAATCTCTTCAATATTTTTCAGATTCAACTGAAATTTACTAATCCAGAAAAGGCAACAAAATACATCTGAGCATTCAGAGAACACCTTTATCATGGTCTTGGTTTTGCAGCTGAAAGAACTGGGACATTTTTTTGCCATGAAGGATACAGATGGTAGCAAAACAGTCAAATCATGGAGGAGAACATTAACATTAAACCACAGATGTGCATGCAGGACAATGATTAAATTCCCAGCAGAACTATGACACAAAGCATCAACTATGAAAAAAAAATCATTTGAATAAACAAGGCTGGAATGACCCAGATTTTAATCCAAATAAAAACCTGTATGAGATGAAGTTCACAGCATGAGATAAAGTTCACATTGCAGTTCACAGACATTCTCCATCAAATCTAAAGGTTTAAAAACAAATAAATGCAACAAAAATAAAAGGTGGCATTAGTTTTCGTAAAGAGTGTAAACATCATATTGGTTTTATGTGTTTGAAACATTGACATATTTGATTTGTATCCCAGCATACCAGGCTAAAATCCATGCTCTTAAATGAGCAAATATGATTGCCCATAAAAGGAAGTGTGGGACTGTCTTTTAATGATTCTTAGAATCAAACGCAAACTATTTCAGTGACCCACAACCACGGCCCTCATTTAAGTCATTTTCCACTTGCGAATAAACTCATTTTTCTCTGGAAAAATGCTGACTTAATGGCTGTGATAGATAATAACTGTTTGGATATATATCTGCGCCTGAACAACACTTTTCAGTATTTGAGGCCCATCTAACAAATCAGCCTTTGTCTTTATAATCACACCTCCACACCTCAGTAATTCAACTGCAAAATGCTAATTCATCTGTCAAAAATCCCTAATCCAACTGCTCTTTCTAGAGCAACAAACCCATCTCCTGACAAACCCAATTGAGAGCATTGATGTTAATATTTTGAAATAATATATTGAGCGACATTATGCCACACAAAATGTTTTGTCCTGTCGCATTTACCTCTTAATGGTTAAAATCACATGCTGTCAAACACAATACTGGCTTGTGTGCTGAATTTACTGTGAATTAAACATTTCAGTGGAGGCAACACACTACAAAAATGAAACATTGCTGTATAGTTTCCAACACAATGGCTCTCTGAAATCACCCCTTATACACTTAAAGGGATACTCCACTTTTTTTTTTTTTTTTGGAAAACTCAACCAAGAGTTGAGTTTTACCGTTTTCGAATCCATTCAGCCGATTTTCTGATATAGAAGAAGAATATCAGTAACCAGACAGTTTCTGGTCTCACTGACTTCCATAGTAGGAAAAAAATATATACTATGGAAGTCAATGAGATCAGAAACTGTCTGTTTAGAGTGTTGGGACAGGCTTGATGACATCATGCCACCAAAAGTCCAACAGCCATAAAACTCCTCCTCTTATTTATTTGATTGGGTTTGCATTGATTCTTGGGTAGGTTACTTGTGTGGAGGGTGCGAAAGTGTGGGCTTCAGCCATTGCGGTATACATTGCACCGCAATAACAAGATGGGCAAATTCCAGTTGTAAGTGAGCATCTCCATGCCAGAACATGACCATAAATTATTAAATTACTTCCTTGAAGTGACGTTCCCTTCACTAACAGACTTGTTGGAAGGGCCGATATGCCTATCTATGCCGATATGTGCTCAACAGCTAGAGAATACCCATAATGCACCGTGACAGTCACGCCAAATGAATTCCCGTGTCAGCGGTGAGCAGTGTTTGGGCTATCTTTTAATGCTTTTTTTCAAGTAACTAGTAAAGTAAAGCATTACTTTTAAAATTACATCAAAATACCTTTTGAATAAGTTACTTTTTCAAAAAAAGTTTTCCAAGCTTTATTTTTAACTTTTTTCAAATGAGTTATATGAGAGCCAAAAGATAATGTATCATCAATAATGATGCCAAGATATTTATACACTAACTCAATCACATTACCTCATAAAGTCTGGAGAGGAATAAGATTGTCTTCTACCTTTTTCGAGCCTGAAAATAACATAATTTTTGTTTTATCAACATTCAGAATGAGTTTTAGTGTATGAAGCCACTTGAAGCTTAAGCTTAGGCTTGCTGTTTAGAGGGAGCACCACAAAACATTTGGATATAAGTGAAAATTAACATCTTGAATATCATAATCAAGACTATTTCTGTAAATAAATAAAAGAGGCCACAACACAGATCCTTGAGGAACACCTTTAACAATCTCCAATGGTCCTAAATGTTTGCCTTCAGCCTGAACACATTGAACACGTTACACGTTACTTTTTCACATTTGTTGATTGACACCTCTCCTGTGCCCATGTTGAGAGAAGGTGGCGAGGCATCGTGTGCTTTGTATTGTAGTTCTGTCTAGACTAACTGTGAGCATGCATTTACTCATCTCGCTTGCAAGAAAACATTCAGTATTCCTCAAAATAAATAAATACATCTAAATGCCAACTTACCTTAAAATAATGTTTTCAAAATCGCTTCAGTGGTTCATTAATTCGTAACAGATTGAAAGGGACTTCTGGATTCGCTTTACGTCCAATATCTCCTAACCATGCTATTTAAGATTGCCGATCGGGTCGCGTTTCTGTAGTTCTAATGAGACATAAGAAAACTACAAATTTGACGTGCTTTACGTCAAGCGTTACAATTGTCATTATTTAGTTTGTCTTTGTTTCTGATGTAGGAATACATCATAATTTCATGAAATCATGTAACATACTCTACCTTGTCTGTGGACGTCGTTCATTCCAAAGCCGGTGCTGGATAAACAGCGAGTGTGTGTAACAGTAGGCTGTGGTTGGCTAAAAGTATTTACCAAAAGTATTTTCACATTTCGCAAAATGATTAATCCCCATTAAAGATGAGATCTACAATTGCGCAACAACGATGAGGCCTGCCAAAGACAGCTCAAGGTATTCCTGATCAAACTTACAAAAACAAAAAAACATTGGCCTATATCCAATATATATTTGTTCAAACATGCAAGTAGAGATTCAGCAATCATAGATAATATCATTCAGGCATAGACCCGTCATCTGAATATGTTGGCTATTCCATCAGAATACCTGCTAAATAATTTCATAGTATGTGAAAGTGGGGGTTGGTTTGCAGTCACTGACAGGGGCTGTCAATCTTTAAGAATGTCTCAGAGTGAAGAGTCATCATAAGAATAGGGGACCCGAAAAGGTCTGTCAGTATTTGTGAGAAAGGACTGATTTTGAATGAGTGTTGTCCAAAGGGAGATCAAGAATGTCAATAAAAGGTCAAAATATGTCTTGTATAGTGCAGTATTTAGAGCTCACTTGACTATAGGTGTGACTCAAGTGTTAACTCAAAAGGCATTGAAATACCTTATGAATATCTGAGAAAAAGCAGGATTTTCTTTCTTTCTTTTTTTTTTTCTTTCTTTCTTTTTTTTTAAAAAAAATTAGCAGTATTTATTATAAATTATTTTTCTAAATTTGACTGTATTGATTAATTTGCTTATAAAACAGTGCCCAAATTTAGTTTTAATTAAATATTCTTCATGAATTAATTAACTAATTCCTGATACTGTGTTTTAAGCAAAATGGCCAGCCATCCTCTTATTTGTAACTGTGAATGATGGAAGATGGAAGCTCTAATAGCTACTATTGTCCATTTGAGGGAATCACATAAGAAAGAGTGTCCATCCTATTGGCCTTCTAGCATCAATGTGATACTAATATTTCCTTTTCACATATGGCATGCCTTGTGTTTCTTGTTAAAGGCCAAATGAAGTACCTTAAAATGCTGTGCTGCGCATTATTTAATGTGTTGATGTAATTTCCACTGAAACAGGAAGACTGGGCAGGACATATCGAACAGCTCCTCCCCCTTTTAAAAATAGCCAATAGAGTTTAGTTTATATCTTCAAATTTTTGTTTTGGAGTACACTGGCTTATAGATAACAGTAGTCGAAGGAAAACATATAGGCTAACATGACTTCAATTTTGATTTCATGGGGACTTCATGGGGTTTTCAGAAAGGTGTTTAGGAGCGCCTCCCTTGTGGCCTATGAACCAGGACGAGCAAATGCCTATACCTGAACCTCTATGACCTGAACTCACTACACCATTCGCGCCATTTGGGAGTGGAACAAGCTATTTTAATGTGTAATACATGTGGGAATATTGATATATTGATTAAACAGATCACATACAACAATCCGAAAATTTATTTGTATAAATTTTTCCAACGTTCTTCATTTTTTAATTATTAATATATATATATATATATATATATGAAGAGTTCAGATGCAAAAGCTAAATGCCATTTGAAATTTTCTTCTTTAATGATGATTTTTATCAAACTTGTAAATTTAAGTTCAGTGATTTCACTTAAATGGCAATGATAATTACCTATTAATTGTTATTTAAGTGAAATTACTGAACTTAAATATACAAGTTTGATAAAAATCATCATTAAAGAAGAAAATTTCAAATGGCATTTAGAGGCTTTTGCATCTGAACTCTTCATATATATATATATATAGAGAGAGAGATAGATAGATAGATAGATAGAGATAGATATAGATATAGATATAATTAGAAAATTCAAATGTGATGTAATATCCCTGAACCCCTGGCTTTTTTTGTATTCTGTAAGTAAATGTTAAAAAATAAAATAAAATAAAACAAGAAGAAGAAGGCCAAACGTAACGTCAACTGATGGATAGGACTCTTAGAATGCGCATGCGCTCCTGAGCAGAAAGTACGGATTAGTAACGCAGTAATTGTTGCGCAAAAGTTATTAGTTGGCTACTTGTTTATTTGCGTTTTCTCTCCGAAAGAGTGTCAATTGTTTTTTGTGTGGACCAATTATGTCAACGTGTAAGTTACCTGAAATAGCCTACTTGAAATTGTTTATTGTTTATAACGTAAGCAAATACTATAGCCTAAACAACTTATTTTTGTTATTGATACTTATAGAAAACATCTTTAGTCGTCTGAAAGATGGTAAACTTGACGAGAAAGGCACATAGGCCTACACTTCACATTTAGAAGCAACCACGTAAATATGAGTAGGCCTGTTTATGTTTCTTCGTAGGCCTAACGTTAGCAGCTACAAAGGCTACAGGAAACACCGGGAGACACTGAAGCACGGTCGGTCATGTTGTCCTGGGACATGTGAAGATGTGAAGAGAAGGATTTAAACAGGTCAGTAGACATTTAAAATGACTTTAAGCAGGCTTTTGTACTTTTTAATGTACAATTTTTTATACACTGAAATGTTTACATTATTATTTCTTATTTCTGAATGTTTATTTCAAATATTGCTCCTTTCTCCTTTTTTAAATAAAAATACTAACTGTGCCTTATGATAATGTTTCCAGTGTAGGCTACATGCAGACAGTAAAAGCCTATACATGGTAATTGGCTCCATCTGCTGGTATTGATAGGCTGTTTTATTTTTCGCACCATTGGCTAGATTGCTTTGGTTTGTTAATGGATTGTCCAAACTAATAGATAAATGTTTTTGAACATAAGTATCATCACGTCAAGATTAAAACACTATCAGAACACAATGGAACAGAAATGGACATTTAAAAGAGAGGATGAAAGCCTCCGTCAAATAGCTTCCACTGCATCTTTTGTGATGACATAACTTGAGTGTTCCGTTTTTGTGCTCCAAAAAAAGAAAGAAGGGCCGACAGGTGTGGATAAGTAAACTTTAGAGAAAGGTTTCGTTTATTAGTTTAAACTATAATAGCTGTAGGCTATTTATTGGGTTGTTGCAGCTGGGCACGGGCTCACAAGATGGCGCCATAATACAAGGATTCAGAAAAAGCGTGACTCGATCGCCTAGTACAATTTTCCCGTGTAGACCAGGATTTACTTAGCAACGTTGCTTTGAACTAACGCAATATTCACTTTTTAGATTTGTAAAATAAAGTTTATGATATTATTTTCTCATGTACGTTTTTGCAGTTTAAATGCCCCCAAACCCCAAAGGTTGATTCTCAAAATGAAAATGTAGGTCTATCTGGCATCTGCACATGATTTGATATAAACGATTAAAAAAATATAAATAGGCTTATTTAATAGTACCATTTTGTTTTTCATTTCACGTGGGAGTCATTGTTACGCTTCTTGAAATAGGCTACATAACAGTGAACGTCATTACAATAACTCTGCACGAGCTGTTTGATTTTACTGCGTTTTTTGAAGCTTGTAATTATTTTTTTCTAAAGGACGTTAGTTAGTTCAGAAGCCCGCATAGCTGTCCGTAATTTGCTTACAATTTTTAAAAAAATTCAGTCCAGTGAAATGCCACTCATTCGCTATGTGTACGAAGAGACTCATTTGAAAATACCTATAGCCATAATTAGCCTAACATAAGTTAATTTCAAACATATTTTATTGTGTCGGCTTGTCTAAGAACCATTTCCGGAAATGTAAGTTAATAATATTAAGCATGCGAATAGCTGTTTAAATAGTTTTTTATTTCGTTTTTCATCATGTAGTTAATTGCTCTAAATAGATTCATTTTGCAATGCATAACCCTTAGCAATAGCATTATTACAGTGGATCTGAGCTGGTTTAAGTCATTTGTTGAAACTAAGAATAAGTTTTTTTAAGAATAAGTATTTTATGGCTTCCAAAAACGACCACAAGCGACATTTGTTTTTTTACAATTTATTTTTAATATATTATTTTATATATATATATATATATATATATATATATATATATATGACAGATGTAAATGCAAATACATTTTTAGTTTTGTAAGCCAATAAGCGAATGTCATTTTTCATATTTAGAAAATGAATGCATGCACTATTTTCCAACACACAATGCAGTTTTATTAATTGTTTTCTTAAAAATAAAAGTTCTCCAGTTTAGCTACCATTTACCTTCTCACAGCTTTCTGCCATATTACTTCTAAATGAACAGTCCAAGTATTTTCAGGAACTCAGTGTACCTCCCTTCGGCCCCTTAAATGCCTGTATTACCCAAGATAAAAATCATATTTATTTATGTTATTATTTAATGTTGATTAGCTAGATATACAGATTTGCTGATAAACCTCACTTTAATAAATCACATTATCAAGTGCTATGCGATTATTAAAAGACATTCATTGTGTGAGATATGAGGGCAGTTCTGATTTATTGATCCAAAATGATCAACATGCCACAGGAGCACCAGTTCTAATGGTGTAGATGGAACCTAAATGTCACTGTATTCCTGACGGTCTTCTGTTTTAACATTTAATTCCACTCCCTAAGAATAATGTAGAGCTAATCTCACCAGATTCTCTCCTTTATCTAAACAAACCTTTAATACTCCAGCACCGTTTTGTAATTAAAAGGGTAATAATAGGCGGTAGGGGGGTTTGGATTCTTGTGGAGGGGGTTGGGTCTGTCGGTCATGTCTGTGCATTTGAATACATGTATCATGAATATGCATCTCTTAACCTAGAGCATTAGAGCTGCGGTTGGTCAGTGGATCCGTCTGATTAATGCAAGTTTTGCCTAATATATGATTTCAACTGAGATCCTCTCGAATACCACAAATGAATTTTTTCAATACTCTGTATTAGAGTGGCTTATTAGTACTTTACAGATTCCATGCAATTAATTACACTGTTTTTTATGTCCTCCTTTGTTTTTGTTTTGAAATATGGTTTCAATTCATTTACTTTTCAGTGAACAGGACAAGATTCCTCTCAATGCACAATCAAGTCTAATTTGAACACGGCATAGTTAACCTTCAGAAAATTTCCACAGGGCTTTCATTAGTTACAAAATATTAAATTCATGTTCTTCAAATTAATACTCTCTTCAGAAGAGGGTAAAATAATCCTTGCTAATCACAATGTAATAAAACTCATCATATTTTTTGTTGTACATTTGGAATTTCCATTTCTGATTCCCAACAGTCAGGACAAATGTACTAAAATGTGCAGCGTTCACATCTGTTTTCAAGCCTTCGGAGTTAAAGGGCAAAATTGCACAAAAAATATTTTTTCAGTGAATGGTCTACCCGACATTCTCCAGTTCAAAATGAATGTGTAGCTATATAAACTTAAATACTAAAACCTTAATTTAAAAGCAAATTAATGTACATGTCACAAGGACAACGGAGGTGGCAAAGTGATTTTTTTTCTTGCCAATTTGCAAGGGCAATTAATATTGAGACCTTCAATTTTGAATTACTTCAAAAAGTATGAAATAAGATATGTGTAATTTATATTTTTTAGGACAATGTATACATTGTTAAATTCCCACATTTGAAAATTAGAGCTTTTAAACGCTTTTATCACAACATGTCAGTATGTTGCGGTTGATTCAATATAATTTAAATGTTTAGAGTGGGTTTGCGATTTGAAAATGCAGGGGGAAAAAATGTCAAGATTTTCTGTCCCTGACAAATGCAACTCTCGACAGTGATTGGCCATTTATATGTTCCTCCTCAGTGTTGCATTGTTTTGAAGTTTGTGTGTTCCCCTTTAAGAACGGGGCTCTTTGCAGCTGAAGAATTTGCTCTCCTGTCGCTGTGAATGGGGCCCGGGCAGGAGCTTAGCGAGGGGCCCAATGTTTTGTTCTGTTACACTTCAATAGGGCGTCAAGCAGGGTTTGGGCCTGACAGCCTGTGGATTAAAGGCTCTTACCAGAATCTGTTCGCCCCACCCCCTGACCCGCGCACTCCAACAATAGCCTGAAAGAAACACATTCTTAACTCTTCAAGTACTAAGTTGTAATTTGCAGGTGGCTATAGCCTAGCAAGTCCCTATAGCCCAAGACGATAAGGGTTATGGAGGAAAAAAGGAGGGGGAAGAGAGTGTTAGTTGTAGCCAACCTCTTTTTGCTCCACTTCAGTTTTCTTATACCTTTAAAAATATAAATGAATTTATCATTGATCTAAAAATCACAGTAATGACCTAGCAGAACGTGTCGTTGGACGACGGCCTTGGATTCGGAAAGGTACATTGTGTTCTAATCCCTGCTATCTGTCCATATTTTAAAAGATACACCGGATGTCAACAGTTTGGGGCTCGTGGAGTCGTCGTTGTTAACAATAGCCAGATGCCTGTTCCGAGCAAACAGTGTAGCGATGACAAACAGTTGTTGTTGCCTTTTGTTTTGACAGCACTTCCGAACAGAGCAAGAAACATGGGACCAGGAAGAGACTTTTGTTTTTAAATATTTGTCACTAGATCTAGATGATACTAAAACGAAGCAAAACATTTATCATGTTGTTAACTATTCTTATTGAACAAGGAAATTCAGCAGCATTTCGAGTTTTCAAATGCGTTTAATCTAGATGGACCACTAGGTGGAGCTATTTGAAAGTTCCTCAGCAGTGAAAGAGGTGCACAGGTGAAGCGGAGATGGGTTGACTATGTTTGTGCAAGAACTATTAGTTACTCCTTTTAAGAGAATATTTGGTAACACTTTACAGTAAGGTTCCATTTGTTCACATTAGTTAATTACATTAATAGTTAATGGATTCACTGACAAGTATTTGATGTAATTACGTTGAAATGACTTAAACATCCAAGTTGATTTTACTTCAAAATTTAAGGAAGCAATATTTACAGCGTACATTTGAAGCAATATTTGTTGGTCACACTATATATTAGTCTTTAACCTATTTTACTTTCATCAAAAAAACAATTATTAGGCACAATGTTCTTATTGTCTTCATGTTGTATTGCAGAATATGGTCAGTGACAGGTTTGGTGGTACGGTTAGGTTTAAGGGGTAATGGAAGAGTCAACATTGTAATTATAGATGTTTAGAATTGAATTACCATTGGAATTGCATGCAGGTCTTTTTTTTTAAATACAAGTACACTGTAAAAACATGCATGTACACAATTAGTGCATTATATCAAATTATAATTTAAATGTTAGTGCATGGTAGTTAAAGACACTTCAAATAAAGTGTGACCCTTTAAGTTATTTCAACATTTACTTATATATATTAAAAGATGTATCTGTTGTATAAAGAAATGATTAAAAATACTGATATTTATATAATAATATAATAAATGATATATATATATATATATATATGAAGAGTTCAGATGCAAAAGCCTCTAAATGCCATTTGAAATTTTCTTCTTTAATGATGATTTTTATCAAACTTGTATATTTAAGTTCAGTAATTTCACTTAAATAACAATTAATAGGTAATTATTATTGCCATTTAAGTGAAATCACTGAACTTAAATATACAAGCTTGATAAAAATTATCATTCTAGAAGAAAATTTCAAATGGCACTTAGAGGCTTTTGCATCTGAACTCTTCATATATGTATATATATATATATATACATATATTAATCATCTTTTTATACAACAGATACATCTTTTAATATATATATATATAAATACTGTATCATAATTTGATATAATACATACAGTATATATATATATATATATATATATATATATATATAAAATTAAAAGATGTATCTGTAATATTATTTAATGGACCTGAGCTAACATTAACATTGAACAGTTGTATTTTTATTAACTAATTTTAATAAATATGAATAAACATTGTAAGAAATATTTGTCAGTTAATGCATTATCTAATAATACGTATTGTAAAGTGTAAAGCGAACATTTAATCTATGTTGAGGGAAAAAAATGGTCCTCAATTATTCATCATACAAGCTGAAGTGCCACATAGAAATGAAAACAAATACAAAAATGACCTAAACAATAGATCTTCTTGGTCATGTCAATCAAAATATTTTTCCGTTGTACTGAAAAGGTTCCTCAGAGTATTGCTGTCTAAAAGATCTCGTGGTCCAGCAGAGAGGAGTCGGCTCATCCTTATAGTCCCGGCCGGGTGTGTAACACCAAACTACATCTGGCCAATGATTCAGAGTGTCAGAGTTCACGCTGCATGCTTGCACACACACACTGCTGCTCTTTCCTTGTGGTCAGCTGATCAGTCTGATCACCCTTGTTCAGAAAATCCCACACTGAATGCTCTGTCCATTCATTTTCATATCCTCTTTAGCTTCCGTTTCAAAAGCAGAATGCTCCTGGCCCAGGCCTGAGGGACCCAAGCAAAATGTTTTTATTTATGGGGAAAATGACACTGCCGACATTGCATATTGGCTCTAATTGCGTTCATGCTCAATGGTGTTTTTGAAAACTTGTCCTTAAAGTGGCAGCCTTTCAAGAGCAGCCGCCTTTTCCCCTTCGTTTTCCTGTCACCAGTAACAGAACACAGATGTGACATAGGGTAGCAATTCCACCTCTATTTGTTTTAGGGTTGATCGAGTTATTTAAAATGTTTGCAGTCCTGGAAAGGGCTAGGGAGGGAGAAATGGGTGCATGTATGTGAGAAAGAAAGGGGGGGAGAGAGTAAAGTGTGTTTATGGACCCCTGGCCGCACCAGGTACAGCAGTGACAGATATGTAAACAGCTCGAGCACGCTAGACGCATGCTGTGAAAATAAAATAAAGCAGCCAGATTTTAAATGTCTTCTGTTTACTTTGGGATGTTTCCTAAAACAGTTGAACTGCTAGTTAATTTTCTCTTGTACATGTCATAAATCCTTTACACCTGCACAGTCTGTAATACAAAGTTGAGCTTGTTATGGGACAGTCAATTCGGTTATTTAGTAGGCTCGCGCCTGGTTTTGTCCTTATTTTGTCTTATTTATCATTATTATTATAACACAGAAAATATACGATTTTAACCCTCTGTGGTTGTCCGTTTCAGAGTCACACTCGGGGTGTTCGGGTCCAAATGGACCCAAAGGGCGGGATTCATATTTAAAAAAAAAAAAATCATGATTTTTTTTTTTTTACTTGTTTTTTATAATATTTTTTCTTTTCTTTTTTGGTGTTTTGAGAAAATTTCAAAAATACAAAAAAATTATAATTAGTATTAATGCAATAATTATGACAAAATTTCCCCCCATTGAACATAATAGAAAAAATATTTAAAAAAATATATTTTTTTAAAAAAAATTTAAAGCTGTATTTCATTTTAGAGTCAATCCTAGGCCTCATAAAAGTAATTTTTGAGATGAGATGGATGTCATCTGGTGGACAAACTGAGCATTTAAAAAATGTAAAACACATGTATAATCTTCATTTTTTGGTGTGTTTGTGTATAAAAGTGTGTTTGTGTGTGTGTGTGTGTGTGTGTCTGGATGTGTCTGTTTTGCACTCTTGATGTTTTATAGATTCACCCCTTCACTGTTGTGTGCTTTTTTCAAGATCGTGGCTGATTTGTAGATTGTACGCACAAAAACATTTTTCACATTCACATTTTTGCCAATTTCCCATTCATTTTCCATGCTGAACACCCCAAGTGTGACTATTTTTTTTACAACCACTTAGACTATTCACATCCTGTTCCCAATTTTTTGGGGTGTTCAAATACCAAATACCAACAAAGTCACCAAATTTTCGACCATTCCGAGGAAGCTGTGATTTTTAAAAAAAATGTATTTAAATTCTTCGGGTCCATTTGGGCCGAACAACCCCAGAGGGTTAATTATATTTTTATTGTTATATTATTATTAATGAATGATAATAGAAACATAAATGACTATCATAGTGGTTTAAATAACAACAACAACAGCAACATATTGTTATTAATGATATTAGAAAGAATACTACTAATAACAACTACAACAATTTATAATAGTAATTATTATGCAGGTTTTATGTACCGATGCAACACTTAAGACTTTCCTCCTTATAAAATCACTTTTGACAATTATTGTTATTATTTTATTATCTGCCGAGTGTTTTGGGGCCACATCTGTGAAGCTCTGTACACATCAAGCTGCTCTCAAAGGCACTTTACAAACAGCCAACTGTAACCTTCAAAGAATGAAAGAAAGAATCCAGGCTGCAGTGAAATCTAATCCAGCCACAGCTATAGCTACATGTTTCCCTGCCCCCCTGCTGAACTCTGACCTCTGACTTTGTCTGGGTCATCTAACCTTGCTTGAGTTATAGACACATCTTGCCTCATTCTAGTTCTCTTATGAGTCTCTCTCTTTCTCTCTTATCTGTTGAGTATGTCCCCATTGGGTTGGCAGGAGGAGAAGGGGGGAAAAAACCAACGGATTGGGGACATTGCTTGCAGCAGAAATGTCAGGGAGACATTAAACAGTGAAAAGCTGGGTGTGCTTTCATAGCACAACCTGTCTGTTTTCCCTCCTATTCTTTTCCCAGCCCCACATATCATCAGTCTTCCACTGGGGCTTTTACTCTGTGATCAGTATGTCCTGGTCATTTTCCAGGCTGTTTGTCGAAGCTATGACTTATGCTATTGAACCAGTAATGCTGCCTAATAAAATATTAATGTAGGACCCTCAGAATTTATTTATTTATATTATGCATGAATATAAGGTAACTCAAACAATTCTATTGAAAGATTGCGTCACAAACATTTGAACAGGTTCCCTAAATACATTTCTCATTTCACATTGGTCAGACAAACAGTTAGTCCTGCCCCACATTAATGCCATTGCTCAAGTAAATATTGCTGTGTCAGTTTTCGCCAAGTCGGTTGCATGTTTTTACCACAGTTTTGCATTTTTAGGGGGAATCAACCTTACAAATACATTACTTGTGCCTCTGCAAAAAACCTGGGATATGATTATTTTAACAGCCTAGAATTTACACTTTACCTTTACATTGTTGGTTTGTTGGCTTAAAGGCACACTATGTAAGATTTTTGGATCAAAATATCAAAAAACCACTAGAACAAGGTTATATATGAAGAGTTCAGATGCAAAAGCCTCTAAATGCCATTTGAAATTTTCTTCTTTAATGATGATTTTTTTATCAAACTTGTATATTTAAGTTCAGTACTTTCACTTAAATGGCAATTATTTAAGTGAAATTACTGAACTTAAATATACAAGTTTGATAAAAATCATCATTAAAGAAGAAAATTTCAAATGGCATTTAGAGGCTTTTGCATCTGAACTCTTCATATTTTGTTGATTTTTGTACTCACATTATCCCAAGTGTTTCTAAGAATGTTTAAATCCAGAGAAATAAGCAGTTTTAACTAGGTCAAGTAACATGTCCGTGCGTCGCATTTCAATGACATCATACCCGCATTACCCTCAATTACCAAAACCATGGAAACACCAAAGATGCTTTAATATATTATGTGTTTTATTAGACAGGTGAGCAATTGTTTGGATACATTAATTGACAGAAAACGAATCATTGTTATATAGCTCAACACAGTTATTCTTTTTATTTAAAATCTTGTTTTCTTGATTTACCGCGGGTACCATATTTACCATGCCTAATATCGATCTAGCTCACTGCAGTGTGCTACAATTGTCTTATATAGAAGCCGCCGAGCGAACTCACAGAGTTGCATTACAACCACTTTCTTGACACTCAAATGTATCTAATATGATAAAACAGCGCTGCGTTAGCATTACCCCACATACGCATGAACGGAAGAAGCGGAAGCGGCGTCTGCGGCATAATAAAAGCCCCACTGCTTTCGAGCTGTGTGTCGTGCTTGTTTCTCATTAGCAATCGCTCCAGCGGACTTGTTCCGCTCCAACGGCTTTTGTAACATGAATAAATCTTTTTAAGACATACCGGTCATCAATAAATATGATTTCTGAATTATGATTTCTGAGTCCCGTGATATTCTCCACCAGCTGTAGAGGTGAAGGCAACCACTCCCATGCTTCCGCCAAATCAAGGCGTCATCAAGCTACGCCTTTGTTTCGAATAAACAACCTATAGTGGTGAAAAATGACATAGTGTGCCTTTAAAAGTACGATCAGAATCTAAAGCTGACGCACTTGGCTTTTTGTCAAGGAAAACCACGCTCTGCCTTTGCCAGCTGTGATTCGTGGTTGGCATGAAATCTCTACTTGCGTTTATAGTGATTGCAACTAGTTGCGTTTGATTAGGGGCTGTTATTTTGT
Source organism: Pimephales promelas (assembly GCF_016745375.1). The sequence goes on from NW_024121188.1 coordinate 3,697,457, forward strand.
CTGACATTAGATTTGTGGTCGTATGCTGCTGCTCAGCAGGTGGCCCTGGCATGGACTGTCATTGTTAGGATAGAGGCAGCCATTATGTGCGGAAGTGGTGATCAGGAAGTCCTCTTGCCCAAAGCAACGGCTTTACTGCGCTCTCCTCTAGAGACCAGAAACAACAAACTTGCCAGACAAACACAAACAAAATAGCCGAGCTTAGGCATGTACCTGCAATCCTCTCCCTCTCTCTCCACCCTAACTATAACCTCTCTTTAATTGAATGTGATTCGTGATCCTCCTTTCTTTTCCCCTGAAGAAGTGCTTTTGTATGCAGCCTTTAGTTCCAGGGCCAAAAGGCCCTTTAGTGGCCTTCAGGCATTTCTTATTAGTGTTGTAACAATATACCTTTCTTTCTCCCACCCTCCTTCTCTATCCAGACTCAAAACAGCTTTGAAACTCATCCTGCACTGGTTCTTTAACAGCACCCGAGGGCGGAAGACTGCAGGTTATGTGTCCAGGTCTTTCTCGCACACCTTCCTCGACCCCATCGCTCCCACCCGAGAGAAGGTAAAGGCCCTTTGTCACGTAAGCATACACAAGCAGCCCTTGTTTATTTAATCGAATGTTTATTTCATTTTTTAACGTGCCACTCAAGGCTCCGAGGAGGCGCGTGTGTACCTTTCCTCCACCCGTGTAAACACAGCATATTTCGCCACTCGTTTCCCGCTGTAAAAAGTTTATATCTGTAATCTGTTAAGTCAGCTATTTTAAACAACATCTCGCTGTGTTTATAAATACTGCCGGGCCGCTGTAATGAATTTACGGTAATGCGTTTTTTTTTTGTCTTCTATCACTTCAAACCTTTTGCAGACAAGCCAAACAAAAATCCTGTAAGATTGTTTAGGTTTGAAATGAAAACAAAACAAAAAATGACAGAAATAGAAAATGTTGGTGTGACAGACAAAACAACATGAGCGCAAACACTTCTGTGTGTAGGATGAAGACAAACAAGTGGTGAGAGTGTGTGTAAATCTGAACTGATACTGATGAGGTGAACGATGAAGGATGAACAAACTGTTATAGATTATTATGACCACCGGCATAGTCGTTTTTCACTGTGAAATATACACTGCTGATGATTTAGAGATTTTTTTTTTTTTTTTGCGCTCATGAAAAGTGTGTATTTATTCTGTTGGATTTTCATTTGTCAGTGTGTACAACTGAAATAACACTTTAGCTTGCATTAACAGACACCATGTGCAAATTATTCTTCAAGTATCATTAAATGTTTGACAGAAGTCTGCTGTGTTTTTACATATTCTTTTTGTCAAGCAAAAAGAAACGTTATTGAGATTCAGTGAGATGCTTTTCTTTTAAATCACTTCTCTATCATTTTCCAGTAATCATAGAGACAGGAAATTGTGGTGGTACAATGGTCAAACCATGGCTGGACTTCCAGATACGATTTGAGGAATTTGCTAAATACTGTTAATTTGATTGACCATGATCTGATGAATGAATAGCTATCCATAAAGTACAAATGACTGCTATTGTAGGTGGTAATATATCATAGGCTGACCAAGGCAGTGCTACACATAAGCCAAAAGGGACCAAAGGCTGCGCTTTATTTTGAATAAGTCTCGGCTGAAGGACGTTGTTAGGCACTATGCAAACCAGTATGCTTTTATAAAACAGTTACCACACAATACAAATATTAAAGCCCAAAATATGCATCAATGCAACTTTCATGAAGTAAAAGTTGCATTGATCCCATGCCTTCAGATCAGTTGGACGTGGCTGTGGTTACAAGAGGTAAAACAATATAAATACTGTTCGTTTTCTCACACAAACCGCTCGTTTCGTGTCTTAGGCCATCAATGTGTACTTACATTTACGAGTCATTAAATCATGTTTAATTTAGACTTCTCTGTGCATGCTCTTTGAGGAAGACCCCATAGACCTCCATTATATGACTGAGAGACAAGAACGGTTTGACCTAAAAATATCAAAATTGAAAATACTGTGGAAACAAAGACACTTACATCTTGGATGCCCTTGAGGTAAGCTGAAACATATCAAAAGTGAACTATCCCTTTAATTGTTAAAAGGACAAGATATCGCAGCAGACATTGAAACTGATGTTTTATCACGCATATAGGACTGACTTGAAAGAAAATGCTATATACTGTAAATGCAGTTACACTCACTTGATCTCTTACAATACTCTACTCTATAAGCTTCAATGAACAATATACATAATGAGAACAAACATATGTTTATGTTGCTAATAGTGGTTGCTAGGGGTGTTGTGTGGTGATGCATAGAACTGTTTGGTGAACATGTTTTCATGTTTTCAATAAAACACAGCTATTGACCAATCGGAATCAAGGTCTTGAACTAACCGTTTTATAAAACGAAAATAATTATTTCGTATTTCTTTATTTACTGCCATTCTTGTTTAACCATGCTTAGGATGAAGTTAGAAAAAAATCAATAGTTTTTACTTTCACACCCATAATTTTGTTTGAAATGCATTACATTTATTCAGGCATTTGGATACTTTTTTTTAAAAAGGAAACCCAAAAATGAAAATTACATTGTCATCATTTACTCACCCTTAAGCTGTCCCAAACCTTTTTGAATTAATTTTTATTGCTGAACTCAAAAGAAGATATGAACATGTGATTTTATCAACTTTCAAGTATTTACCGTCTTTTCTCTCTTTTTTGTTGTTGTTTTTGTTTTGTTTTAAATTTCTTGGAAGCTAACTTGAGTTTTAAACTCAGTCATTGTGACAGTCACAGACACACACAGAGAACGTGTTGGCCACATCTAGACATTGATAAACTCTCAATTAGTCTTGGGCAGTGTACTGTTGTACCTCTAAATCAGCACAGCATTCTCCTGACAAGCTAATACCTATATAGAACATTTGTCAATTCACATCATTCTCTGATATTGTCCTTGCTTTATAAACCATTCATTTGTCAATGTGATGAAACAATCGTGAACCTTGCGAAGCTCCAGTGTGATGTCACATTATATCGGGAACAATCTGAAGTTCCATCAGAGCAACACAAAGGAAGGTGGACGTGCGGCTGAGGAGGGAGTCGTTCTTCATATTTCCTCAGATGTGAGGGGACGTATGTTAAGGCAGTCAAATTGTAGTGTGTGCATGATTGGTGGCAAGAACCTGGACAGGGAAGATTGCTTGTGAGAGTAGCCTCGCATTAAGCCTGTCAATGTATGAACAGTTCACAGGAGAGAGCTATAATTAAGCCTCCCTTATCCAGGAGAGGCTCTCCATTATATTTAAATTAAGCATGAGTGATTTTGATCAATGTATTCTGAAGGTATATGTGTGTTGATAGCCTTGGAGAGGCATGGGATTTCATCTCTGTATCCGACTAACAGAAGAAAGGGGGGGGGGGGGGGCTGACAGAAACAGACATTTTTTGAAAAGATTCAAGACACAGTTCTTTTTGTTTGGATTATGATCATAATGTCTCGTAAAGTTGTGGAAAATGTCAAGCCGCCTGTCATCATATCCGTCTGTGAGTGTGTGTTCCTGTGCCTCAAACCTATTGATTTGTTGCCGTCATCAAGAGCGATAAAAACGATTCCCTTTCCTGAGCACTCACGACCACATCTTTGGAGAACAATTTGTTCATTTCAATTGCTGAGAGACGTAAAGAGCGGGCGAAGTGGAGAAGTTCCTCCCATAAATCTCAGCTGAAATATGACTTCTCCTGCCTTTTCCTCACGGCTCAAGTGTGGAGGCATGCTTGAATCTGACATTAAATGCCCCTCTCGTCTAAGTGAGCGCAAGACCGATGGCGGAAAAGTTACACTTCCCGAGCAACAGATAGTGACCAGAAGTATCCAAGCTTTAAATAAGCTGTATGAATTGTGTTCAAGTCCTTACTGGTTTATCTGTCCAGGAGAGCTATAAAGAACAAGAAACAGACTCTGAGGCAATAAATTTGACTATTATTTGTCGGCCAGAGCGAGTATAACATATCTTTGTTTAATATGTGAGTGCATGGGATGGAAGTCACTTTTTTAAGTGCTTTTTTTTTTAAAGATGGTGGCAGAGGATTAGATAATGAAATAATTTGATTATCCACAGTTAATTTAAATGATCTTTTAGTGTTTTGATAAATGTTATTTACTATTTCTGTGATGGCAAAACTGCATTTTCAGCAGTCGTATACTCTAGGTCATGTCCACACTAATACGTTTTAGTTTGAAAACGTGTATTTTCTCTCCGTTTTGGCCTTCTGTCCACACTGAGACGGCGTTTTAAGTCAACATAAACGTATCGTTTGGAAAACGCTCTCCAAAATGGATAAGTTTGAAAACGCCGTTTTCGCGTTGTAGTGTGAACAGTGAAGCTGGAGGTATTTGAAAACAATGACGTAAGTTTTGTCATGTGATCCATGTAGTACCAATAGATATTCTTGTTTATCGGTATTGTGCCTGTTATGTTATTCATTTTTACACTATTGCTAAAATATGTTACTTTCTATGTTACTTAATATGTGCTATTCTTTAAAGCTCAGTACTGCAAAGATGACAGATAATGTACTTACATTTGCTGTCCTGCGGCAAAACAGGAGAGCAGTTGCGTTTTAGACCAAACATTTGGTGACTGAATGCGACCTGGACACATCAGTGATGGTGAGATATTTTGCTAAATAAAATTATCCTGTTATTGTGCGATAACATTATTATTTATTTTCCCATCTGTATCATCTCAGTGAGCTTTTGTGAAGTTTCACGCATGCTCAGTAAAGTAAATTTAGAAGTTTCTCATCCACACTGAAACGTTGGAAAATGCCTGAAAACGTTTTTAAACGAAAACCGTTTTCAAATGTATCCGGATTAATGTGGACGTAGCCCTAGTCAGAGTCACATGATCCTTGAGAAATCATTCTAAAATTCTGATTCGCTGCTCAAAAAATTCTAAAACATTTCGCGCTTGAATATTTTTTGTGGTAACTGTGATTCAGGATTCTTTAGTTTATTAGTACAGCATTTATTTAAAATAGAAATCTTTTGTAACATTATAAATGTCTTTAATGTCACTTTCGATTGTTAGATAAAAGTATACTTTTTGTTGCTTTCTATCTAGCACAAATATGTGCCTTATGATCAGGACCAGGTGAACCTGAAACCATTTTAGTCATTCAGTGCTTCCTTAAAACAGACTAAACCCACCAACTAGTTGTTCGAATATGTTGTTTTACATGTCCCCACCATAAAAGACACAAATGTGCATATCTAAGTGAAATGCCGAGTGGTAGAGACAGAAAGCGAGAGATTGCTATCTGTCTGCATTGAAAAAGAAACCACCGTGTTAGGTTTCTGGAGGAACACAGTGCTTTTGTGTTGCACGGCTGGCTCTTGCCAACACTAGTGTCTTACAGGCTGGCGAATTAAACGCACTGGCTCCCTCGAACCTCGCTTTCCTCTCACACTAATCTTGCCGTATTACCTTCCAGGGTCGCCGTGCTGTTTTAATATCTGTCACTACCTTCCTGGATTTTACGACCGTGCTTCCTCCCCTTTCATTTGTCCTCTTTTTGTTTGACTAGCCTGTCTCACCCTTTTGTATAATTCTGTCTTTGTTTGATGGGAGAAATGAGAGTGATTTCAGGTCTGGTCTCTGCTCTATCTCCGGCTGTTTTTCTCGTCTGTGCCCAAGCTGTCGCGCAGAGAATGCGCCCGCTCTTTCGCCGACAAGTTGGTGTAAACACTCTGATTGCAGCGCTAGCCGGTCTCGCGGTGCGCTGCACCTGTGTTTAATTGGTAACGGCCTAGCAACAGGTCCATCATTACAACGGAGGTAATCTATTAGCCTTAATGAGGCCTGGCGGAGAGATGCATTGATTTTTTGCTGCTGTAGTACAAACTCCTGTGTTTACGTCCCACTCAGGGAGAACTTAATGTCTCTGGCAAGCAATAACGCTAGAAACAACGGTAACTCTTTATTTCGATAGTCCTCTTTAGACATTCTGCGAGCTATAAGTAACTTTGCATCTGCATGTCAACAACCAGTCATTAGATTATTAGTAGACTGTCTGCTTAATATCTGCAAACAGATATTTTGAGGGACCCCATGTGACATTCTGTTGACTATAAGTAGCTTTGCAAGTACATGTAAACTTATTGTACTAACCTAAACTAACAGTCTACTAATACTCTAATGAGAGTTTGTTGACATGTAGTTGGAAATGAATGACAGTTTGTGACATGCAAAGTTACTTTTACTGAAATAAAGTGTAACCCAAACAACCACCGTGGTTCTGTATCTAGGGTCATGACTCATGAACACATTCAGTAAAAATAGATAGTTTGTTTTGAAAAACGGAAACTTCATTAAATGTTTCAAACTTAGCGTCACTCTTATTTAAACAATAAGCTGCTATTTCACTCATTGCCGTGAATGATTACATTTAGACCGTGTCCTGTATACGTTAATGACATTCCGCCATGACAGATTGCATTCAAAAACGGTCCAAAACATTTGGTATGCCACTGACATTTCATGAAGGCCTCTTCTTGTTTTTTTGCACTTTATGTACTTGTATATTTCAAAGCTCCTATCTTGTCGAGATTCAAAGCTTCGCCTTGTTATTATTGTAAAACCTGAAAGGCCGGAGCAGAACTAATTCGATATGCCCTTGTTAGTGAAGGCCGTCAAATAGAGTGTTGGTACCTTGGAAAAGCTTCATAGAATTGCGTTCCACTATTTAAGCTGGGCTCTTGCCATTTTGATGTTTGCTTTTATGTCCCAGGCATATTATTTTGTTATTATTATCCGAAACAAGACACACACAAATTGAATATTATCTTTAAAAGTCAATTTCATTGAGGAGATTACGCAAATCAGCCTCATTCTTTTCCGTCTCGCCTGCCTCCACCTCGATGCATCTCTTAATTTACACTGGTTTACTCTATTCATTTGTCAGAGCCTTGCGAGGGATCTTTTCATGCTTTACTTCTAGCTTGCCTTCCTTATTTTTGCATGGTTATGGCATTTGTGTTTGTTCTCTTCCACAGTCCTGAAAATCAAACCTTAAAAGCAATTACCTGCCGACATTTAATGTGCTCAAGCAAGGTGAATTTCATTTCGCCCTGACTGGCTGAAAACCCTGAGCATGGCAGCTGCCTTTTCAGCATCGCAATAAAAACGCTCCGTACTGTAACGAGACCGAAAAGCGTAAAGTATTCCTAGTGTGTTATTGGTCATTTTTATGATGTTTGGCCATTTTGGTCCTAAACTGCAAATCCTTATGTGGAATTTTCTTTATTGGCCCTCATGAAGGTCAGCCAAAGATCTCTGCGTCGGGGAAACTATCAAAGCCCATGCCTGAGCCTTTGGGGGTCTGGGGTAATAGCCCTCCTGACCAGGGGGAAAGAGAAACCTCTGATTGCCCAACATTTTACAGAGCACATGTTTGTCATTAACACGTCCTACTATGGTAGTTACAGATGTGATTAAAACAACCTGGGAGACAGGTGGGTCCTGTAGCCCCTGATTTGCAGGCTCTTTGTTCTGGGCCTGCTCTCATTCTGTGACCGCTTGGGTTTTGGGGGGTTTGTTGCACTTGGGTTTGGACTGGGTGGAAGCACAAAGCTGCATTTTTTTCCCCTGTTGAGGCCCACTCATCAATTTTAGCCCTGACCTTTGGGTATTTATTTTTCCCTTACTCTTTCTTTTTTTTCTTCTCTGTTTTCATCCGTTCCTTGGAACTTGGTGGTATTTCATTTTGGAGGTCAGGAAGTCTCATACGGTGAGTGGAGTGAATTATCTGGGACTGAATACACATTTTGGACGCAGATCAGCGAGCGAATGAGAGAGATCCCTGGAATGCAAATGGATGAGAATTTAAACAGTGATATTCTAAAAATGTGGAGAGCTGGACAGTAACCTTAGAGGCTTATTTAATGCAGGACTAACAGGACTTGAGCACAGCTAACCTGAAAACAGAGGTGATTTAGCCATCATTTGCATCCTGCCTCTTCCTCTGTGTTACTTTTTCCCCTTCAAATACAAAAACAAGCCAATACAAATCAAATCAAATACAAATTTTTCTTCTAACACGTGTTATCAGACCACTAACATATCCAAAAACACCACAACACATTTAAATCCCTGTAATTGGAATTTGAATTGAGGAAGGAAACAGGATGTGATATATATATATATATGTTTGTATGTGTATATACTATATATATTCAAAGTTTGTCTATAGATAGTTTCTCTCCTCTCTCTTCTTTATATATATTTAAATTTGATATACATTAGTCATAATTATATATATATATATATATATATATATATATATATATACAGTATATATATAAAATTATAACATTATTATTTTTTTTACTATAGAAGCATTTTTTTTACTATAGAAGCTATTTTTTTTTCTAGAAGTTTAGAGATAGACAGATTTGTATTTAACTGTAAATTTAATTATCATATTTAATAAATGTACTTTTCTGGGCCATGGGTGGAAGAACACTACATTTCCCAGAATGCATTACCTGTGTTGAATTTCTTTGAATTCCTTCACAATTCAGTGAATTCTTCTTCCTTTCAGTAAAATGCATCTTCCTGTAAGATGTGGCCAATTAATTTGACATGTCACACTGATGAACTGAAAAGAGGCCAAGTTTTTAATTCAGTTTTCTTTTAACAAACCTGCAGCAGAAGCAAGCAGGAGGACTCTACGCTCGCTTTCAGAGTGATGTGTTTATAGTAAGCAGCTTTTGAGGAGAATTGTGTCCTTTTATGGTCATTCTCCTTGCTTTGCAAATATGCACTAATGCGATGGCATCTCCTTTCCCCTCACTTCACTCTCTCTCACTTCGATCTCGCTGATGAGGTACCAAACGAGGGCCACCGGTGTCAGTACGGTCCACCATCCTGTGACTCATCCACTTGTAATCTCTCGTGAAAGTGCCTTTTAAAGTGTTCGCATGAGTACGTGTGTGTTTTTGAAACCCTCAAAGGCCTCTGACAGAGGTTTGTTTTTACTTCGGACATGTAAAAGCCTCACTCAGGAGTGTTTAGGTTAGAGCGCTGCTGTCTGCGGCCCTCGCTCCACTTACAGCATGCTGTTTGGGAGTGTGTTTAAGAGGAGTTATCTGCATCTAATATATACAAACACGCATACAGACATGCTGCAACTATCTTAATGTGACTAATGCACCGGCTTTGCTATCAGACAAGAGCTGAAAGCGCTCAAGGCATCTTGTGTGGTTGTATAAGGACCATTTGTCCTGACACAGCTCTCACATGGATGAAATGAAAGCTGTTAGTGATTATTAAACAGGTTAAACTTATGTAAAAATATTTCTGTCTGGTGTAGTTTGGCAAAATGTCATTATTCACATTCTGTAAGCTTGACATTCTGACCTTGACATTACAAGAGGATTGGCAACTCTAAGGTTTTTCTAAAGTTATTTCTGAGTGTTCAAAAAAAGATGCAAGGAGAAAATGTCATATTTCAAAGCTATTAATATGTGCGTAGCACGACAGGGAATGTATTAAGTCATGTTCCTTATTAAACCTCACTAATGCCACATTATGTAGCGTGTCATCAATTAAAATCAATCATTGGAGCTGAGGCATCATGAATTAAAGATGCTCTTAAGGTGGACAGCACACGTCTGGATGATTGGTGTGGGCTTTGTTCTGGTCTGCCTTCTGGCTGGATCAGTGACTATAGTTCATTTGATGTTTGAGATCGGTGTAGTCTCAGTATGATATTGCACACAGTATTTTAAAGCTGTTTGAATGATCTGATGTTGTAGCTTAGTCATATCAGGCATTTTTATATCGTCTACAAGCTTGAGATCACTTCATGGTGGGTTGGGTTGTCGGAATGACTAGTTAGACTTAACTAACTTATTATTATTATGCGTTTATTTGAGTTAAAACAGGTTATTTGTTAAACTTGACTAATCTAAGTCTGCATAAAAACACTAAGACACATTATCAAATGAAAATGAGTAAAAAGGCTATTTATTTATAACATATTCAAATCTGGTCATCTGTGTTTTCCCTTATAAAGATTTACTTTGGTAACCATAGTGTCTGACTAAACACCAAAGACATTAATTTGATTGTTACTATTAATACAACTGTGGTAACTAGCTATTAGCCACCACTGTCTTAAAATGTTTGTATGATATGTAAATTATGGTTGTTTGAAAAGGAATTAAACATTTGATTTCATTCTAAATCATAGATATTGATTCAGATTTTTAGCTGGTCTTTTACCATTAATGGACATCGCAATCTTTTTTTTTGGTATTTAGGTGATCTGATCCATCTAGCAAGCTCTGTTTAACAATATTACATTTTAAAATATGTTGGCTGCTTTTTAGGTTTCACGAGACATTTATCAGATGTGTTTCTTAATTGACATTCAAATGGGCCACGCTGGTGTTTAAAAACCGCATTATGCCGTTCAAAAGTATGGAAATGAATGCAGACATACTTAAAATAAAATGAACTGCAGTATATTTAACTTGAAGCCTGACATCTGACATTAATGTTATGCACATTTGCTGTTGAATGTAGTGGATTTGTTCTAAAAGAAGTCTTTTAAAGGTGCTGCTAACTTTAGAGACATAACTTGTCAGATTTTGTGCACCATGCTAAACTGAGAAAGTCAGACTTTGTCGCTTAAACAATGCTAATCGGCCTCACTATCCGTCATTAACGCATTTAAAGTTAGTTTATATATATAAGTGGACGTACACTGGCTTTTGTTGGGGTTGTTGGGCAGATCTTCTTCTGTGTGTGTGGCTTTGATTAGATACACACGGTGAGGCCCCTAATCTGCCATTCATCTGCGCAGGAATTTCTCAGTTTCGGAGGGGCCTCTGAGAAAACTCTCAACGCAAACAAACAAAATATCAGCTTACCCTGCCTCGCAATATCCCCTCTCCGATCTGGGGACGCTGAAGCAACACACTGTTTATTGTTTCATAGTAAACTCTGCTGTTGCTGCCTCCTTAATTAGATTTTACCTGCCTTATTTTTCTTTTTCCCCACCCTTGCTTTTCATTCTTTACTCTTAAAAAGGTGATGTTTTCGTGGACCACCGTAAACCACAGGGCGTTTGGAGAAACAAGCTTTCCGAGAAGAGAACTCTGATGGGAATGTGACAGACATCTGAGAGTTGAATTGCTTTTGTTGTTCTGTAGAAGGTTTTTCAAATCTGTTTACGATATTAACAACTAAAGTAAGATGAAAGCCTCAGATGCTCAAGTTTCGGTAATGTCTGAGACGCTTCCTCGCTCTCTCCTCCTTACTTTTTCAAACGTACACCACCGTACCTCCAGGGATAACTGGAGTGTTTCTTTGTGGTTTGATTTGCCCCAGTGTGGCCATGAGAATGCAGGCACTCCACAGTAAACCCCCAGGGTTGCCACCAGGCAGATCCACCTCTTCCTCACTCACCTGAGGGGCCTGTCACCCTTTCCTGGGGGTTGAGATGCACCTCTCTTCATAGACACTAGGGTGAGGTATATTATCAGGGGGAGCCTGTCTACTCCCCGAACGTAGGGCTTGCACCTCGCTCGTGTGCACAGAGCTCTCTTTGGAGTCTCTCTGCAATGGCCGTCTGATGTGGATCGCCTTGGGAAATTTTAGTGTTGTCAGTCACTACGTTTCCTTTCATCGACTTTCCCGAGCCACGTTCTGTCAATTTTTTTGTTCTCTCCTCTCTCTCACCCAAGTGTCATAGAAAGTAGATAAAATTAAAACTTTTTACATATTTAAACATAAACACACATCTTCAAAAACATAAGAAAACCTTCAAGTGCCTCGGGATGAATTCTCACAGGCACCTTGAACTTGTGAAGAGGCGCTCAAGTGTGCGTTTACATTTGTCTCTTTTGTTTACCAGGTTTGCGCTTCTTTTTAATTTTCTCTGTTTCGGAAAAAGTAGACAGCTTGTCACTGCGCTCGCTGACCTTACCCCATCACCTATAAAGTCCTCTTATGGTATTGTATATGCAAGCAATGGCACTTTGTGTTCTTTCATAGACTTCATGCCTTACATGGAAGCACACAGTGGCCCCAGCCAGCGTTGTGTATCACGGAGAGACTTTTGCATTGTGTATCGGCTAGAATAAACTGTAGGAGGCACACTGGGGTCAGATCTCCGCTATCAAATCCTTGGATGTATTGGATAGGATGTCAGCGATCTTTCAAACATGACATGTCAGTGTTTAGAAATGAAAAGTACACCACAACAAAAGAGGGACACCTAATACGCCATGCCCTGATGCACACTTATCGGCTCACTTCAAAGTGCACTTGTCATTCGCGGTCTAAAACAGGGTGATTTTTCTCTCCATCTCTCCATTTCTGTCAAATAGCTGTGCCCCCCTGAGCCAAAAAGTACAGACAATATACTGAAAAAAAGGGGGATAGAAAATAGGTTTTTCTTTTACTCCCCCTCCTCTGTTAACCCCCCCTCTCTTGCCCCCTGATCTCAAGCCTCACTCTCTCCACACACTCATGGGGAATGTTTGGAGGCCCTGTTCATATTTTGTTTGCACAATGCATTCCTGCAGGCTCTTTATTTATGTCAATCTCCCCTTTGATCAGGGTCCGCTTACCCACTCGGTTCCTGTGAGTGAAAGAACCCACCTGTGAGGCAGCGGCCAGGGCTCTGGATTCTTGGGAAAGTTTACCGTCAATTAATATGGCTAAATTATTTCTTCACATGGTAAACTACTTATGTAAGGTGATCCTGGCTGGTGGCTGATTCCCTGACATCTGGGTTGGATATTCTGCACAGATGGTTCTACCTGCTCCGGGAGTCTCTTTTCATTTTGTTTTCCCTCCGTCCTTTCTTTCTCGCTTTCTTTTTTCTTTTTTTTTGTGCGGGTGAAAGGTAGGCCACGGTTGAATGCTTGGGCAGAGTAATACAACCAGCAGGGAAGTGAAGGGGGCTGTTTTTTCATGTTTTATTGTTTAGTTATAGTTAGTGTAGTAGCTTACAGTGCAGGGGCTTTTTTAACTTTTTAATACTAAGGTCATATTATTTGATGCTAATATATTAATATACTATTGAAAAAGAATAATTAAAATTCTATCATGATAACTCTGTCATGAGTGTTTGGGATGGTAATGACAGTTAATATGTTTGGTTTTGGCAGAATAGATCTGCTGCTGCCAATATATTCACAACAAGCTAATGTGAGCAAGTAAGACATGCTGCTGCTGAACAATAGCATACATGAAATACAGCAGATGCTGACCAAGTATTTGAAAGTTCATTGGCTACTGAAACAGCAGGAACCAATCAGATGATCACATATAGAGAAGAATGTGATAGCAAGCAGATTGAGTTAAGATGACAGAAGTAGTTTCATGTCAGAACTTTGAACAGTATACAATATTTATATGTAAATAGATATTTATTTCCATTAAGACTGTGTGATCATTTAATGGCATGTTTCCTAAATTAAGTCACTATATACAGTACATCACTGTAATTCACTAAAGTTAAATCTAATTATTAATATATTATCTGGAACCTTTTACTTTACGTATTAAGTTACTTTTCTATTTTTATTTAAAAATAGTGAAGTGATTTTTATAGTTATCATTCCAGTGGTAATTGTTTTGTAAAAAAAAATACTACATTAGATATATACAGAACATACATTATGTGTGTGTTTATATATATCTCCATTTATATATATATATATATATATATATATATATGAAGAGTTCAGATGCAAAAGCCTCTAAATGCCATTTGAAATTTTCTTCTAGAATGGTCAAATGGTCATTTTTATCAAGCTTGTATATTTAAGTTCAGTAATTTCAGTTAAATTGCAATTAATAGGTAATCTTCATTGCCATTTAAGTGAAATTACTGAACTTAAATATACAAGCTTGATAAAAATGATCGTTTTAGAAGAAAATTTCAAATGGCACTTAGAGGCTTTTGCATCTGAACTCTTCATATATATATATATATATATATATATATATATATATGTATATGTATATAATATATATTTTCTTTTGTATTCCTTTTCTTTTGTATCCCTGAAAGTGTCCCTTGGCCCTAAACCGAGTTCCACTGTAGTGCATGCACATGCAAAAATGGGCCTATCAATCTAAGGGAGCAATGGGAATGACACTAAAAGTTTTGTATTCAATTTAATTTAGTTTCAGTTTCATTTCTTCTAGTTTTGACTTGTTTATCAAGACCACTTTAAGTCCTGAAATTATAGGTAGACCTACATTTAATGAATTACAAATCAAGTTTCCTTTCCCCCAGCAACAGGGCCAAGAGACCAATCAGATTGTCTTTTGTTTTTTAAATAACTTCGATATCTTGAGACTTTTTCATCCCAAGTTTTTTTTTTATCAACTTGATTAACCTCTCTAATCAAGTAATGTGTTTTTTTTTTGTCTGTTGCTGGTTTAGCATATTATTATCCGTTTTTTTTAATAACACTTTTTAATAGATCGACTTGGTTTTAGACACTACAGAGGGTCTGTCCTGCTATCTGTGCCTGCAGTGAGACTGGTGCTCTGGACACGTTCTCATACAGAAGCTCTCTCCTTGCATCCCGCCCTCAGCTATCCCAAAACCCCCTTAGGAGTGGTGGACTCACAAGTACCCCATATCCAAATAATTAATCCAAAGCAATTACTCACTGCCTTCATCCGTCTCTTAGCCTGCTAACAAAACATTTCTACGTATGTCCTCATCAGTTAACTTTAATTACGCCGACTACAATTTATCAGCCTCACATTAATGAAACATGCTGCACCAAGATACTCACAAAACTGTCCTATTTTCCCTCTTTTTTCTGTAATGGAAGGAAAAAATAATAATTAAGAAACTCAACAGTGAGGAGCCTCATGAGAGAGCCAGCAGGAGTTGTGAGATATCACTTTTTTTCTCGTCTACTTTGTTCTAATCAAGAAACATAGTTACCGTCACGAACGTGCCTCCTTTATTCAGCATAAGTGAAAACAAACTCATGAGACACTTTACTTTTTTTTTTCAAAATTTTGCAAAGATATAAACAACCTTTTTCGTAATGTGATTTTTTTTTTTTTTTTACCTGGACGTTGAAGATAATGTGAAATCTGAATGTTATAGCAATTTCTTTTATTTCCAGAGAAATGATGTGGGTTTTGTTGACAGTTTTGTTGTTGAATGTAGTAGAAGAACTTGACATACACTTATTGTGTTGAGTAAATATTAGCCATCTGGGTCAAATATCGCCTCTTAATTAGTCAAGTTGAGGAAAACTGGAGGCAGGCTATGTAACTTAAAAAATGACATAATCAGGCTGTATAGAATGCAACATGTTTATTAGCCTAAATAGACGGAAAAAAACATGAACGTCCGATTGAGGTCAATCAACACTTTTTCAATCAAAATTGCTTTTACTATGGTTTCACACACATTCACTTTTCGCTGCCATTAGTTGCATGGACGACGCAATCTTAACTTGGACGCGTGTTTCAATCTATCGCCGTTGCGGAGACTCTCTATTCATTCTGGTGAAATCACAAAATAAAATGCACACAAACGTGTCCCTGCTTGATATAGGCTGTGACCACTGATGAACATAGGCTATTTAGTTTTAATGAGAGAAAAAAAGAAACTGTAGCCTACGAGTGTATATGGATTAGAACCACTGATCTATATAATGAGATGTTCCAGACGTCTGGCCTCTGAAAAAAGCCTTTAGCTAGTCTGCCTGGGCCTGGCTATATTTGAAATGTTTCACTCAATCGTTTGTTGTTTAGGTCTATATTACGGCCGTTTTAGGTGTGCGCTTTATTTGAAATGCAGCATGCAATGTTGTTTAATAACTTTCAAACGGTAGAGCCTGTTCCTTTATTACAAATTCAAAATCATATTGTGGCCGGGATTTTTACGCAATTTTAATCGGACAATTTGATCAGAGAGATTTAATTTTGTCTGACATTTCATTTATTTCCCGGCCAATGTCCGGTAATTACCGGACAATGGAAACTATGGTAAGAAGGATATCTGTCACCATATTAGCTAGACCTTAGTTCTTTCCTTTACTGATCTGATGTGAACATGCAAGGGCACATGATGAAAGCCTGAAATTTGCTGCCTTTTTGAACCTGACAGCACTAAATGTAAATCATTACTGCTTATCATACTGACATCAATAAAAAAATGTGAATATAGATTTTTATGCACTGCCTCAATCTAAATAAAACTTTTAAAAATTATAATCATGCCACTTGTATGAAGTGTGCAACAACCAGAAATAATTCACCTATAACTGAGATTATCTACAAATCAAAGATTTCACAAGCAGTTCGAGCAATTAGCAAGGATTTTGAGCAGCTTAGTAAAGTCCTGCTCTTAGCTCAGATGGATCTCTTCCATCTCTCCATCAGCCAGGGTGGGAATATTCCTGTAACCGGCATTCTGCAGCCAACCACTTTCGTTTGAGGGGAGCTAGTGTTTGGTGGAGCTCATCCTTGCTTCCTCGGCCAAGGGCAGCCTGGGAGCAATTTGGCAGTGTAAATTGTTGCCACACATGGGGCCAGTTGCTGGCAGGGTCAGAAGCCCTTGATGTCACACCCTGTCATTTCAAATTATGTTATGCAAAGCGAGGCAGCCGCTTAATTTTCTTGTAAGTTGGACCACGGGGCCCCTTGGGCATAATGAGCAGGAAGTTATAATTGGACCGAGCTGTTGATTGCGATAATTGCTACTGTCTGTACGAGGTAGCCCGGCCTGCTCTGATCAGCTTGTTACCAAGGCATGACAGCATGCTGCAATTCTGCCTGGACTGAACGAGGGAACACAGGAGGTGGAGGTGAGGGGGGGGAGGTCTGAGGGGGTAGAAGTGCTGCTTTTGGAAGCATCTGCGTTGTGTGGGTTTAGATGGGTGCATCGGCCATTCCTGGCCGGGCCTTTTTTTCTCAGCAACAATGCTCTCCATCCTTCCCCCACTGACCCTTTGACATCTGCCCACTTGTTGACCTTTATTTTTTGGTCTGTGAGGGGGAGACGCAATAAGGTCACTGGTCTTTGTTCTGTTCTGAAAGGTAGGAAAGGGCCATTAGTGTCCACAAATCCTCAGACATAACTATGGATTCACAATGTTTGAGACCCTATAAAAAACCTAAATATTGAAGGGGGATTAGACTGTTGTGTTCATATTTTAGACTAGCATGGTGGATTTATTTCTTAAAGCAGTAGTTTACACAAAAAAGTCTTTATATTTATATTCATACTTATGTCTTTCCAAACATCTACTGTAGTGGGGCACAACAATTTGCATTTTTTGATAAAACTTTTGCTGTTAAGCTTCAAAATGAAAAAAACTTCAGTTCTGAAGACTGGAGTAATGGCTGCTGATAATTCTGTATTGCCATCACAGAAATAAATTAAAAAGTTATTTTTTTCTAATTTCTTAACTGTATTTTTGATCAAATAAGTGTTTCCTTTTGTTTTCCATAGAAGAAAGACACTAAAAAGTTTCAAACAACAAGGGTAAATAGATAAAAAATGTTCATAATTACTTGAACTACTGCTTTTTTGCTTTCCCTGTTGTGGCAGTGAATATAACATCCTTCAGTTTCTCTTTCAGCATCGGTCTCACGGTTTGCACTACAACACATCACTGAATCGAGCACTCATTACTTTCCTTGGGTACTAAACAGCATTAGCCATTCTAGGTCATTAGACTTCAAAGGCAAGGGGTGGATTATTTACTAAACTTTTGAAATCACATGGCATGGCAGCCTTGTCGTTCTAGATGAGCCTCTAATGAGATAAACACTAATTCAATCTGAACAAAATAGCAGAATCTTAAATATTTACTGTTCCTGTCTATGAACCATGATTAATCCTGGGAACAATATTAGAAGGCACATATCCGAGTCAACGTTAAAAGGATTTGTTTTCATTTTGTTTTATATTATCACTCGGGTAAATTACTAAGGATATCTTTTGAATCATTTTAGAGGTATACACACAGAAATCTTTTACCAAGTGCATGAAATTATTCAATTGTTCGTTGTCATAAACATAATGTTTTGTGTCATTTCCAGCATTTGCTCATGAAGGTATTTTTGAAGGTTCTTTGAATGCTGTGATCTACTGAGTAGCACCAAGATGTTCACACTACAAGCACACTCCAGGCGTCATAGATAGTTCCCTTAAGAACAGAGGGTCCAGACCTTTCACCAACCAGTCTTCCCATTCACCACAACCTTTGCACAGACCGGTCTCAAAGGTCACTTTGAGTTGTGGTGGAGGGTTTTTTGAGAACTCGTTTCAAGATACCAGCACATCACTTACATTCAGGTTTTTCTGAATGCAGCACTCGACACTATGGCTCATTCTTATATCCTTGCGGGGTCATGTGATGGCAAGAACTTGGTGGAGAAATGAAGAGTTCAGATGCAAAAGCCTCTAAATGCCATTTGAAATTTTCTTCTTTAATGATGATTTTTATCAAACTTGTATATTTAAGTTCAGTAATTTCACTTAAATAACAATTAATAGGTAATTATCATTGCCATTCAAGTGAAATCACTGAACTTAAATATACAAGTTTGATAAAAATCATCATTAAAGAAGAAAATTTCAAATGGCATTTAGAGGCTTTTGCATCTGAACTCTTCAAATGTTTTCAGGTATTTTTTATTAATATTCTAGCATGCTGATCCTTGCTTTCATGCATGCATCAGGACAACACGTAACCGATGACCCATAGCGATTAGGCCTATTCATGCTCATCATCTTCATAATCTTGAGTGCTGCTGCCCTTAAGAGGGAAGCTCCAGGGGCAGGGGCTTCCTGTAAAAGCTGAACGTTACTTTTAATGTAAAGGGAATGATGATAAAAAGTAAAAAAAGAAAACAAGATGATTACCGCATATATAAACATGTGCACCCTTATCTTTTTGTTTAACTTTGCACTATAATGTGTTTAAGACCGTTCCACTCGTGGATCTGAACAAGTACATACTTGGTGTTCTAATTGCCAGCGTTCGTCAGTTTTCCCCTTCGAGATGCGACTGCAGAGCGGCTAACGATGCACAGCTACAAAGGGAGAGCAGCGGCAGGGTTAACATGTCTCAGTGCTCTCCCTGGAAGCGGGATTTTTGGGGTTTAGACACCCACTGAGAGAGAATAATGAGTATATGTTTCTAATCTGGGCCCCTAGGAGATTGCAGCTCCCTTGTCTTTTCACACTGGTGGAAATCGGCAGCCTTCTCTTCTGTGTGTGTGTGTGTTTCACAGGCTAATTTAGAGCTGTCTTTGATGCTTTCTCTCCGGAGCTTCTGTTTCAAATATCCAAATGCAAGGATTAGTGGGCTTTTGTGCTGTAAACCCCAATTTATCCTGGTTTCTTTCCGTTTATTTATTTATTTATTTATCTATTTTATTTTTTGTGCATTTTTCTTTTTTTTTTTTTAGCAGTCTTCCAACTCTAGAAACTTCAATCAATGACAGGTTGACAACCTCTGCAGTGTTTATATATGTATGTATTTATTTGCATGCTTGTCGGTGTCTATTCTAGGCATTTCCGTGTGCGCTTACGGGATGCATGCGGTACAACAGTAGCAATTTAGGCGGCGTATCTTGTTTTAAGATTCATTACCAGGAATAATGTGAAATAATAAGGACTGAAGCGTATTCTCTCGGTGATATTACAAATCCCTTTGTCAGGCAAAGCACTGTCACTTCTAAGTCTGGGTCTGATGAAAGAGAGGAATAAGGAGAAGACACATGCAGCATGCACCCGTCGTCTGCTAACTGAGCCGCCTTTGACGACTTTCAGGATCCCGCCACAGATCCTTGGATGAAGCCTTCAGTGGAGCTGGCAGCTTATATGGCACTTTGCCCGTGCTTGCATCCCTCTGCCAACTTGTTGCATTGTCACATATTATGTATTTAAATCCCCTTGTGTCGTTCTGTCACAACACACCATCATTTTCAATGTCTCTGAGGTGACTTTACCGCAACAGGCGATGAAACTCTCTCCGTGTTACTTCAAGAGAACCAAACTCTGATTAATCTGCGAGAGGCAGCAGTAATTATTTAGACACTGGTTGCTCGAGAGAACTGAAGGGTCAGGTGACTAACACAGAATGGCCTCAGCTGACAGAATGCTAGTTGTGATCTAATACAAAAGAAAAAATGGTGTTCATACAGCTTAAAATGAAGGCAAAAGTTTGCGTGGCTTTTTTGTTGAATTTATTCAATTACTTTTAAATTCGTTGAATTAATTCATATATATGATATAATATTAATTATATTATATTATGCATTAAATGTTCAGATACATACATGTTTGTGGCTGCTGGCGACCTTCCAGTGCTGAATGGCTATATTTGCTGTGATTTATCTAGGGAAATGTTTTGCTGTATTGACTAAAAAGGTCAGAGTGCCATGTATCTGGAGATAAAGATACAGCATGCATACAATGCCTCTGTTCTCTCTCATACAGACCCTCGCCCACCTCTGGTTCTTTCAATAACAGTAATGGACAACTGTGCAAAATAGACAACCATAGTATGTCAGGGTACTAACATTGTACAGTTAGTTCCGGTTCTCAAATGTAAGCGAATTTCCGAGTGTGGTGATATTTTGACTTTTCACTGTAGCACTGTATTGTAAGAGCAATATGTTGAATAATATCAGTATAATTTGTTACTTTGCCTGTTTTTGATTTGCACAAAGTCTCCTGTAATTTAAAGGCCTTTAGTAAAGCAATGCTATTCTGATGCTTTCTAATTTGCAACACACCACATCTACCAATTGCATCAATCCACATTTCCACTGAAAGATTTAGGCTACATAAGGCTACATATAAAAATGTAGAAATTAAAAAAAAAAAATGAATCCAGAAATTGTCTCGGTTACGTATGTAACCCTCGTTCCCTGAGCAGGAAACAGAGACGTTACATCGGATGACGATGAGCTCGGCATTCCAGCGGAACAGCGGAGGTGGTAGGGAGACGTAACGTCTCCGTTCCATATTCAGGAAAGAGAGTTACATACGTAACTAAGACGTTCACTTTCATAGTCACTTTGAGTTACGTCGACTGACAATGAAATGGCTAATCAGTCTAATCAATCACGCCACCTCTCGCCTGTCTTCCAGTGCCATGTCCCTGTCGTGAGACTGGCATTGATGAAGGACTCCCACTTAACACAGGATTACCAAGGTATACTGGGAAGCATATCTCAGTAGATATAAGCAACCATGACCGCCCGAAGTGAGGTCTAAGGAATACAGTACACGTATGGTCCGAGAAGGGGTAGCATACGGAAGAACACTGGAGTATCCAGTCCGTAGGGTGGAATCTTTCAACTCCAGGAGTGGCAAGGTGGCATGCTGAAGGAAAGACATGCTCAAGGAGGATTACAGTGGACATACACACATGGGAGTCACTCAGCAGGGGGACCATGCACATGGAGGCACCTAGCTAACTGCGAAGGCTACCAGGGGCATAACCTTGGCGTTGATGTCAAAAGTGTGGAACTCAGGGCTTCTCAGAGAAACTCACCTGAGGAGAATATCGCACGTATCCAGTCCGTGGAGTGGGATGGCGAGCAAGAGAAGACACCTGAGCGTATCCTGGTTACTGGGTAGTTGAAGCGAGTATGCGAGAGGACACTGGCTCCACTCGGAGATTATAGAATCTCGCGAATGCGTTAGGTGTCGCCCAGCCTGTAGCTCTGCAGATGTCTGTTAGCGTAGAGTCCAAGAGAAAGCTACACTCTGGGTGTAGTGGGCTTTCACACCAAGGGGACACGGTCAACCTTGCTGCTGGTATGCTAAAGCAATGGTGTCCACTATCCAGTGAGACAACCTTTGCTTGGAGAGAGCCTTTTCCTTCAGCTTCCCACCATGACAGACAAAGAGCTGGGCTGAAGTCCTGAAACATTGCATCCTGTCTATGTAGGCACGAAAAGTGTGTACTGGACAGAGCAGTGCCAAGGCTGGGTCTGCCTCCTCCAGGCTTGCAGGTTCACCACCTGGTCCCGAAAGGGAGTGGTAGGATCCTTGGGCAAATATCCAGGCCCGGGTCTCAGGATCATGTGAGAGTTAGCCGGCCCGAATTCCAGGCACGCTTTGTCAACGGAATATGCCTGCAGGTCCCCTACCCTCTTGATGGAGGCCAATGTAACCAGGAGTGTTGTCTTCATCAACTGGAACTTAAGCCCCACTGATTGCAAGGGCTTGAAGGGAGCACTCCGCAGGGTAGTTAAAACCACTGAGAGGTCCCAAGAGGGTACGGGAGAAGGACGAAGAGGATTCAGTCTCCTCGCTCCTCTCAGGAACCTGATGACCAGGTCATGCTAACCAATGGACTTACCCCCAACTGCAAAATGATGTGCGGCGATAGCGGCAACGTAAACTTTCAGGGTGGAGGGAGACAGCCTTCGCTCCAACCCTTCTTGGAGGAAGGAAAGCACGGCACTGATCGAGCATATCGCGGGGTCTTCTTGGTGAGAAGAGCACCAGTTGACGAAGAGGTTCCACTTCAACGCATAGGCATGTCTCGTGGACGATGCTCTAGCGGAAGTGATGGTAGCTACCAACTCTGGTGGTAGGGTACTCAAACCTACCTCGTCCTGTCCAGTAGCCACACAGCCGAGGATGGGGTAGATCGGGGTGTGGCAGAGGGGATTCTACTTTTAATAAGGTCATGGAGTCCTTATCTCAACGCAGCGAAGGTCATGTTCCCGCAGTGAGAACATGATTTATCCATGAAACTTGCCTTAGCATGTTCTAAGCCCAAACACGCAAGGCAGCGATCATGCCAATCAGAGGGAGAAATGGAACGACCGCACCCAGAAACACACGGGCGAGACATCTCGAATAAGACATGCCCGTGCAAGCTCTTTTGTGAGAGGACGCTCAGCAGCATGCGGTGAAGCGGCCAGGGAGAAACACGCACGCTGGATGCAGACCACTGCACAGATCAGCAGGCAGGAATGTGAATCTCGGTGGAAATCGCCTTTGCACCAACATAGACTGGAGAGCTGCTTGTCTCGATGACACTCGATGACAGTCAGAGAAATCAGGCTTGCAGGAGTGAAGAGGACCTCTTGGCTCCGAAGCAGAAACCTGTCTGCATTTTGCCAGCATTCTTCCTTATATACCCACGAGGTGGGGCGGAGTTACGCTATGCAAATTCCGCAGACCCATGGTATTTGTTTGCCATTGGCTCGTTTTTTAACACTCGAAGGTGATAGGCTTCTAAGCGAAACCGCCATTTCGTCGTTATTCGACATAACTCGAAGTGGGAAAGGGGAACTGTATTTAACCTCAGAACAATCTCAAAGAAAAAAGAGGTGCTAAAGTCTGATGTTTTGGTGGCTGTGCTGTAAAATTAAATTACAATAATCTTAATTCATGTGATCAGTGTTGAGGACTAATGGAAAGTTAACTGGCTTAAATGATTGAAAATGATTAACCGTTTTAGAAAAGTAATCAAATGTAATCAGTTACATTACTTTAATAAAATAATTGACATAGTTACAGTGCATATTACATTTTTCAATAGGGTAACTTGTAATCTGTAACCTGTTACATTTCCAAAGTCACCTTCCCAACACTGCTAGGTATGCACCGATACCAAGAAGTCCGGCCAGTGCTAATGGGCTGATGAATCACGTTTTGGCTGAAAAATAGAAATAAAACATTAAAAAAACATTTTAAATGCTATAAACTATTCTAGTGGTCAAAGGTTTGTGGTCAGTAAGATATATTTTTAAATAAATTAGTACTTTTATTATGTGAAGATGGATTATAGATCATAATTACTAGTAAATAAATGTATAATGATCGTGTAACACTGAAGGTTGGAGTAGATAGTGCTAGAAATTTAGCTTTGCCATCACAGGAATAGTCAAGTCAAATCAAGTCACATTTATTTATATAGCGCTTTTCACAATACAGATTGTATCAAAGCAGCTTCACAGTGATAACATGTAAGTAGCACAACACAGATCAACAACATTGCTAAACACTAAATAAATAACCCCAACTGAGCAAGCTCAAAGCAAGCCAAAAGCAAGGCGACAGTGGCAAGGAACCAAACTCCATCAGATTGGATGGAGAAAAAACCTTGGGAGAACCCAGGCTCAGTCGGGGGCCAGTTCTCCTCTGGCTTACATTCATATTGTTTAAATATAAATATTAAATATAAATATTGTTTATGAATCAAACGGCGCCATAACATATCGCAGGCATTGAGTCGTCTCATCACAGGCGTTGAGTCGTCTCATCACAGGCGTTGGGGCATCCGAAATCCCCGTGAGAGGCTGGACACAAAACTGGACCTGACGAACGCCATTTTTCTCGGGACAAGCGTCCCGAGATAACAGCAGAAAGGCAGATGGGAAATAATTAGCATAGCTGATGTTCATAATAATTTCCGTTATAACTCACAAACTCTCCGTAACCCGAACTCTCCGCAACCCAACCATACGCGCCGACCCGTTTGTCTAAGAGGCTGTCGAGCCCCACTGGTGCGTTAAGCAGTTTCAGTGGCAAACGGTTCCGTATGGCATAACAGAGGACTAGAAGGTAAGCATTATGTGAATGCTTGACTAAAGAGATGCGTCTTTAATCTAGTTTTAAACTGTGTCAGCGAGTCAGAGGCTCGGACCGTATCGGGAAGGCCATTCCAGAGCTTTGGAGCTAAATGCGAGAACGCCCTCCCTCCTTTACTGGACTTCGATATTCTAGGAATGACCAGAAGCCTTGAATTTAGTGATCTTAAGGAACGCGGTGGATTGTAGGGCGAAAGAAGGTCCGTTAAGTACATAGGTGCTAAACCATTTAGGGCTTTATAGGTCAGTAGTAGTATTTTGTAGTTGATGCGGAACTTAATAGGTAACCAGTGTAGAGATGATAAAATCGGTGTTATATGATCATATTTTCTTGACCTAGAAAGAACTCTAGCAGCTGCATTTTGTACTAACTGTAGCTTGTTTATTGAGGATGCAGGACAACCGGCTAATAAAGCATTACAGTAATCTAGTCTCGAGGTCATGAATGCGTGAACTAATTTTTCTGCATCAGAAATAGATAGCATGTTACGTAGCTTAGCAATGTTTCTAAGGTGGAAAAAGGCTGTTCTTGTAACATATGAAATATGATTTTCGAACGACAAGTTGCGGTCTAGTATAACACCCAGGTCTTTTACTGTTGTGGATAAAGTAACAGGACATCCGTCTATATTAAAGTTGTAAAGTTGAATAGATGACATTTTACAATTATTTATTACAATATTACAGTTTTGGATCAAATAAATGTGTCCATAACAAACTTCTTTCAAAAACATTAAAAAATCTTACCGATCCCAACATTTTGAATGGTAGTGCATAAAAAATGGCTGCAGTATGAAACTTAAATATTCATTCTTATATTTGCTAAAGATTACATCCAACAGTGTAGCAAATAATACGTCTTTTTCAAGATGAACTTTATGTGAGTGTTAGATGGTGGCAATGTCACCCATTTATCTTTCAATACAACACCCTTTGATGCAAGTAAAACTTTTCCACAAGTTCCTCTTTCCCGTGTCATATACTTGTACTTCCTTGAAGATGTTCCCATTCTGGCTTTGGGATGTCATTGGTTGACAGTGCTCTGCTCTTTAGCCTGACTGATCAAGGCCATCTCTCTCTTATGGCCTATGAGGAGATCTTCCACACCTGGCAGACCATGTCACATAAGTGTTATATGCTGACAGGTAAGGGAGATCAGGGCCGTTTTCTCTGTTCTTAGGTTGGCAGGTATAAGGAGCAGGTGACAGGTTAAATGAAGAAAACGGGACTAGTAGATCCATCATGACCTCACTGCTTCTCCCGCTGCTGCTGGTAAGGTTTGCACTAACCAAACCAACATCTCTTCTTATATTGGGAGAAAAAACATCCTACTTGCTCTCACTCCCACCCCTGCTTTACCCTTCCTACCAACAACTGTGTTCTTGTGTTTGCTGTTGCCTCGCTACCCAGATTAATTTTAGAGGCAGAAGGAAGGGGCAGGAGAAAAAAAAAAAAAAACTGTCATGCAAGTCGACAGGCAGTGATTAAGGTTTTAACTGATCATCCTCTCCCTGACAGCTAACCAGCTATTATCTTAAAAGAATCAAACGAATGTTCAAAGCCCTCGCCGGGCATGGAACATGAAAGGAGACGTCAGCTCCTGGCAGCTGACAAGCCAGGAGGAGAGCCAAGGAGTGCACGAGGAAGACTAAGAAACGGGGAGAGAGAGAAGGAAAGACAAAGCAGGGAAGAATGATCTTTATTTTCATTCTAAAGGGAGTTTTGACAAAGTGATCCCTGAGCCCGAACACTGATGTACTAGAACAACAAAACACAATGGTGTGTTTATATTGTGTGGAAAAAGCAAAGGATGAGATGCACATAATGACATATTTTCAAATTCAACTTCAGATCGTTAGTTGCCAATATTCACTTCCATTAATATGGACAAGCGCAAATTTAAATTATTATTTTTTTTTAATTCTCCTTTTGTGGTCCATAAAAGAAAAAATATGTGATATCTTGATTTAATCTTGATTTCAGAGTAAACTATCCATTTAAGGAAGCCAATTAGATCGGTATTGTCGGAGGATGTTCAAGGGCCATTTATTACCTTTTCAATCTGCCTTAACAAATCATGAGATTTAATCACAGTTTATACATTATGGTTTACATCTAACCATACTCAAAAGGTTAGGAAAATATAAAAATATTTTTTTAGATAATATTTCAGGCACACACACACACACACACACACACACACATGCACGCTTATTAGGGTATTGGTTGGCTGTTTATTAGTACTTATAAAGCACATATTATTGCCTTCTTCTGTTTGACCATATTCTACAATTCTATATGTATGTATTATAGTTTTTCATAGTATGAATGGGTCGTTTACATAGAAAGAAATATTTAACTTTGTATGATTTAAAAAAAGAAAAAAAAAAAAGCAACCCATTGGGGCGTAATCAGATCATACAATTGAGATTGTATGCATTGATATGAATTCACCACCAAATTTACCAAAATGTAAAATTCTTTTAAATTGTCATTTTAAAAGAATTAAATGTGTTTGGATCTTCAACATTACCTGCTACAGTTTACATTTTATTTTATTGTCAGTAATTTAATTCTAAATTCAAACTTACAGAAAAAAAAAACAGCCATGTTTTTCATCCAAGTTGGAAATTGAACTGATGTGAAATATTCTAATGTCACTAAAAATGTCTTATTGGGCGGGGTTTTTTTTTTTCTAGATATCTAGATAATTCTGTAGTTTATTTGGTAAATGTTTTTGGTAATTTATCCACCTTAAACGAGAATACTGTTATTTAATTTTCATTTTGAAAATGTAATTCTAGTTAAAGACTAGTTAATATATCTAACATTTTAATGTGATATTACAAAATGTAATGTGTCACTTAGTATGACTGACAACTATTCAAATTTACTGTTTGCAATACTACTTATGACAGTGACTCTGTTATTGTTGCTATTTTAACCATTCAATTGTTTTATCTATTAATTCTGTGTACTAACCACATTCTTTCTCTGAATGGCTATGCTCGACCCAAATGTTTATACTATAATTGAGATTAAAATTGGCTCCACTTTCCTAAAACTTTTTTTTATCTACTGCAATGACAATCATGCCACCAAACCTGGGGGGAAATAAGCCCGGAGGGTATCTGATGCGTTTGACGTGTAGAGAGGGGATTTAGAAAGAGACCAAGTCGCTATTTGTAGGAGGGAACAATCTAGAGAACATAAATATGGAAAATGGTTCATTATAAGTGTGTGAAAGGAGCCATAGATTGCGCCATGTCCTCGCTTTAAGTTTGTGTTCTTAGACCCACTTTAATCACACTTCTGAGAAAGTTTCTGAATTAGTTGAAAGTGAAAATAACACCATAATAAAAAATTTTTGTATGCTTATTACCACTTCATTTAGTTAGCACTTTGACTTTGTGAGCAAAGATTTGCCACAAGGTCAGATCGCATGCTGAACTAGCATAGAAATCACTTCTGAAAGAAAACGACCAATACTTTTACAGTTCCTGTAATTATTCTGCTTGCATCTATTACAGTGAATGCAGGTTGAGCATATTGTGGACTATGTAGAGTTACTCATCCTGACAGCCCTGCTCATGCAGATAGATCAGATTAGCACCAGGTTCAGCTCTATAGCCTGTGGGTAAGATGGGATCAGCCTCAGCTGTGGCATTTTCTGTTGCTCTCCGTTAACCACTATTGTGTAATGAGAGACTCTCAACTTGCGCTAATGACATTTTAGCCAAGATATCCGGAGCTTTATGTTCTTCACTTTCCCTGCGTCAACTTTGTTTCTAATACGCCAGGCTCCAAATTGACACTTTGATATTTGTTCTGATGTAATCACTTCTGAAATAGTCCACTTGGGCCCAAAAGCATGTGTGGTTCAGCATGGGATTTTACAAATGCAAGAATCGAATTTGCTCAGATTTAAACAACATGCTGACAAACAATTTATTTAAGATCAAGATATCATGAATTATGTCACAGATAATCATGCGTAACTTTTGGACTTTTGGGGGTTATTCTGGCCAAGAATTACCAACTTAGTCAGGAAGAGACCACCTGACTGTGAATTCAGTCCTAATAGTAGTGAATTATATAAATTTAGAAAACCAATGTAAAAATACATATAGTTATGTAAATATAGATTTTTAAAAAACTTAGCTTAGATTAAAGCTGTGCTGTAAATGAATACGTAGTACTCATAAATGGCTTTTGAGATGGTATTCTTGTTTGAAATGTTGTAGAGGCTTGGACCCGGAAACTGTATTTGATGCGTCATGACTGAAAAAGTGGATATGAAAACTTGTTTGCCTTTACTTTCAAAAGGTGCGTGGTTGTAAATGGTTTTCCTAAACAATTTTTTTGTGTGAAGCTATGGGCAGGAGACTATTGTTGAATTTAAAACGGCATACTTGTATACTACTCTCACTCTCCCTGCCATAGAAAGATATGGTACGAACGTTAATTTGTATGCTACTGTTCCGTTCGGAATTCAGCATATCACATAACCTTAATCTTTTGCATTCTTAGAGTAAATATTAATAGCTTACATGGCTGCAGAAAACCAATCTATGGGTTGAAATCTATATATAGACTTAAGGAATCATTTTCACCTCAACTTGCTCCTTCTAAAGCTGATTTTGGCCATTACACTACTCAGAGTTAGAAACATTAGTGCAGGGATATTGGCATTTAATCCAGCACACATCCGTAAATCAGTGAGGGGACAGGAGCCATGCTTTCTAATTGTCCTGTTAAGTGCTCCAGAGTGTGACATGTTAAGCACACAGTGTCCTTTACAACTGAGGATAACCTTGCAAAAGCTTTTCATTGTCCAGTACCTGCACAGAGATTTTGCCTTTGTCCTATTTGTTCTCTTATAAGTATTCTCATGTGTGTGTACCCTATTTTCCTCACTTTCTAATCTTATTGGAACATGTTGTCCCTTGGCATGCAGTTTTTAACACTTCTTGGGTGTCTAAAGAACTGTGGTTGTCCCCAGGTTAATGCTCGCAGAAGTGTGGGCTAATAATGGAGACTAGTTCATCAGGCTCCTCGGAGACTCTGAGCTGGAGAGCCAGCGACCCACTTACCAAACACACACAGACCCAAGTTTCAGCCTGATTTAGCCACAGTTTGCCCAATGTTAATGTACAGTAGTAAAAACAATATTTTATTGTTAGTCATATATATATATATATATATATATATATATGAAGAGTGCAGATGCAAAAGCCTCTAAGTGCCATTTGAAATTTTGTTCTAGAATGATCATTTTTATCAAGCCTGTATATTTAAGTTCAGTGATTTCACTTAAATGGCAATAATAATTACCTATTAATTGTTATTTAAGTGAAATTACTGAACTTAAATATACAAGCTTGATAAAAACCATCATTAAAGAAGAAAATTTCAAATGGCATTTAGAGGCTTTTGCATCTGAACTCTTCATATATACTGTACATATATATATATATATATATATATATATATATATATGTATGTATGTATGTATGTATGTATGTATGTACATAGTATCATCAGGATCAGATGTAGTTTAGTTTTTTGCTTTGTGTATGTGTGTATGTCATGCGGTCTGGGAAAACCAATCACATGGTGAAATTTGACCTATTACAGGTTTTGAAGTTGGTTTCAAGCCCTTTCCAAATCTGTTTTTATTTATTTCATCATTTGTTGGTAACAAAAGTTATGGTTATCTGAAGTTGGCTGATCCCTATGATTTTCAGGAATATAATTTTTAGTTAATCTATTAATTAATATTTGCTGCAAGCACACTTGTTCATTAATAAACAATTAAAATATATCCTCGCTGTTGTTTCCCAACACATTAATAATCATTAGGCTACTGTTGCCAGTGTTTTGCGGCAAGCTTCATGTGTGCTGATCGCGAGGCATATATCCCGCCACCCAGTAGCCTATATTTAATTTAATTCACATTTATTTGTATCATTTTTCACAATACATATTGTTTCAAAGCTGCTTTGCATAAAATGCATGTTTCTAAATGACAATTTAGAGTGATCTGTTATCAGAGGTGACAGTGTAATGCATTTCAATTAATTTTCATACAGTTTCATTGTTAAACAATGCATTAAGGTAAGGCAGAAACAATGAGCTAATTGAAGTAAAGAATACATGTTATTAAATGATTAGGAAACAGAAAACTTTAGCATTGAAGCTTTTTTACATACTCAAAATATGAGTGTGAAAAAGTCAACAAACTGAAAAATAAAATAAAAATGTAGGTAATATTATATTGTTAAAACTGGTTACATAAAATTGGTATCGAAAAAGGTATCGTTCAGGAACCGGTATCGAAGTCAAGGTATCGGTATTGGTATCATTATCGAACATTTTGTTACGATACCCAGCCCTAACCAAACCTCGCTCGATATCAAAGGGTGGTGGCCTGGCTGCTGTCTACCACATCAGCATTCCAGTCAGGACTATTGTCTTTCATGTGACTGTAACCTTTGGATATTTTGTTTTCAAAGTTTCTGGTACATCTTCAATGCTTGTGATTCTCTTGTATCTTCCGTCTGAATCATTATCAATTTTTTTCTGTGAATTACATGAACTGTTAACCCTTTTCTTCTGTCTTGTCCCCTTCAGTTATATTACTTGGTGATTTCAACATACATGTTAATAATGACTGTGCAGAATCTCGTGAACTCATGGCAGTGTTTAGATATTTTAATCTTGTACAGCATGTCAATTTTGCTACTCACTCAAAAGGTCACACAAAGGACTTTTTGCACTATTTGCACTGCTGGCCTATGTAATGTTTCCGTGCTTGGTTCTCAGATTTGACTCTCTGATCACCTCATAGAACTAAACGAATGAAATTCCTCTTCCTCGCCTTAGGGTGAAATTCACCATAACCTTCTGTAAACTTAATTCTGTTAATCCATTAATGTTTTCTGAATCTTCACAATCTCATCGCTCTGATATTACTGATCATACTAGCCCCCCTGATATCCTTGTTAAATACAATACCTCTATTTCTACTGCTCTTGATATTGTTGCCCCTCTTATAAGTCGATCCTGGTTTACCACTACACTTTGCAATATGAAAACTGTTGGTCGTTGTCTTGAACGTCTTTACAGGAAAACCTGTGACTGTTTCACTGTGCACCTTAATGCTATTAAGGGCCATATTCAACTATACAAATCTGTATTAAATAATGCACGCTCCAGTTATCACTCTACAATTTAGTAGTAATGCATTTATGAATTACCCTTATTAATAATTAATAATCCTCTTTACACAAAACTCTGTTTTCTGTAGTCAATAAACTCACCAACCCTCCTGCACCTGTCATGAGTAACTCAGCAGACTTTTGTGAGTCATTCCTGCACTTCTTCCTAAATAAAATCAATAGCATACATAATCTAGTTCCACCCATGGTCTCTCCTGTCCCCTCACATGACTTCCCCCTTGCACTTTTTCACTGATTTTGCCCCTCCAACCCCTGCTTACATCTCTGAGTTAATCAACAAATCAAAAACGTCATCCTGTCATCTTGATCGGTCATACTGCTTTACTTTAAAACTGTGCACCTGTTATTTCATTGTCTATTTCATTTCTCGTTTTCCAACTTCTCGGTACTATTGTGGCTCCTCTGGAATTAAAAACTGCTGCCATCACCCTGGTCCTAAAGAAACCTGGCCTTGACCCCCTTGACCACATGTCCAACTACAGACCAATCTCGAATCTGTCAAAGCTGTTTGAGCGTCTGACAAGATATGACATGTGAATGTGAATATAGGTTGTGTATACAGGTTGTAGGCTGGCCTCACAGTATTATTGCTTGTAGGTCTGACTATAAAATCTATCATCTTCTACATTTGCATTTTAATTGCCCCACTGTTTGGACCAATTTTGATTTTGACATCTCCGTGTAACTCATGCATTTGAACAAACAGTAGTGTCTGATGTGTCACATGTTGTCATTAATGGTAAACCCTTAAAGCAACTCAGAAGATAATATTAATTGATGAAGCCTTGTATTTGATCATCTGTTTTTATTAGCAGTAGCGCATTGGATAGAAACACAACAATACATTTTTATATTATTCCTGTTCCATTAAAAGTGTGTTCGGTGTGAATAGAGGCTTCAGCCACCCATTACATTGTGCTTTTCCATTTGGCAGACACATGCATTGTATTTATGCTCTTTCTGAGTTCATGCAATTACTGGGAATCAAAACCATGACATTGCAATCTTTTTGGGCTACAACAGCATTAACCAGTAATATTATATTATATATTATACACATAGACAGCAGTATCATTTTTTGTGTTATATACTTAATTAAAATGAACAAACATTATTACGCCCCTCAAAATAAATGTATTGTGCTGAGTTTTATTTTTCAATTCTCAAATGTACAGTAATTTAATTATAGCTGTGTGATCATACATAGTAAACAAAAAAAAAGTTTTTTTTTTTTTTTTTTTAAATTAGTCTCCAGGCAGTACTTTGCCTTTCTTTCGATCACTATTATTATTTTGACTCTTGGTGGTGGATAAGAATACTTTAGCACTTGCTTCCAGACTTTTTTAAACTCCACTAGGTTGATCCTCCAAATTTCTTGGTCTTAGTTGAATAATTTTCAGCATATTCTATCGCCTTGTGTGTGTTGAATAGAATAGAATAACTATGGTACGAATGTTAAATGATCTGATCAATTATTTACCATAATTTTAACACAAAAACACATGTTGAATGGTGTCTGTCACCCGATCTAAAGCAGATTTATGATGCAGTTAAGTTTTTGCTGCTGTGCCTTGTCCTTGGCTGCGGAAACAATTGAGGCATGAAACATTAGTTATTCTCCATGTATTTTAATCAGGGGGGTTTCAAATCCAGTGTCAAAGAGGGGCTGTGTAGCTCGAAGGCAGTTTGCCCCCTCATGATGTGGTTTAAGGCTTTTTATGTTTGACGTTGATGTGGCTATCTTTTTTTGTTTTGTTTTTATTAACACATTTTCTGATGATAGAATTCATTTTTCAGACATTCATTTTTTTTTTGTTGATGAAATATTTTTTTAATTTAGTCGATATTATCATATGTTAATTTAAGTCAATGAAAATAAAAATGTTGTGCTCAAACATTACATAAATTTTACATAAAATTACATAAAATTTTATATATAGTTATATTATAGTTATTAAAATTTAGTTTCCTTTCAGTCGATAAAGTTGGACGTAGTCGATGATCGACTGAATGGGGATCGCGTCAGAGAGCCAATGTTCTTCGAGTACTATTGAAAGAGCCAAATGGAATTGGCGTACGTGATTCGATTCACACACTCCACCCCCTTGGCGCAGGTATAAATACTGAAGTGGATGCACGCACTAGTTCGGAGCCGATCGAATTGATGTCTCTGAAGAGTGCTGTTGTTTACAACAAGCGAGTGTGTCGGTGTTCTTTAGAAAGACTCTCCCAGTGCTGAGTGCAGCGGTGATTGCAAGCTTTGAGCTCTCAACTGCTGTTCTAACAGCAACAAATTTCCAAGGGTTTGTATGTGTTAACGGCTGGTTAGAGGGCAAAAAAGTGCCATCACACTTCACCATCACACTATCAGGTTGTATTTTAACACACCACATGTCGATGCATAACTCTTACTGTACACTTGCTTAAACAAATCCTCCATGGAAAAATTGCAAGTTGTGCAGAATGCTGCTGCACGACTGTTGTCAAAGACAAACAGGAGATCACATATCACTCCTGTGCTTAAGGCTCTTCACTGGCTCCCAATTAGTTTTAGAGTGCAGTTTAAAAATTTAACCATTACCTACAGA
Organism: Pimephales promelas; assembly: GCF_016745375.1. Next base: position 3,731,914 of record NW_024121188.1, read on the forward strand.
GCTCTCCACCATCAAGCTCCTTCGTACATCCAGGACCTTTTTCACATTCACTCTCCCGGTCGCTCCTTGAGGTCTTCAGGCCAAGACCTTTTTACTGTTCCTAGAACTCGTTTTAAAACAAGAGGCGATCGTGCGTTTTGTGTGGTGGCTCCAAGGCTATGGAATTCTCTTCCATTAGTCTTGAGAGCTTTGGACACTGTAGAAAATTTTACTAAACACCTTAAAACACATCTTTTTAGACAAGCTTTTAACTAGCTATATGGTGGTGTTGTAATGTGTGTTGTGGTTTTTATTTCTTTTATTATTTGTTTTTTTTTAATGTAAAGCACTTTGTGACCCTTCATGTCTGTGAAAAGTGCTATATAAATAAAGTTTACTTACTTACTTACTTACTTACCTGCAGTAATCAGACAGCATTTGCAAATAAATGCCACACCCCCACCCCTTCTTCACAGTAATCCTCAATACCCCCAAAAAGAATAACACAACCTCATTTATCATTATTTGTTTCCCCCCATCGCTTCCCGCAATTGATTGACAAGGGCACTGTCGGGGTAAGGGGTATGAATTACCTCACATTCAAGTTATGGATAGTAAATTATGGGTGGCTAATCCCCCATAGGGAAACTCAACCCTTCTATTCAACCCTATTATTCTGTAATGGATGTCTGATTTGAGAATAAGACACTCTGCCTGTCGGGCAAGAGTTGATATAGCGGCAGGCCTGCAGACAGGGAGGGGTCTCCGGCTATAACTCACTCGCAACTTGATCAACGGCATATAAATCTGCCGCCGGCTTCCTGCAAGATGCGCTCGGGCCCCCTCCTCCTGCAGAGTTCTCCCTGAGGCTATGGGGAAAGGGTATACCGTATCCCCCTGGACCCCTGGCTTCCTGTCACTATCTGATGTATAGATACTGTATGGCCACTGTCACTCCTTTCTGTATTCTGTAGTCTTACATGGGCTGCCTTAGGGCAGAGGGCTTTGTTGTCGAAGGACAGCAATCTCCTTGGTTTTTCAATGGTTTTCTTCATTTTTTTTAATATCTGTTGGACATTTCTTGTATTTTTCAAAGCATTTTTCTAAATCCCTTTGAATATTTGGATCAATTATTTTCTATTAAGAGAGAGTCTGAGTAGTTTACCTGGTGCACTATGCTCTTGCTATGATGATGGCTTTTCAAAGGCACAAGTTTCATCATCTGTTGTAGAAATCCAAATGTTTCAGAAGATTATTATAGTGTTATATAGTGTAAGTAGGGCACAATTCTTTAGCACTTCTATTTACAGTGTTTTTAAAAGTGTTGAGCATAGCCAATCACAATCATCTGCTAAATGTGTGAACTCAATGACCAGAGGTGCTTGTCAGTATAACAGGGGTTTTCGTGAGGTTAGAGATTGATAGCCTTAGTGATTATGAAGGGTGGGTTCTTCTCTTGCTTTCTTTTTTAGGACCATTTCCCAATCGGAATACTCCAATTGCCAATGAAAGTTTTGGATTTTGGACTTGTTTCTAAAAATTAAACTTAATTAAAGTAATCCATTGTCTTGACTAGTTGACTTCAACTTGAGTTTAGTCATGTTTAGTTGTTTAATCAAGTTTTTAAAGTAGAATGTGAACCTTTGTTTCTAAATTTAACCACCTGAAAATGCTTTACATTGGTATATTTTTAACCTTTAAAAAATCTAATGTAATCAATATAATCATTTAAAAATATCAATACATTTTTAAATTCAGACTGTACATGTTGTGATGCCTAAATTCACTTGTTGTAAGTAATAATATATTTATATTTATTATAATGATCATTTATTTAGACATAATAGTAAATCATTTTCATATCAGATTAACATGAAATTACCTGTATCAAACAAAATTGTAGTATCCCTAGAATCATCTTATATTTACTCCGATCACATATGTGTGTGTTTGGATGAAGTGACCTGACCTGACCATTCTATCTAAGTGTGTTTACCTGATATTATAAACTTGAGTGCATCTCTCTGTACACTGATATAGCTCTGGAAGTCCTGGTGAAGTGAATCAGGACGCCTTGGTAGGTAATTGACAGGCTGATCCACAGCACCAGTGTTCTGTCAGTTTCAAAGCCCTGGTCTTACCTGTGGATTAACTCAGATCATGCAATGATTGACATGGACTCAGACAGGGGGTATAGTAGGGTGGGGATGTTCATGCACCATGTTTGGGGTTGCCGGTGAAAGGCTGGCGCGAAACCATGGCTACAGAGCGGTGAGCAAACAGACAGAGATGAAGATGAAAGATTTGACCTGTCTGTATCTGTCATGTTTTACAAGGCAGCTCTGCTCATGCTGTTATAACATATTGATTCTGATTGCAGTTTGCCTAAATGGGCCCTACATTTTGGTGGGAAAATATTTAACCACTGATGGCTATCCTTTGGGATGCACAATATTCAAACGGCTATTAATCTCTGGTAATGTTGGTTAATAAAAATATAGATTTTCATTGTTTGTTCGTGTTAGTTCACATTGCAGTAACTAATGTTAAAGGGATACTCCACTTTTTTTTGGAAATAGGCTCATTTTACAACTCCCCCAGAGTTAAACAGTTGAGTTTCATCATTTTCGAATACATTCAGACGATTTTCTGATATTTAGAAGAATATCAATAACCAGACAGTCTCATTGACTTCCATAGTAGGAAAAAAATATATACAATGGATGTCAATGAGAACAAGGCCCACCTTGCCACCTCACACATTTATACGATTTTTAAACAAAATAAATCTCCTTTATGATTTATCGTCACACAAAATCTGTTGTGCAATCAATGTCCAATACAAACACCAATATTTGTTCTACACTCATACACTGTGGGATAGTGAAAAGCTATTTTTTCTTAAGGTGTGCCTTTAGCACCATTATACCCTATAGTATGAAAATGGATATTCATTTTTAAGATTTGCTGAAGATTACATTTAGCAGTGTTATTATTAGTGATCTTAAAGATTAGTGAGTGTTGGGTGGTGGCAAAGGTAATGTAAATGTAAAAATAGGGACATTATGTGTGCATAATTAATATCAGGTATTGATTGATAGCAAAAGAAAAAAAAAAAAAACTCATGATACAATATCAATAAACAATATCATGATAACCAGTATGGTAATTATATTTCTAGTTATGTTAACAGTATTGGACTTTTTTTCTAATTAAGCAATATCACACAAGTGCTGTTGTTCTGACAGTTTGATTACAGAAACAAAATTAATTTAAAATTAATATTAAATATGGGCACTAATTATTGGTTAATTTGGGTATTTTTTGTAATAGTTAAAAAAACTCAAGTCAGTTTGTAGATTTTTCAGACTGACTTTTGGTTCTTACAGAACTTTGTACTGTAAAGTCAGTTGACTGCGTGACAAAGCACACGTTTTAGCTCCAAGTAGCATCTCTGACCTGTTCACATAGTGTCTCTAAGCTAACCTCTGACTGAGATCTGCCCGTGTAGACTGATCTGAGATTAGTGCTTGATGCTAATGCACTTCCCCACAATGCACTGCAAATGAAGGGTGTTTCTGGGTACTGATCATCTCCATTCATAATCAGCTCATGTGTTTCCCTAATGATGCATGCAGTAGTAATCTCTACAGTCTCTCAGTTCTTTTAGCCAGCTCAATGCTACCTTGAGTCTGACATTTAAAGTCATGTGTGACTCAAGTTTCCAATTGGTTTCCTTCAGTTCCGCCCAGTAGGCCAGAGGACGTGCTTGCCTCCAAATACTGAAATTAATTGCTTTTCAGCAATGGTATAGCATCATTCCACCCAGCATTCAACACTCCAATCAATCAGCATTCAGAGTTAGACTGCCATTAAACTTTTTTTTTTTTTAGTTTTTGACCACATAATTTATTGGCATTTGCCTTATTTAAGACAAAGAATTTAAATTAAATTGTATGCACAATTCAAAGTTTTTACAACTCTTAAAATTAGCTGTCTAAAAATGAATAAGATGCTGATTTATCTACTATATAGTATAAATCAAATAATATTTTATGGTATTTTCAAAATACACAACATATTACATGGTATGCAACACTGTATTCATGTAGAGCATATGTTAACAACAGTGTTTTAATGTTATTGCTTTCAGGTTACAAAGTGTATAGCAGTGATGCAAATATGGAAAAATAGCTTGGTTTAATTTTTAAAGCTCCCATATTGCATTTTCCTTTTAGAACAGTCACTCGACATGTGTTCTCTATCCTGAGTTAGAGTAAAACATTTTCAGCCATATTAGCTAAGAATCACAGAGTAGTTGAGGTGTGCACTTGCAAACACAGGGCTGTATATTTTCTTAAATTAAAATGGGAATAGACGCTTAACCCAAATAGTTCCCAATCTTTCGGTCCACGTCCTGGTGTATTGTTATTATTATTGTGGCCTTAATAAAGGCCAGATGGCTAATATTAGATGTAATCTGTTGAAATAGTTGTGTTTATGTAATTCTATTTTTCCAGGCAGTTGTTTCCAATTAGGATGTTTGAAAGTTTTAATTGAATTAAATTGCAGATTTCTATATGTAATAGAATGGGATAGAAAAACAGTGCAGGACTGACCATGTGTGTAGTGATGTAGTTCAGTGTGTAATTTGACTCTACTGCCTATTTTATTGGGAATCTAAGGTCTGTCTGGAAGTCAGACGCATATGTGTAAATCTGCGTGGTATTGGACAGATACACATTCAACAAGCTGAAAAAAAAAAGATCCATTGTTTTAAGTTTCTGTACTTTTGTGTGCATAACAAAAGGGAAAAAATAAAAAGGAAAGACTTGAGAGTGTGAAATTTTTAATAAGATAAAATTGTAATAAATGTAGTTAAGGATAGAATACTGATAAATAAATTATATTTAATAAATATATTCGATAATGATTTAGGTAAGATTTAAAAGATTTTTTTTAAAAAGTTAAAAGATTTTTCGAACTTTTAAATACAAATATTGCCCAAATACAGTTTCAGTTCAGCGGCTAAGTACTTTTTGTACTAAATCTTCAGCGCAGTCTCATCCCAAGACGTCATACAACTGACGCTTTTGACCATACGTCAACATTCGCCTTTTTAAGGTACCCTTAAACGTCGGTTAGATGACGTTATCGAATCCTAACCCTACCCCAGACCTAAAGCTACCCCGTCACCTAACTGACGTTAAAGGTTGGATGACGCCCCAGGATCGTCATCTAACTGACGTTTTAAAAAGGCGAATGTTGTCGTATGGTCAAAAGCGTCAGTTATATGACGTCTTGGGATGAGACTGTGTTAAAATCTTTAATATTTAGTTATAATATGCGTAGTAAATATGAATTAAATGACAAACAAATTATAAACATGTTTTTACATAACATTTTTAGATTCAGTAAATATGTATTTCCGTTAAATATACAATCGTTTTTAACAGCAATGTAAGCATGTAGTTGTGCTTACCACTCTGTCCACCAGAGGCACACAAATACAGGTGCAACAGATCACCAGTCAAAGATGCCTTTACTAGTTCAACCTGCAGCCACTTAAACTTGCACGAGCACTAGCTTTCAGTTTTATGCTAATATTGGATAGATCAGTTTGCTTCTGATTTAAAGAATTAAGTCAGTAAAACAACTCTGGCTTTCACCATCTTCTCTCTCTCTCTCCTTTTTTCTCTCGACAGTCTGCACATTCTTTTCAGTGCAGCTCATACTGGGGTTGGCTTCTGGTCGTTTGCACAATAAAAGAATTGACAGTACACAGAGGGAAAACCAGGGGCCTTTGGCCTGAGGAAGGGAGAGGAGGAGCGTGCGGGTTGCTTTTACAGCAGCCAAGCGAATATTGAAAAGGAACTTTGTTGTTGGTAATGTTCATCCCTGTTTGTTTTGGACTTCACACGGAAAGCAAGAAATTCGCAGTGAGTTGCCAGGTTACTGTCAGAGGGGAACATGGTATCAGGTACTGGTTATAGCTCAGTGAGATTGTTTACAAAGGCAGTGACCTGTCAGATGTCCTGGAGAAAATGAGAGCGCGTTAGACAGCACATTCCATATGAAAAGAAAGTAGGGAAGAAAAAAAAACAATATAGGAAGGAATAACAAGTATCCCCATTGCGGGAATGGAAATGACTCGCATTGCATAAACACATGTGGATATCTTTGTGAGAAGCTTAATGCTGTGCAGTAATTTGTTTTCTCACTCTGGTAACTTTAATATGAATGATTTAACGCTTAAATGCAATCAGTGTAAAAAGTTCCCAAAAAATCCTCATGCAGTCATAACAAGTTTGGGGGCTGTTTATAGAGAGAGGCACAATGCGGAAGACAGATGTGGAAAACTAGCGCCCACCAGACAAGGGCCTCCTTCAGTTCTCTGCTGTGCTCTTTTTCAAGATGGAGGGCTTAAGTTACAGAACTAACTTCCTGGATTACATCAAACAGAGCCCTTCCCCTCCTCCTGGTGCCTTACTCCTTCTCTTCTCTTCTCTTCTCTTCTCTTCTCTTCTCTTCTCTTCTCTTCTCTTCTCTTCTCTTCTCTTCTCTTCTCTTCTCTTCTCTTCTCTTCTCTTCTCCTCTCTTCTCTTCTCTTCTCTTCTTGTTCTCTCGTTATGTCTCTTGTCTCATCTCTCCGTTATGCATCTCATCGTTTTGTCTTATTTCTCGTATTGTCAACTTCATTTCTATCCTTTACTCCCCATGTCTGTGTGCCACATGTGTTTAGGGCACACGACCATATGCCCTGCACCACCCACCTTTATATGAAAAGCACAGTGGTGGAAACCCAGAGACTTTGTAGGGTTTGTAGATCATCATGACCGCAGGCAACACAGGAGAGAGAGAGAGCGAGAGAGAGAGTTCGGTGAGTGGAGGAGGAGCAGGAGGGTCACGGGACTAGACTGTGAAAGTCAAAGCGTCGCTATGATCCGCTCAAGCATGGAGGTTGCTGATCTCGTCTTAGGGGAAAGAAGTGGATGCGATGAGGGGGGGTTGCGGATGGGATGTGGCACGTTATCTGGCCCAAAATATGCAGCTGTATTTACCACCTCTGTTTGTTGTTCCCGTAGAAAGATCCAGGATGGGAATTTTCTGTGTCACTGCCTCAAAGGATTTTGGCTGAGGCTTTGTTGATCCTGTGTTATTGTAGAAAAGGGGAATAAGATTTAAGCATTAGCCATGTCAGGCAGGATTTAACACTCTGGTCCCCAGACCTCTTACCATTTAGGCAACTCTTCCCCGAGCGCTTAGCCCTCAACGGCCTGCCCAGCGGCCCACTGGGTGGAGAGAGACAAGGTTGGTTCTCTCTCTCTCACTCGTGCATTTCCGCTTTTCCGGCATCCATCCAATGGAAAAATAAGGTTCAAGCCACTTGATTTTGTGTCATGCTTCCTGGAGCATGCCAACTTTCAATTACAGCACCTCCAGTCCACCTTGCACTTTGGCCATGGCTATCTGACAGCTCCCCTGCTGTTGTTTGTGGCTGGTGGCCAACTGATTCCCAGCGCATTATGTTTCTCCGACCAACTGAGAGATAGTTGGTTGTTTTCCATTAGGCTATGAGTTATCACTATCTGATGGGGCACTCTAACCTTGGCAGATGCCTGGCTGAATCACAGCACGAGGATGAACTGCGATGCTGTGCCTTCAAGTTCATTCGGCATCACTCCTACATGGTACTTCTTTCTCACAGGAGATTGTTATAGCATTTTAATGTTGATATGCATGTATGTTGTCAGATTATGCCTAAAAAACTACTAATCGTGGCTTAAGTTTGTTTATGTGATCATAGCAGGACAATTGCTAATCAAGCGTACTAGTACACGACAGACTAAAATTAATCCGAATTCAGTATTCTTGCTTTTAGACTGATTATGTGTTCATGAGAGACTTCATTTGATCTCTTTGTATTAATCTTGTATTAAGTCATTATAGTGTTTGATTAAGATTTGATGTAGTCCCATATCTGATGATTACTTCTAAAAGTCTGGGGACTCCAGAATGATGTAAAAGAAGGACCTTCAGTGCTTTTCTAGAAATAGCAGTCTCACATGAGCTAAAAGAAAAAAGAAAAGGCTGAAAAGACACTTTTGGTTATTATATTTTTTGCTTTAAGTCATTAACTTCTCATATTTATGGAAACCTGTTTCTGCCTCAAGGTAAAAACTAAATCAGGCAATTTTGAGGTAATTAAATAAGAAATAACGTCACATTTTCCGACAGTATGAGAAATAAAATCACAATTACCTTTTTTCACATGAAGTGGATTGAGGTTTTTTTTGTACACTACCGTTTGGTTGTCAGTAAGAAATGAATACTTTTATTCAGTAAGAATGAATTACTTTCATCAAAAATGAAAGGAAAATCCTTCAAAGAATCAAGCACAGTTTCCTCAAAAATATTAAGCAGCACAACTGTTTTCAACATTGATAATAATAAGAAATGTTTCTTGAGCACTAAATTGGCATAATATAATGATTTCTGGTAATCTCAGGAATAAATTACGTTTTGTATACTGTTAAATTGTAATATTTTCATAATATTACTGTTATTATTGTAGTTTTGAGCCTTGGTGAGCATAAGAGAGTTCTTTCAAAAACAACAAAAAATCTTACCGACTCAAAATTTCGAACAGTACATATTTTCACTAGAATAACACTTTAAAATTTTACTATACTATTGATAATACTGTATGTAAGAAAAATGAACACATGATTATTATTTAACATACAGTTTTCTCTCTTCTTCTCACCTGAACATCTAATGGAGAGCGACCCCCTCCCCACGGTTGCTCTTGGTTTGCTCACTGAGGACTTTGAAGTGATGATTTTCTGTAAAGCTGCATTGAAGCAGTTGTGTGTGTTATGAAAACTCTATACAAATAAAATTGACTTAAGGCGTTTCTAAAGACATGCACTATGACTGACAGAATGAAACAAACCTTCACCCATTCCTTTATTGTGAGCCTTTCACCACTTCTATCCACCTTAGAACATTCTACTTTTGTAGCTCCTTCTGGTCCAAGGTTATTAGCCGTTTCTATCCTTCAATCGCTGGGAACCAAGAGGGCTGACAAAGAGGCATTGTTTGGAGTTTTTCAGGTTAAGTGGTTTAAAAAGAAGAACCAACACTGATGCAGGGAGCCTTTTGCATGGTTGCAGAACTTCAAAAAGTTTACGGTAGTATCTTTTACTTTTGAATGCTTTTGTTTGTATTTAAGACCCTGAGACCCAGAATAGTGTCTTTGGCAGGGGGGTTGGTGTTGCAGTGGGGCGTGTCTATGATGTCCATCCCCATTACCCTCACGACCCCAGTTCTGCCTGGATAGCGCTGCATGGGCCCTTGCCTGGGTCACCTGCAAAGGATTAGGCTGTGGCTGGTGGACAGTTGTTGTTTGAGGAGTGTCTGGGCACGTCAGGGGTACAGGAAAGGGGAGGAACAGAATGGGGTGAGTGGCCTGGTGAGTCGTCTCGCCTCCAGATGCCCAGACCTCACCCCTGCAGGGAGAAGCACACCAGGGGACAGCAAACACAACGATCAGCCTCTACTACAACACTTTTGCTTGTGAAAAGGCTTGGATGATTTCAGCTATTATTTACTACTTGAACTCTTTTTTTTTTTTTTTTTTTTTTTTAGTGGGACACAAAATTAGATTATTTTTTCATACAATTGTTCATATTGACCAAGTGTGTCAAGCTCCAAAAATAATACGTTATATAAAAAAAATAATAATAACACCATAAAATCATAAACATACTTCATAGTAAAATGTTTGCTTTAGTGAAAACAGTGGTGTCAAATCGATTAATCGCGATTAATCGCATCTAACACAACTTTTTGTTTACAAAATATAAATATGTGTATATAAATTATATTTACGTATATATATATGTCTGTGTGTGTATATGTACTGTATTCACACACGAACATATATTCATCTGTATATGTATACATACACAGACACACACACACATATTAGAATGATTCTGAAGGATCATGTGACTCTGAAGACTGGATTAATGATGCTGAAAAGTTAGCTTTCCCATCACAGGAATAAATTACATTTTACATTATATTAAAATAGAAACAATATATATTTTCAATGTTTTGATCAAATAAATGCAGCTTTGGTGTGCACAAGGTAGTTCTTTCAAATACATAAAAAAAATATACCTACCCCAAACTTTTGAACGGTAGTATAGACATAATTAAATACAGTGTTAGAAGATAAACAGAGGGACGTTTTGACAGTCTTTTCATTATCTGCAAACTATTTATTTAAGAATTTATAAGTAATGTTGACCTGGGAGTGACTGTTTAACTCATTAACCAGATTAATAAAAGAGAATAAAGGGACGAGTAACAGAAGAAACAATGAGCGTATCCCTAAGCACAAGTGTTAGAAACCTCTGGAGGGAACCCGAGATTGAATATGCCACGACTTCTGTACTCCGTGCCAGTGCGAGCGAGCCGAGAGGGGTGCGCACAAAGCCAGCAGAGAGCCGCATCACTACACCCACCTCTGTCAATAATGACAAGACAGCATTCATTGATATTCTCGTGGAAAAATAATGTGTTAATAAGGACCCTCTCAGAAGATTACCCAACCTCGCCCCGCTAATCAGCCTCTTTGTAAAGGTCCATAAATCACCAAACTAATAGCACGGCGGATATTAATAACTCAAATTATGATTTATATCTTTGTTGTCGTCTGTGAAAGGATCCCTCACCTCCTTACATTTTCAATCAATATCATCAAAATGCTAACGAGCGAATGGCTGTAATTACCTTCATGGGGGGGGGGACAACACTAATTTAGTTCTCTCTTTTTTTTTTCTTTCTGAAATGCTACCAAGCAGACATGCGGCAACCGCGTGCGTATACCTGTTGCACAAACAAAGCAGGCAACTTGTTAGTCCATGAAGAAGACATTAGCCATGATATTAGCTGTCAAACCAGGGTCATCCTAATTTTTGCTTCTGAGCTTTGGTGTTCCAAATAAGACATCAAGAATTAACAACTGCTCAGTGACTATAGCATGAATTAAATACTGTATATTACAAGCGGGAAGGTTTTTTAGTACTGTTGCTACTTGACACTAATCTTACACTTTCATTTTTTAACATTTTTTAATGCATTAGGTTTCATACACTAACAATGAACAACATTTTTACCGCATTTAATGATATAGTTTAATAATGTTAATTTTTTTTAGAAAGAGTATCAAATAAATACTTTTTATTCATTTTAATGTTACAACCATATTTAATTAGCAAGTCTAAAGTACTTTTATTTATATATATATTTTTTTAGATTTTTTTGTTGTATTATGCATCTTTTTTTTAAGCTTAAAAGGTCCCCATTGTAATTGCCTGGAAAAGAGCGACTAGTACATTCCTAAAAATTTCTCCCGTATTCTACGGAAGAAAGAGTCGTACAGGTTTGGAACGACATGATTGTGAGTAAATAGTGACAGAATTTTTTTTTTTTTATGGGGACCTTTCCCTTTAAGGTTATGAGCCTTTTCACATAGAGGTGAGAGTAATGCTTGCTTGTGTTTTTAGCATTTCAATTCTCCTGATTTAAGTGAAATGTTTGAGTTCTTGTTTAGCAAAAGTCACCATGTGACACTGAGGTTTAAGGGTTCACCTCATTCGACAATGCAGTGATTCAGATCTCGGGCCAGGACTTTTTCTCTGGCCGGCATGATGTCAGCCTCGAGCTTTTGTCAAAGTCTGATAAGACCACTAACACAATGGATTCTTCTGGAAGGCTGCTTGAATGATAACCCATAACAAAAAAAGGAACGGAGAAAGAAGGGAGCACGGCAGTTTAATAAAAACTTTCCCCGCTCTGGGATTTCAAGGCTTTTTCTGAGGTGACTGAGGTTATCAGTCTTGTTTTTAGCCGCGTGAGCTGCCCAGCAAAGCAATCACACAAACAAATTAATTAGTCTTCCAACAATAGGGCCTTGATAAATTGAACCACTTGCATCTCATAGACTGTCGTTCCATGTTCGCTTTTTTAATCTCAGTCTTTTCAATACAGACTTGAGAGTGATGTTTACATTTAGTCTTTGTAACGAGACATTGCACATCGGTTTGCAATAAACAGCTAATTATCATATCTCTGGCTACAGCTTAATTATATTTGCATAAAACTTCTTTGTCTCGTTGTCTCAACAGAGCCGGCGCTACCTTGTCTTTTCATTGCTTAGTTTTTATTTACATGCCTGAAATATGCTCAAATTTACACATCTTTAAGTTTTTTTTTCTCCACTGTCTTGCCTCAGGTTGCCTCTAAAAGAAAAAGAAAATGTGAAGGTCAAGGACTGTTTTTTTCTTATTTTCATTTTAACCCAACTATGCTGTTTTAGAGATTTGTGCAAAGTTGCTGTTTTCACTCATGCATGTTCAGTAATTCATTTTAATTATTCATTTTTTTTTATTTAACAGGAAGTCACATAATTATCAGTCTTATTCTTTTTTTTTTTTTTAAACGCGAGTGCTTTGCATGAGCACACGGCATGGGAAATTAGTAAAAGAAGGCATTAAAAGGACAAAAAATGCATTCAGCTTCGGAAATGTATTTACAAATTATTTTCTCAGTGTTTTGGCTTGGGGCAAAGGAGACTGTGTCTTCATTCAATTATCAACTTTAAGCGGAGTGCACTCATTAAAGGAAGCTCATTACAGGTACAAACCACACGATTTAACCCCCGACTGACTGTTTACTACATTACTTCTCGTATACGCTCAAAACAGAGCATGAAATAGGAGAGTTTAAGATGTCAGTGTGTAAAATGGGCCATCCCCTTAATTTAGTAGCAGAATTTGCACTTATTTTGTCACATGAATGTCATATTTAGCAATGGGTCTATCATAGATGGATGTTTTTTTAAATAAACTTTTTTTTAAACTGCATGTATATAAATTAAGCATTTAATATTTATGTTATTTTAATAGTTATGTTTTTTTATGTTATTATAAAAGTCACATTTATAATTGGATTGTGCTTTAGTGTTCATATTTTTGTTTGAAATATTTATCAATTATAGATGATCAATTATTGGGTGCAGGGGAGGTGGATACAGAGTCATAGTGTATCTCTATAGTCCTTCGAGATAAATTATTAGGTGAATTATCTCATTATTGCAAACAGGTGGCACATCTTACCCCCTCTCACCCCATCCTTTTTTATTCTAACTAATTTCTCGCCATTGACAGAAATTTTCGTCATTTTTTAGAAAAAGCTTCAGTCATTGATGGGATTTTTCAGTTGTCCATGTTTTCACTGTTATGCGGTAAGGGGCTCTAATATAAGCAGACAGGTTTCAGGTTTGACTTCAGGACAGGGGAGACAGGGAGCCTCGGGGCCTCTCCTCTTCATCCCTCAACGCAAACATCTCGAAATGGCACCTAGTCGAGCATTAGAGGTCTGGGACATCCAGCGCGTTTAGGGTCGGGGTGACATGCAGTTCTGAAAAAGCCACATTACTTTTTGATTCAGTAAGACATCATTCATGATTCATCTCGAACTGTCTCACCTCCCCCACTTCCTTAATGTCCTTTGTCTTATTGGAGAAAAATTATTCATTTGATACATTCTTCTCCCTGTTCTTTTTTTTTGATATATTGCATTTTCAGATATTTATACAACTAAATATTCAGGGGGCCATGAAATTTTTGTGAAAACTGTGTAAAACGGCAACTTTTAAAAAAGATGCTTATGGGAAAAGATTTTAGGCACTTTTTATTATAGAGGAAAGTGTAGTGAAGACAGTACTTAAGACCAGATTTTGCCTCTCATATAAGTGTGACAGCATGACAAGTCAAGAAGTATCTCACGTAACAAACACAAAAATGTCTCGTTTACCCAATCTCCCAGCTTGTTCTTTCTTTCTGTCTTCCGACTGCTCTGAATAAGGTTAAAAGAAGAAGGCCCAAGTCTTCACATCCACCTCTCTTTTTTTGAAAGTACTTGTCAGCGAATTAAAGTAGATGGGAGCTAAAAGCAAAGGTGGAGAAATGTATTTATGAACGTAATTTCTTTGAGTTGCACCCTGTGTGAGAGTAATTACTGTAGCCTCTATAGGCAGAGTTAAGGGGATTGACTGTAATCACGGGTATAATGAGAGTCGTGGCAGAACTCTCTCACACAATATAAGGTCAAACATGTCATCGTAGGCAGCCTTTCATTTTCTTTTGGAACCGTCAGTGCTTTAATAGTTCCCTGACTGACATTAACAGAAAAACGGGGGCCGTATTGCTCAAATCTATGATAACTTGAGAAGAATATGTGAAAGTGGTGCACTGTTCAGAGAGATTGGTGGGAGAAGTCACACAGTTTTGTACTGACCCTGGCCTTCTGTCCACCTCTTGTGCCTTTTTCTAAGAAGTGAAAATTGTCTCAGATCGCAAATGAAAAGACAAGCTATCCTACTGGCTATACAGGCTGTATTGAGAGATTCCTGGGTTATTCATTTTACCTAGATTTACACCCCGACATTCCTCAAAGGCAGGATGTTATGATGATAAAATGTTTCCTTCGTCTAGAATTTCTCTACAGATTATGATATAAATGTCTTTGTTCTTGTTTTCGGAGAGAAGTCTACTCTGCAGGCTATAGAGAGTTGCATTTGAAAGATGTGCTCTATATTTTAATGTATTTATAACCCTCATGGTACCAAGTTTCAATAACCTTGCTGTAATGTCAGCTTAGATTGTTTGCTTCAAAGCAGCAACCTGCCGAGCAGAGGCAAACACAATAAACAGGCTTTAGTGTGTTATTCTAAGCACTCAGCAAGACCTGATTCAGATTGAAAATGTGGCTTAAATAAAAGTTTCAAATGAATTTTCTCCTCTGGCTGAGTAGCATGCTAAATCTTTTCTGTCAGGTAGCTTCAGTTTCAATGGGATCTACTGGTACCTCACAAGGGATTTGCGCCATTAAGAATGAAATAGAGAAATTTGCATATAAGATCGTTCCATCTATACATACAATTTTGTTATAGATCTCACAACAAAAAGAAACACAATTTGTGCCTCTAAACTCTAAAATGCACCAAATCAGTTCCATGTTTGTAGAATGTGCCAACATGAAGTTGCTTTGTTAACCTGACGTGTTGGATGTTTATATCCTTGTGACCTCTGACCTTTGAGTGATGATCAAACCTCATTTCAGCTCACAACACTCCGGGCTTTCCCCACAAGCTCATCTGTATCTGATACTTCTCTATTTCAACGAAAAAATCTAACGTAGCACAACGGTAAACACACTTCTGGAGAGCGCTTAGTCTGTGCATTGCGGCTTAAAAGAAAATGAAGACTAGCAAACAAAGGCCAGTGTTATCATGAGACATAACGTGTGTTTGTGAGATCTACCAAACTGTGACTGGATTTGATGCTCTGCCAATGCTAACACAGAAGCAATCCTCATCCGCTGGGAAAGAATGATGCTAAGCTAAAGAAAGCTTCATCTAAACCAGACTCAGTTCTTTTTGATATACAGCACTTCAAACCAGTTTTTCTTGAGTGTAACCAAACATGTTAAGTTATCCCCATTAGGGTTCATGATGTTTAGACGGCAGAAACCAAAACTGGAAAATTTAACAAAAGCACCCGACGTAGGAAAAGACTAGCGGAAAAAAAAAAAAAAAAACGAAGACAGAAGAGAAAAGGAACCCAGACGGTTCAATTAATTTTATTAATCATTTCTCTCTGTCCAAAAAAAAAAAAAAAAAAAAAAAATTGCACAGAGGAGCAAATCCATTTGTCTTTACCACACAGAAACATAAAATTGGTCCCAGTGACCTATTTTTTTTTTTTTTTAGGTTTTCCTCATTCTCGCTAGTAAGAAGCCTTTGACTTCCACCTCTATTGCCTTTATGCAATGGACCTTTCTTTCAGCTCACCAGGTGAATAAAAACCAATCGTCGGGTCTAGCGTTCCCTCGCAGAAGTCATCAGGAAAAAAATATTACCTCATTCCAAGCGGCGAAGAATCCTCTTTTATGGAGACATAATGACTTAAAGTTTAATCTCCTCCGTGTTCACCTTTATGAAAAGAGCACAATGATCCATTTGAAGTAAGTTAAATTACACATTTAAATGGAGACGTGTAATATACTTAGTTAAAGTGGGTTTGACCACTGCACCAGTTAATCAGGGGCCGCCCCATTAAAATTGGACCGGAGCCCAGGTTCTATGATCATATTTTAGTGGTCAGAGGGTGTTTTCTGGAGTACGCGTGTGAGAGAAAGTATACTCGTCCCGTTTCCCTATTTGTCCACACCCTTCCCTTTGAGCTGTGTATCGTAGAGTTTTGAGTGGAAAGAACATCAAAGCTGTTCAAAGGACTGACACTTTCTTTTCCCTACCTTTCAGAAGTCTTAAATCCAGCTAAAGCTCAAAGCCTGTTCTGTCCGGTCTCTAAGCAGACAGGTTTCAGGTTTGACTTCAGGACTGGGGAGACAGAGCGCCTCGGGGCCTCTCCTCTTCATCCCTCAACGCAAACATCTCGAAATGGCACCTAGTCGAGCATCAGAGGTCTGGGACATCCAGCGCGTTCAGGGTCGGAGTGACATGCAGCTCCGACAAAGCCACATTACTTTTTGATTCAGTAAGACATCATTCATGATTCATCTCGAACTGTCTCACCTCCCCCACTTCCTCAGTGTCCTTTGTCTTATTGGAGAAAAAAAATATTAATTTGATACATTCTTCTCCACACAATTAGGGGATCATTGCGGAGTCTGACACTTCTGTGCAGTAATCCATTTTTTAATTTAAGAGGGTTTGGTTGCGTTACGTTAGACAGACTCTGGCGCAGTTGGTTAATTATTATTACTGTTTTAAGATGGAAATGAAATGTGCCGTATTGTGTCTAAAAGATGAGCAGCTTTATTACATAGTTATTTAAAATATGGTTCAGTTCGTTAACATACGTTAATGCATTTACACTAACAATGATGATACTTTAATTACATTTATTGCTCTTGATTATTGTCTAATACGTATGAAATGAACATTATCTAAAGTATTAACATGAATTACCAATGAACAATAATATATTTGTAAATTTACATTAACCTAGATTTGATAAATAGTTTTTCATTGTTTGTTCACTGTAACTAATGCATTAACTCATGTTGACATTAAACCTTATTAAAAATAACTTGTGTTTGAACAGTCTCCATGGTGAAACAAACAATAATAATGCAGCGAACACGAAACAACATGACTCTCATGTGTGGCTTTCATCCTTATAGAAGAATTCTCTAAGGTGTAATTACTTTCTATGTTCCTTACTGGGGGTTTTAAAACAAAGAAATATTTGTAGCCACTTATATTGGACTAATAACACAAATCAGTAAAGATTCTCTACCTCATAATTATAGTTTTTCCCCCATCATTTTTTAACCTAACAGTTTTTGCAGCTGAATCATAATTACTGCTCCATAAGGTAGAACAGAAGTCACTTATGCTTTGTTCAGACAAGCATCAGATTTCTGTTTATGCTTCTCAGTCTGATCAGATTTCAGTTTTTGTGGCATATATCATTGGCATTTGTTTAGCATTTTGTAAAATGTGTGGTTTGAAATCAGATTTAAAAAAAAAAAAAAAAAACACACCGTCTTCTACCAAACCAGAGTAACCAGAGTTAAGATCCAATACGTTTGATTTCACATTTTAAAAATCACGGTTATCGTCAGTACCATGATATTGCTATATCCCTAGTGCAAATGCACTCTTTTTAGCTCATTCATCCCCTATCCAGGACAATATGTGGCACTCACTATACGTATAATGAATGAGTGAGTGCTTTTGGAAACACAACATATGCCACTGTCACCTCATGAGTTCTACAAGCAGAGGCAAACTTTATCGTTTTCCATTGTCTCCTTCCACAAAGAGTCTCTTGTGTAATCTCTTGGCATTACCATGGAAACTAATGTAGACATATTGAATATTGACTACACTGTCTGAACAAATGGGTCCAGTTCTTTTAATCATTCACAGTGCTACTTTCATTGCCAGCTCCATTTTGCCGCCTCTCCTCCATTGAAAATGAAATGGGAACTTGCAGTTATACAGTGTACCGTGTAAAATGGCCTTTTGCGCTGTGCACTGAATTTGACCATATCACCTTTTAGATACATTGTCCATGAAGGAATGAACAGGTGTGGGAGCCTGGAGGACAATAAAAACACGGAGAAACTCAAAAGAGCAATCCGTCTAACAGAGCCTGCTATAATTCACTCGCTCAAATGCTTTTTATCTGCTTTGTCCGCTCTCTGTCCCACGTCTCAGTCATGCTGAAGAATTAGCCGCTGTGCAAGTGTTAGTGTCTTCTAGAGTCACACACACCTCTGGTGACCAACGCTGTATAGCAGAGGATTTTCAAAGTCAATGAGCATTTTATCGTTTTTAACCTTCTATACTTGATCACAGATGAGAAGCACAAATTCTGTGAATAGGAAAGCTCGCAAAAGCATACGCACCCTTGCAAATGGGCCATTCAGATCACAGTCGGTCAATCAAAGGCAGTTATAATAAAGGGGCTTGTGTACATACACCACATCTGCACCTGCAGATGCAGTCATGGCCCTCTCTCTGAAAAGCTACACTGTAATGATCACATGCCAACTGCATGTAATATCCAACAATGTGTTATAAAATTGACCCTGAGGTAATAAATGTCATCAACACCTTTTATTACAACCATGATTTTTGTTTTGTTCTTAGGGTCGATAAGAACGGGCTCTTTACAAGGTATCATTGTGTCATTATAAACAATTAACCTTTGTTTGCTTTCATACAGGGACTTTAAATAGATCTATTTTTTATGGGTCGGTTACTTTTTTGTCTGAATCTTTTCATTTATTCAAAAATGCATTTGAATTTGAATCTCTAAGGTGATCATATTTTCTGGATTGGGAAAAAAATAAAGATCTGAAAAATAAATGTCAAACTGAATTTTAATTAGGTAACACTTTACAATAAGGCTCATTAGTTAACATTAGTTAAGTTAACATGAACTGAGAATGAACAACAAGTTAATATTAATTTCAACATTTACTAATACATTACTAAAATCAAAGGTTGTATCTGTTAACATTAGTTGATGCACTGTCAACTAACATGAACAAACAATGAACTGATGCATTTTTATTAACTAACCTTAACAAAGATTAGCTTATACAGTAACACATGTATTCATTGTTAGTTCATGTTAGTTAAGACATTAACTAATCACCTTATTGTAAAGTGTTACCTAATTAAAATTCAGTTTGACATTTATTTTTCAGGTAACATGAAGTCATGTCAAGCTTAAAAAAAACAGGATATGATATAAATTAAATGACCTCTGCAAATTCTCATGACTGTGTTAAGGTCAGCCGGTCTCTTAAAATATCAGCTAATTTGACCATTTTTATGACAACATGGTGAGAGTAGTTCAGGTGTTAAAATCTCATACGGCGTGACTCTCCAACAACTCAATGATACTAATAATTATAATAAACGTATAATTTATGATATCAGTTAAAAAAAAAAATATATATATATATATATATATATATATATTTGGAAAATGGGTTATTATTTTTTTTTATTGTTGCACCACATGCCATTTTTAGAATTTTACATTTTAATTTAAAAGGTAGTTCACCCAAAAATAAAAATTCTGTCGTTTACTCACCCTCAAGTTGTTCCAGACGTGTATGAATTTCTTCTGCTAAACATAAATTTACATATTTTGAAGAATGTTGATAACCAGACAACTGATGGTAAGGCCCATTGACCTCCATATGGAAGCTTGTATACTTCAAAATATCTTCTTTTGTGTTCAGTAGAAGAATGAAATGAAAACTTAAGGGTGAGTAAATAACAGAATTGCAATGTTAAACTATTCCTTTAACATTTTATTTGAAAATGGCATAGGCATTTTTTATAAACCATTTGAAACCATGTTTACAAAGAAAACTTGGTGCAGTTGTTTTAAACTAGATTTTCAAAAGATTTTTCCTTTATCTTTATATTTTCTTATTTGTCATCAACCCTCATTCTTTTGTTTGGATGTATGCATCAGTCTGTCCGGCTGTGTTCTAACACGAGACATATTGAGACATTTGTTGCAGAAGATCAATGAGCCCCTTGATAATGATGTCACCTCGAGCCACGGGCCAGCCTGAACGCATGAATGGGCTTCAAGCAGATTGAGTGTCTAATAACTCTCATGTCCGGATTATTACATATTTCCTTTTAAGCAGGAATTCGTCATAATCTTGAGAGCATTTGAAACCGAGAAAATTTTCAACGGCTGTGCTATTGACATATTGGTATAAAAATACCATATGTTTGCATATACTGTGGAGACATGCTCACAAGTTCACATACTCGTTTCTCTGAAACACTAACACTTCTACAGCCAGTTATTTTACTTTGAAATGTGTTTCCAGGCTGGAATCTTTTTGTTTTGGTCTGTGATACTGTGAGTTTGCCAATTTTCAATGTCCTTTGCGCTCAAACTGGCAAACCCGTGTGAGTGCCGTCCAGTCTGAGGAGCAGGTGGCGGGAGAAACGACGATCTCAGATATTTTGAATTGGACTGCAATACCTATTTCGACCACTAGTCAATCTTACAGAATGCATCAGCAGGTTTTCCTGTTTGATTTTATATATGCCCGGCATGCACGGTATATATGACTCATGCACACATTTTGCTTTGTATGTGCTTACAAAACCACATGTGCTTGCGCTCATGTGTGTACTACTCCAGTGCTCATCCCTTTGGGAGCGTCCCGCAGGCGTAGAGCTCCTGACATTGCAGAGAGGCTTTCAATAGCCGCCTTTCAATCCTGATGCAATAATGATGCCGGGTTGCATTTCAGCAAAGTGGAAATTAGGGGACTCTAAGAGGAAAGGCAGCCACCAGTGAGGAGATCTTCTCTCGCCCCCCCCTCCTCCCTCTCTCCGGCGCAGGGGGGACGCGTGGGCCCTGAACGCAGCCTCTATGAGTGGCAGGCCTGCTATCACCACCATCACACGCTGCTGCCTGTGTTAATGGAGAATGCCCCGAACTGCCAGTGTCTTTGTTTGCCGGGCCACAGCAATAAATATGCATGAGGTTGAGTGGTGTACGTGTGTGTTTAATGCGTGCGTGTGTGTGTATGTGTTGTGGGGGGTGTTCACTAATTACTAGATTCCTATCATGAATATGTATGGCCGCATCTTTTATTACGGGATTGGCTTAAACATATCACAGGCCGGCGAGAGGGCCTGCACAGCATGTGTAATTTAGGCCTTTTGGAGTGTTTGACTTTGATGGCAGTAAGATGCTTGACAGAAAGAGAAAGAGAGAGAGGGAGAGCTTAAAGGGATAGTTCACCCGAAAATGAAAATGCTGTCATCATTTACTCACCCTTATGTCATTCCAAACCTGTTGAATCATCTTCTGTTGAACACTAAAGGAGATATTTTGTAAAATGTACTAGTGGCTTTTTAACCCTTATAAAGCCTACTGTGTCAAATGCCTCTAAATTACCAGCCTGATCAAAACTGTTGCACAAAATTCACTACATGCCTTCTGTCATCTGATTGATATTTAATATTTTTTAGCAAGTAAAAGTAAACCTTTTACTATCTTTACTGATTTCTATAAAGTAAATATAGAAATAACTTTTTTATTGTTGGTAATCGAATTCGAAGAAACTTAGGTTTACTTGTTTATCCATACATTTTTAATTTTTTCCGGTTGCAGTCTCTTTTTTCTTCAGCCACTCCGAAGTCCGAAACAAACAAAGGTGATTGTCGTTTGAACTTTCTGGATCCGCCATCAAACTGATAAGTTTAATTCTATCCAGTGCTGTGAGAAAAGGCTATAAATCTCCACCTCCAACATCCTCACACACAATTTAGCCTACTAGTCGAGACTCTTCTTTATGTGTACAGATGTGACGTAATGAGGCGAAGACATGCTCGAATCTCCTGCGGAAATCCACCAGTACCACTGAAATTAAAAACATTATTACAAGTTTACCGCTTTGAATCGAGCTAAAGCAAGTAGATAGTTTTGAACACTGGCAGGTTATGTATTTCCTCAAATATGTATTTTGGACCATTTTTAACCCCAAAACACATTACGGACTGCAGCTTTAAGTAATCTGCTTTAAATCGCATCGATTTACATTACAAGCTATCAGAATTTTATCTTTTTGCCCATTTAAATATCAGCAACTGCAGCAAATTGCTTAATTTGGGCCTCTGAATAACATTGAGTAGCCAAAACTCAATGAGCTATAAAAGCCTAAAATCTTTTTAGATTTTCTCTAAAAGTAAACAAACTGTGCTATTAAAACTCTATTTCACATTATAAGCTTTACATGGTTCCTATTCAGCAACAATGAATGGTGACTGGAGCTTCAAGCTTCAAAAAGCAAATGGAAGCATTATAAAAATATCAAGATAGTGATTCATACAGCTTGAGCGCTCTATTCCAAGTCTTCTGAAACCATACAATAACTTTGTGTGAAAAAATGCAAAATTAAGTAATCTATTGATCGATGAGTTGAATTCAGTCGGATTTGTGAACTAAATCAATTGATCCAATGGATTCCATTCACAAATTTGACATGGCTCCTATTAGGAATTTTGATTTGTCTCAGTGACTTGTGCAGATTATGTTTTTCAATTCATTTTCAAATCATTTTAATGTAGATCTATTGCTTTTGGGCCTTTTTTGATTTTCAAAAGCTCCAGTTATTGCAATTTGATGGAAAAAGAGCAACCAATGCATTCTTTAAAATGTCTTCTTCATGTTTTTAGCATGACAGATGCAATACATCTCTCGCCTCGGCATTTGCCCCGAGAGAAAAATAAATAAGAATACACCAGCACAGCATGATCCTGAATCAGAGTCTAGCATTTTCTCTACAAATATGTGTGACAGATAGATAGAAGGTCATCAATTCCTAACTACGCTCTCATCCATCTAGGTGTCGTCGCATTCCAGATCTCTCATTTCCCCAGGAATAAAGCCCCCCGACCCCTTCCTCTGCCACTCAGCTCTCGCTCCAGTATGACGCTGCTCTGTCCGAGACTTTATCCATTAGATAGATAAATCTCTTTTTCTTTTTCTGTCGTGCCAATGTCCATTTGCCGTGTCCCACACTTGAAAGTTATTACTAACCTCAGAACAAGAGCACCGTGCAATCTACCAAAAAGCTAGGGAGCTCCTTATCTGTCTGGTTTATGGCCACAGTGTAATAGATCAATCGAAGAAGTTAACTGGAAAGAAAGGAGCTGCTTTTGGCCTCGTGTAACCCCTATAATTCCAACAATGTCTCCGTCCGTAAAAAGTCCATAAGACGACATGCTGTGATAAAGGTGTGTGCGAGAGAAAGAGAAATACAGAGACACTCACATTGTCATTTAATTTGAGGACAGCGAGGTATTGAAGAAATCAAATATAAATTGAAAAGCAGTTTCCAGCTGTCAAGCTGATGTCATTTTATATTCATTTGGTCATTTGTCCAGTCTTTTGAGGACAAAGGTACCTGTGACTTAGATTTTTTTTAATAAGTCTTATAAAACCGATTTTAATTTTTTTCCCCCGCATTTTTAATTTTTATAAATTCGTTTTTGTTCTTTACATTTGTTTATTCAATTTATTTGACATGATGTCTTGTTGAACCTTTTGAAAAAGCAATAAGCCTCAAGTTTTTATTACATTTTTTTTTTTTGAGTTTTAAGACCACTCTATGGTGAAAACGCTGTAATTCATAACCCTTTGTCGCTTATTGCGTTAATAAATGTCATATCCGTCTGCTTACAATAACACATAATACTGAAACACCTAAAATTAGAAAGGTCACATAACTGTTATTTATTCATCATTATTTATTCACCTTGCATCAAAGTTTCCATATGAGTCACATGAGATTTCATCTACACTTTCATCAGGGGATATGAGATGTGGACTGTTAGCTGTTTAGCAGGTATTGTACCATCTGCGAGTCAATTCTGTTCAGAAGCTATTGAGTTTATCATGGGTGTGACAGCTGGCTCACAGCTCAAATTTATCCTGTGTGAGTTTGTGAAGACCATGCGGGCAGTGTAATTTTAGAGTTACTCAATAACACATATTACTTCAGTTGTATGGCACCTTTTTTGGCTATTCCCAGCACATCTGTTATCACAGCTATAGAGGCATTAAGTCCCAATGCATTATATGATATTTCAGAACTCAGACTTTCATTATTGCTATTATTACCGCTACTCTTATTGCAGTGATTTGCAGCACTTATCAGGAAAGGAACTAATTAGAACTTTAGCATTTCTATTGTGCTGGGCCATTGAGACAATTGTTGCATTTAAATTGTAGCTGTCTCGAATATGATATTATTCATCTTTGAAATGTCATGGATTTAGTAAAGTCAGCTCTATTGAAAAACCAAAAAACAGAACAGGCATAAACTTTATACTCAGCAGGAGCAAATTTTATACACAAATTTGTCTATAAAAATACACAAATGTGAGGAATGTGATACATAAAATAGACAAAAGTGAACAAATATTCACTAGATTATATTCATCTGACTGGCTTATAGCAAAAAAGGAAAATATTTAAAAAATGCAATGCGTACCTTGAAGTTAGTTTGAATTTAAGTGCACCAAACATTCAGGCAAAGTTACCAGGTAGACTAATATTTGCTTTCTTTTGTTACTTTATTGGTAAGACGCATTCATGCTATTACACTTCCACTATGCGTCAACTATTTCCATAAGACCTTCCACACGTGTGCATGTTTCCATGGAGTTTTATTGAGGTCTGTTCTCTCCGGATGAACTTCATTTCTTTAAGTGGAAATTCATTGCTCTGTATTTTTGTATTTTTTACTTAACTGATCATTTTTAGTGTCTGCAAGGTTTGGATTAGTTGCCAATCCAAACATTATTTTAGAATTAGTGATCTGTCATTTAGCTTAAAAAGTTCAGTTTGGTAGCACTTTAATTTAAAGTGGCGCAGTTAGACGTTACATGTACTTATTATAGTAATAACAGTAAAGTATACATAATTATAAGTAACTAGCACTAACCTTAAGGCCTAACCTTAACCCTATATTAAGTACATGTAGTTAATTATTATTACTCAGTACGTATTTGTGTAATTACACTGTAACAGTCTCACCTTAAAATAGTGTAACCTTCAGTTTTTACTTAAAAAAAAGATTTGAACTATTTTTTAAACTACCTTTGCTTTTCTGCCTAGAATAACTGCATTCTTAGCGAGATTAATGTGTGTGTGAATCCCTCTTCCGTCTCTTGCATACAATGCACAAATGGCCCCAATTTAGCTTAACACTCATCTGATCTGACATGTATACAAAATACCAGTCATTAAGTATTTTGTGTGTGTGTGTGTGTGTTGCTTTTCCACATGGACAATTTCGATTACAACTGCAGCATTTCCAGCCATGAAAACATTTTGCGTGCGCACTTTAAAAAAGAACGCCGGCCAAGAAACAGGGAGTGATTTGCCCTGAAAAGAGAACGAACATAAGAGAGGCCTCCATCCTCACAGACAGGCACAGCAGGTGATAGAGAGGGCCGTGTCTCATGTCGACTCTGACCTTGATAAAGAGGAAATAATCGCTGACGGTTAGGAAATAAACAGCAAAACCCAGCAAAGAGAACAACACTGATGTGTAGCCACGATAGCGGCCGTCATTGTCAACACAATAGCACAGAGCCGACTGACAGAGCCGCATCTGTCAATAGCTCTACCTGTGCGCTTGCTTTTGCCTTGAAATCAGAGATAGGACGGCATACAACAAGAGCCCGTATGCCACGTCACTCCCATCCCTCCTCTTTCCTGTTCCCCTGACAGTTGTGCCTCCTGATCTGAAGGAAGAGAAAAAGGTATGGCATGGATTATAAAACGGAGAATGTCAACTGTCAGTCTTCCTCTGATGTCAGAATCTGGTGA
This sequence comes from Pimephales promelas, assembly GCF_016745375.1. Next base: position 3,757,896 of record NW_024121188.1, read on the forward strand.
AACCATCAAATGAGAGCGAGAAAGAAGAAACACTGATAGAGAGAAACAAAACAATGGAAGAAAAGTCTCCATTCTGTCCGACAGAATGTCAGCCATTCAGGAAAAAGTCCCAGCAGCCCCTGCGTCGATGCTATTAAATGCGGTCTCGATTGTCAGTTCACTGTGTTTTGGTCTGCGAAGCCGGGCCTTTTCCTCGAACTTTGTCGGGAAAAAACAATTAGTTTAATTTAGAAAATGTAGGATATTTGCCGTACTGTCAGAAAATCATTTCTGATGCTAGTGGTCACTGGTCACACACATAGAAATTGTTCTGAGGAACTAAATGAAAAGGGATAGTTGACTCAAACGTAAACTATCTGTCATCATTTACTTGCCTTCATGTTTTTCAAACTTCTATACTGGCTTTCTTCTTCAGAGCACAATAGAAGATATTTTGAAGAATGTTTCAGCTGGTTTTGTCCATATTATGAAAGTCCACGGGACCCAAAACTGTCAAGCTCTAAAAAGGAAATGAATCTACTCAAGCAACGGCAACGTAAACCTCAAAATTTTGAAAATGGCCAAATGATACTTCAAATGTCATGATGTTTGGTCAAGTGATGTACATGAACCAATGAGGTTTGAGTGTGTTTTGATTTGACTTGATTGAATACCGGCTTAAATTTTCATCTGTTCAACATAGAAAGACTTAAAATATAACAGTTGAGCTTTATAGATTTATGTAATTTTTGTGATTTTTGGATCCTGTTGAATTTCATATGGACATTTTTCTTTTTAATTCTGTGTATATTACAGTAGCTGATGTGAGAAAACAGCTCCCTCTACCCTTTTTGCATGAGTCTATGTTCACAAAACCAGTTGAATGGAGGCAATAGAAAGGCCCCAAAGCTTTTCTATAGGTCTAGATTCACATATACTTCTCCCTGTTAAGCCTCACACACAGACACTTGACTTGAACTCGTGCGGCTGCCTGGGTCAGGGCCATTTTGTACCCTGCCAGCAGGTGTCCTCTTGCCTCAGGCAGTGTGACTGACCCTGGCGCAGCAGGTTATTGAGCTTCCTGCCCCACCAGCTGAGTCATCCACCCTGGAGGGGTCTCTATGATCTTATGGAGCGCACAGCTCGTCACTTCTGACCTCCTCTATGCCCCCACTGCACGTCTGACCTATTGCACACTTTGCTTACATGTATCCTCTTAAAAAATATATGATCCCCCTGCGTGTGAATAGGACATAAATTTTCAATACTGAGGCACTCTTGAGAAATATTAAATCACAGAATCAGTACCTAATGAAGAGGCTTTTCATTTTGATGTAAAGCTCAGTTATGCTGGCTTTATTAAATGCATAAACTAGAAATGTGAAACACATCAGGGCAACAGTTCAACCAAAATGAAAAAAAAAAACACCCATATGCTACTGTTTGTTCCATGCAATACTAAATGTTCGAATCCAGATACATATAAAATGTTGCATCCATGCTGTTGACACCAAATATTCGCGTCCAAATTCAATGGCATGTTAATAACTACATTATAAACATACTGATTCAAAAAATGTCCCTTTGACACCATTAATACTAGAAGTTTACATCCAGATTAAAGAAAACAATTGTGCATCAGTGTTATTGACAGATTTGAAAAAATGGCACTTTAACCTCATTAACATAAATCCAAATTGATGCAACAGTTTATGCAAAAAAAAGTGCTTTGAAAGTTTTTTTTTTTTTTTTTTTTAAATCACCAGACTGTCATAAACAGCCATCGAATGCTTCAGACTATATAATTATGGTGTGCAAGTTGAAATGACTATATTTTTATGATACTGTTATGGTGTTTTTGTAGTTTTTGGGGCTGGTCATTATAAAAAGAGCTGCTTAAATATTATTTTTCAATGTGTTCCACTGAAAAAAAATAGCTGCACATGGCTTTGAAACAACATTGTGAGTGAACTATTCCTTTTAATAATTACCTGCAATATTATAAATGAGAATGATGAGATTTTTTACAAATATTTACCGTGGGACAAATTAACAAAAGATAGATCACTCAAGCACTCAAGATCCTCTGACTTTGACATTTTGTGTAATCCACAGGATGAGAGAGTCTGCCTGCCAGTTTCCTTTCCACATTTTCGGAGGCTTCTTCCCTAGTCCTTCAGGTCTGACACTACACACACTCCTTCCTCTGGAAGCTCCCCGCTCCACTCCGGGTAGGGCTGAAGAACGGGAAACTCTCCTAATGCCAATGTGTAATAGCCACTCTGTTATTATTATCTGGAATATATCAACTTAATCACAGCTTCATTTTTACTAGGCTTCCTCCCTCTACTCCGAAAAGTAAAGAGTCGGAAAGAAAATGAAAGGGGGAAAAGTAGTATATATCACAAGGCCGGGGGTTGTCCGAGTTAAAAGATAAACCTGTTAATTTTTCATGGACATCCACCCTAATCTGTGTCCATAGTGCCTTTAGTGTCAGGGAGAGAGAATGATGGAAATTAATTAAAAAAGGCTTGGAAGATTTCCCTGTGCTGTTAAAAAAGTGGAAGTGTTAATATTACGCCGTAATATTAGGTCGTAATATCACTTCAGATTGCAGGCTGGACATAAGTGTTCCTTTGACTTTGATTATCAATTTTCATATAGAAGATATACATGTTAATTTAATGGTTTAAACTGACTGCTTACAGTGAATTTAAAGTTTTGCAATACGCAAAGAGAATTAAAAAGTGACTTTTATATATAGATGCATGCTAACATTACAACTTAAAAAGTAATGGTCTCCATACTGTACTGTAACTTGCAAACTATTTTTGTATGTGTGTATATATAAATATACATTTTAGGAGAAACCTCTTAGTCAAAGATGAACCCCATTAGGTCTCTTTAGTTATTAAAGCAGAACCCCTGAGCAATAAATCCCATCTAGACCAAAACCTTTCTACGCTCGCTCTGTTTCCTGAAGATGCTAGTTACATAAAACAGTCTGTATAGCTAGTGCTGTCACATCTGAACTGTTAAAGCCTTTCCCAGAGTGTTGTTTACACCCGGCCTTTAATCTTAAAGGTGAAGCACTAACATTTAACGGTGTGGAACCGAAAGTTGTTCAGCCCAGCCCCACTACAAACACACACGTCTGTCAGAATATGTTAATAATGAGGGTAATTGTGCGAATCTATTTACCCCATGCATAACACCAACATGCTGTGCACCGCATGCCCATGTAAGGTGAAAACATGGACCCTGTTTACACTGAATTGCTGAACCACCAAGGGGAGAAAGCAGATATGTGTTTTTCTTGACAGAGCCTTGGAAATCAAGCTTAAGCTATTCAGAAGCACAAAGTTTTAAGTTAGAGCGATGTGAGATGATATAATGTGGAGAAGCCGACCATCTCTGTTTGCAATCCTATGGGACTATTGCCTATTTTTGCCACGATGACTGTAAAAAAAAAAAGAAGAAGAAGTCCAAAACATCTCTGAGGCACACGAGTGCTTTGTGTGAATCCGAGTTTGTCAGTCTGAATAATAGTGACACTTGTTGTTAAAAGCACTTGTCTTTGCTTATTTGGGTTTGGTGTAAGTTACCATGGAAAAAAAATTGTGGGACAGAAAACAATGTTTGGTCTGCAAACAACCTATAAACAGCTGCTCTCCCTTTTTAGGGATGGTTTAGTAGGACGGGATGAGAAAATAAACATTCTCAAGGAGCCTTTGGCCTTTTTCCCCCCCTTCAAAATAGAGTGCAAGCTGCTACAGTACGTGCTATCATATCAGTAGAGTTGTTGTAAATTACACTCCATTCTCACATGAAAGATCCTTTTTGGGACACTCTCGGACAAGCTCTCTTTCGCCGGTTGTGCGCCACCTCTCCAAAACTGTTGTGTCTGGCTTAGGCACAAGGTATGCAGTGTTTACTTAGTCCAAATATGTTGACAACAGGCGCAGGCACACACAAGGCAGGAGAATCTATAGCGTAGGAAATGTATCTCGTACACAAATATGATTTAGAGCAGGGCGGAAGACAAATCGTAAGGGTCTCCCTCTGTTTATTTGAACCGGGAGCCATTACTTGAATCTATCAGCTTTATTTATACTGGTGGCAGGAAAGCAGCGGCCAAATTATTACAGCTGTAGAAGAGGGCCATTGGCTGGAAGATGTGCATAAATATGCTGCGCGTGGAAAACAAACAGCAATTATTTTGTATTTGTTTTTGTTTCGGCTTTCTTCCCTAATGCTAGTGTTCTCGTAATGTGGACCAGATGGAAAGCCAAGCTGTCACTACGCAAGCAGTGGGGAGCTCGTGTGCTCTATAAGAGTCCCTGGATGCCAGCAGGCTTCGGTGTCATTACTGAAGGGTTACCACTGCTTGTAAAAGGCTTGTTAACACAAAGCCCTGTTCAGATGTTAATTGGCTAATTGACTAATTAATTTTTCTATAAAGGCATGTGGAGGGAAAAAAGTGAGCTCTAATTGAAACCGACTATTGGTTTAATTACGATGGGAATGAGGCTCTGTGATATGGCAGAATGACAGCTAAGGTTGGGCTCAATGATACAGCACATGATATGACACATTTGAAACTGTTTGTTTATATTGTTTTGCATTAATTCTTTTGACTGACACTTTTAGTGAGTTTTATGTATGTGTATTCTTTGGTATTATTATTATTATTTTTTATTATTATTAGAAAATTAAATGGTTAGTTCACCCAAAATGATGTCATCAATGACCCTCATGTCGTTCCAAGCATGTAAGACCTCCGTTAATCTTCAGAACACAGTTTAAGACATTTTAGATTTAGTCCGAGAGCTTTCTGTCCCTCCATTGAAAATGTATGTAAGGTATACTGTCCTTGTCCAGAAAGGAAATAAAGACATCATAAAAGTAGTCCATGTGACATCAATGGGTTAGTTAGAATTTTCTGAAGCATCAAAAATATATTTTGGTCCTAAAAAACAAAAACAAAAAAAAACTACGACTTTATTCAGCATTGTATTTTCTTCCGGTTCTGTTCTCGAACTAAATCTAAAATATCTTAAACTGTGTTCCGAAGATGAACAGAGGTCTTACGGGCTTGGAACGACATGAAGGTGAGTCATTAATGACATAATTTTAATTTGTGGCTGAACTAACCCTTTAAGTTTATTTATTTAGTCAGTAGTATTTAAAGGAAACAAGAACTACTTTATTCCAACCATTCATATTCTACAATGCAGATTTTAAGTAGCCTATGTTGTCACTATACTGGTCAGTCATATTTTATTAAGAAATTGAAAGTAAATTGGAATGATTAGTTTTGCTGTAATTATACGTCAAAATTAATTTATATATATTTTTTAACATTTTACTGAAATAGCTGAGGTACTGTAATTCACCAATAAAATAGAAGATCGTACTATATTGTGAAAATGGTCGTGGCTATGGTCGTGCAAATTTTGAGATATTGGGTTTAAAAAATGCGCACGATAACATATGCGCTGCGATTGAGGTGGACAAAAAATTTGATCCGATAAGAAGACATGCGCATAAGAAGGAAACAAATTTACAGAATAAATCCCTTGATGCCCAACAACTAAAAGTCATGTGACTTTGCCTCAACAGATGTACAAGTGGATCACTTTTATTGCACAGCATCTCAAATGTTGGTTTGCTTTCATTGCACGGGATCTCACGTGTGGATTTTGCTTTATTCGCACATGTTTTTTTATGCGATATTTCAATTTTGCACAGAAGTTACATTCATGCAATCTAACTAGGAAAACTTAGGGCACCTATTTCTACTATTAAAATTATTATTAGATATTCAAAATATTTAAGGAGTATTCTTGTCATTTCTGGTACTACTGTATGCAGTTTAGCACAACTGAAATGTTGTATTGACCTATCAGAAGCCAAATACATCATTCAATTTTAGATTGCAAATTACAGTATATAAAGCAACTAACAGCCTGACCAGAAAATAATTGATTTAAATTTGTCATAAACGCACCTTTACTTCACAATAGGCAATAAAACACTCCGTATGTGCACTGCCTTGTGTTTACGAGAGAGAGAAAGCATGAGAGAGCAACTGAAGGGTCTCTATTTAATTACCTATCTTTAACTCTGTTTGTAATCTCAGTTGATTTATTGAGCGGCTCAAAAAATGAATTGAGGAGAGGTTGACAACATAGACGTCGGTGTGTGGAGAGGTGTCTGCAAATTCAATTTGGTTCGCCAGCTCTCTAAAAGACAACCACAAATTAAATCCTCCATCTAGGAAGAGACTAATGAACGGAATTAACAATGATGCAACACTTTATATTGAGGCATATGGATTCACGGCATGTTTTGCGCGTGTCTATGTTCCTTGTGCCTGTGAGCGAAGAGAAGGGGGAAAAAGGCCATTTTTAATCAAGAAATTGATTCCACTTTTCACAACCCTCCTCCCCTCCACCCGAGCCCTGGCTGTCTCCATAAAAAGCTGGATGGGGGGGAGAATCACCCAGAAGCAGTCACACAAAAACATCTTGTTCTGCTCTAAATGGCATTGTATGCATTTTAATTGCAGTGAAATCTGCGCAGAACGTTCTCATCCGTAGACAATACAGGGGACGACTGGAGGCCGATTACTGTGGCCGTGAGTGTAGGAGGATTCCAAGGTTATCTGTTATTGTTAGTTAATTGTAAAACTGATAATATCACTAGGCTTTTCAGACGCAAGTTTGCATTTCACACAAATTAGGCCCATAATCACAGATATTGGTGCTTTGCGTTGTACAAGCACCAAATCTTAAGCCACAAAGTTTAAGAGTTAATTATTGAATTGTGGTTTGGAACTTTGTGGAATCCAATTATTTGTTTTTAATTACTGAAATGCTATCCTTCTAATAGATGCAAAGGGAATGTCTTTCAAAGCGATAATCATAAATCCAGATCCCCATCAAGCTGAATTTTATTATTCTGTTTCCCACGTAAACTCATATTGCGTCTTGATTTATTATTGTGATTCTTTTAAATAGGGGTGCACGATATATCAGTTATACTCTTGTGTAGCATTTAGTAGTTTGTTATATATATATATTTTAGTTTTTGGGGGGTTTATTGATTTATTTTTACAAAATCATCATCTAAATTGGCCATAATTATAATGATGTGCATTCCTAATATTAAAATACTTGTGCAAAAGGGTGTTCTATGAGAAAAACAAACTAAAAATATATGTTTTTTGACAGTTTATGCAATACATTTAGTCCCTGCATGCTGAAATGCGCATTGTTATGCGTTTGTTATTTATCTAGTTCTGCTCAGGGAGAGGGATTGCTTATTTACGCTGAAGTTCTTTATCATCTTCTTCTCCCCGAGGGAGCCTTGCGCCTCACTAACAGACAAAATGGGAGGCAAATTAAAACGCCGGCCCTATCTGATCTGACGCACTCATTTCCCTTAATAATCACATTAAAGATGGCCACTCGTCTCTTTGGGAGAAATTACACGCTAAATAGCGACATCACTCATCCAGTAAGGCTGAGGTGTCTTTAAAGAGGTAAATCCTTGTTTTTCATCCCTCACCCACCCTTTTCTATGCATGCCTCTTCAATTAGAGATATTTATGGTTGTGGTCAGGAATATAGGCTTGCTGCTGAATGCCTGTGTGTCTCTGATGAAACCGGGGGAACACTTGCGCTTTGTGGGCACAGTGACTCATGACAACAGCATGGATTTACAGTGCTCCCTAAGGCCACTTTAGGAGGTCATGATTCCTGACCTTTCACAACAAGGTCGCCCCCTTGTAACATTCCCACTCTAAAATTTTCTCAAATATATCTTGCATAGTGCACAGAGTCAGTTAGGACTGCAGCTAGCTCCCCCTGTGAAACACAGGCAGATATGCAAGCATGTTACTGCCTGAGAACTAAAAGGTAATTGCGACTTTATATCGCAACTTTATTATTGAATTAATATTAATCAATGAATTAATATAATTAATACATAATTTATTTTAGTGTTATTACACCATATCTCGCTTTGTGACTAAATCTGAGAATATGACTTTATATCTTGCAATGCGAATAGCATTAAGCAAATGCTTAATATCTCAGAATTAAACTTTTGAAAACGGATTTCAAAGTGCTCGTTTTTTGAAAATGATACCATCTCCGTGTAAACTACAAAGCACAAATTTGTGAAAGCTGTGACATCATGTGCATGAATATTACATATTAAGTCTGTAGGGCATATTTTCTTTACAAAATGACATTGCCAACTACTGGCCTGGCATGCAGACAGTGTTTTTAGTCATTTTCGTGGATCATTTTGACAACTCATCGGTATGTGAAACAGTTTTTAGTACATTGTTGTCAGGTAAATGTAGTTTAAATCGTTTCACAATTTTTATTTTGTATTTCACCACTTGCTTGCAGCAATGTGACATATCTTGCAAAGCGGCGTTATATCTTAGAATTGCGACTTTATTTTTTCGGAATTGCATCTTTGTATGTCACGGCTTGTCATCACATTTCACAATGTTACTATGTCTTGCAGTATGAATTAATATCTCATAATTGCAACTTTATTATTTCATAATGGTGAAATTATGTTTTTTCACAATTTGGATTTTTTGTTTTTTCACAATTTTTGAAATTTTTGAAATTGTGTTTTTTCACAATTCGTTTTTTCACTATTTAGACAATGTGACTGTTATATCTTGCAATCCCACACATTAAGTTGCAATTATGATTCTGATTGTCCAATTGTTATCTCCTTATGTCACAAATTTTCGCACTTTACAGTACATCTGTCAGTGGACCCATTATATCTCATAGTGAGACTTAATTTCTTATTTTTAAACTATATATTACAATTGCCTATTTAGTTATTTCCTGAAACAGGCAACCATATTCAGCTCTCACACAAAGTGTCAACCATTTTAGCCGGAATTTGCCCGCCCTGTCGTGACCTTGAGTGGGTGTAAACACAGTTTTGGGTTGCTCTCTCTCTCTCTGTGTGTGTGTGTGTGTGTGTTTCTTGCCCTCCACTCATGATGGCACACAGTGATGAGGTCATTGTCTTTGGACCCCGACCAGCACTCTCTCTCTCTCGCTTCCTCTCCCAGAGAACAGGTCCTCTTAGTGGCTGCTTCGGGATTTCCCCGTGTACCTCCCACCCGTCTCCCTCCCAGACAGGGAGGGATTCAGAAAGCCATACTCTCAATGCTTTTCCACAAGCCAGAAACTTAAGGGTCGTGCTTCCTTTGGCCCATGTTTCTTTCCAGTTGTTTTTGGTGCCCTCCCTTCTTTTTTTCTCTCTCTCTCTCTCTCTCTGGTGGGTCTTTCCTCATATGTTCCCTGAGCCAGCCTTTTCCTTTGGCCGCCATGACTCTTAAACTCTGGCGGCACGACTGAGAAGACATCCGAGAGGATGTGGCTTTGCGTGAGGAGAGGTGGCAGAACGTGGAGAACTTTCTGTGTGCTCCTGCGTACCATCAAAGTATGAGTCTGTGTGTATTTGTCGCATTTGAAAATTATTTGTAAAACAGATGTCGCGCTCCATGCCATTTCGATTTCCGCTGTGAATATGGCCTGTAATCGCCATTACCGCACATCAAAAACAATAAAGCTGTGAGAATCCACCGACTGAGGACGCCGACACTATATTTTCCTGTTTAGCGTGAAAGCATGTCTCATTGCCATTCTATTTTCAATCTCTGTGAAATTGATATCTTAAAGGGTTTTTGGAGAAAATAGTGCTAAGCAGAACATTAAAGCCTTGAGACACTCAGTCCATAAAGAACTGTAGGCTCAACAACAGATAACGGAACAAATTGTGCTGCACTACAGGGAAATACTGTAATCCAATAATTATGTGTGACCTTAAGAACAACTCATCACATCAATAACATTTCATAACTGTGTTTAAAAGGCTGAAATTCCCACAATACAATACTTTTGAAAAATTACGCCTTATTATGTTATTAAAACTTTATGCAGATAAGCCAATATTTATCTACCTCACTGTGTCTGCGAACAACATTCACTATATATTTGCAGTTTATTTTAGTTGTGCAATTATATTGTTAATTTATTAACTTTACTCTACTCTTCATATATATACTGTATGTGTGTGTGTGTACTGTACAGAGAGAGAGAGAGAGAGAGAGAGAGAATTCAACAATAATGTTCAATAAAAACAAACAAAAAAGTGTATTATTTATGTATTTAGTTATAAATTAGTTCAGATATATACACACACACACATTTATACAGTATATACACTGAAATAATATATAAACACAACACTTTTGTTTTTGCCCCCAATTTTCATGAGCTGAACTCAAAGATCTAAGCCTTTTTCTATCAACACAAAAGGCCTATTTCTCTCTAATATTGTTCACAAATCTGTGTAAATCTGTGTTAGTGAGCACTTCTCCTTTGTCGAGATAATCCATCCACCTCACAGGTGTGGCATACCAAAATGCTGATTAAAGACAGTATGATTATTGCACAGGTGTGCCTTAGGCTGGCCACAGCAATGGGCCACTCTAAAATGTGTAGTTTTACTGTATTAGGGGGGTTTTCTATTCAAAATGATATCAAAAATGCACTTGTAGTATATAACCATCTTGGTCTTTTTGAGTTCACCTCATGAAAAATGGCGGCAAAAACAAAAGTTTATAATTTTGTTCAGTGTATATTAATAAAGATTCCTAATTCCTTTTGCAAAAGTATATCCTTAAAGGGTTAGTTCACCCAAAAATGAAAATTCTGTCAGTATTTACTCACCCTCATGTTGTTCCAAACCTCTATGTGTTTATTTGTTCTGCTGAACACAAAGGAACATATTTGACTCTCATTGACTACCATAGTATGTATTTTTTTCCTACTATGGTAGCCAATGGGGAATGAGATCTGTTTGATTAAAACATTCTTCCAAATATCTTCCTTTGTGTTCAGCAGAACAAATAAACACACATAGGTTTGGAACAACATGAGGGTGAGTAAATACTGACAGAATTTTCATTTTTGGGTGAACTAACCCTTTAATGCCTAATTCATTGCCTTGATGCCTTCTTGAAATATTCAATAAACAGTCCGATTAAAGAGTCATTTGTGAATCGGACTACATGTTGATTTTGCATGCAGGACTGCACAATACAAAAACAAAGCCAATCCATTTATTTCCACTTCAAAATCGAATCAACCTCAATCAACATCTGTAAATCATATTATAAATACATAATATCATCTTATGAATGCATGTAAATACACGTATGCATCAGTACACACACTTTTTTACTGTTTAATACAGGCAGTCGTGCAGGGCATGGACCGAGGGTTCTGCAGCACCACGGGGTGAAAACCAATCAAGGGGTCTATTCCTGATGGAACATTAATTCCTGCCCATATTTCCATCTTATTAGTGTCCAGTTATACCCAGGACTAATTGAACATTAAATATAAAGAAAGTTAATGAAAATGTCCTTTATCCCTGTTAAACTGTGCCTGAGACTGCATTTATTAAAGGGAATTAATCGGCACATACCCTCTGCATAGAGAGAGGGAGATGTGTGCGCACATCTTGCTTCATAGCGCTGGAAATGATGACTTTTTTTCACGTCCGGGTAAATAACAAAGACCCCGTTGTTCAGTCGTTCCCCGAATTCCTGCATTCCATACCAAATTTCTAATTTTCCTGTATTCAGCTCGGTGTTTGAAGACATCTTGGGGTAGATATCTGTCTGAATTCGGCCATCGTGGTTTCTCCAGTTCAACACCGATCTCCAGGTCTATTATCAGAAGTGTGCAATTAACATTAGTACCTTGCTCGGAAAGACACTATTGTCAGATGCCCTATAGTGCAGGTGCCATTTTCAGCCATTGTTCTCTGCTCTTTAGGTGACATTTGATCATATTTATGTCAAAACTCACTCCTGGGGAGCGAATTACAGGCTGATGAAGAGCCGAGTGTCCAGATCAGGAATATCTGACTTCAGTCGAGCGCAAAGGTCGTTCCCAGACAGCCCTGGCTCTCTTGCCCTTCTAAGGCCCCTGATCGTGTCAAACCCCGGGGTTCTGATAACAGCCAAAAGGCCAGTGTCTAAACAATGGCGGGCCAATTTCATTTAGATGAAAGGAAAAAAGGCAGAGAATAAAACGATAACGTAACATTCTCAATCACCAGACCTCCAAAAGCGTCTCCTCTTCAGATTCTCTCATTAACGCTTCCCCATTGAATCGGAGGGACTGGGGTTAAAAAGCCATTTAAGAGGCACCGAAAGAAACAATGCCAGCCGAAAAAGACAATAAATAAGATTTCATGTGCATATTTGTAATTTAACATCAAAAGAACCTCCAATATAGACCTCTGTAGCTGCTGTTCTTTAATGAACAGACCCCTCCCCCCTTAATCACATTCAAATTGGTTAGTGTTCAGAAAATAGAAATATGTATTAGATAGCAATAAATTTTCATCATTGGCTAAGCCTGCTGCTTAATTGTCCTGTCCCAGGGCTTTGAAATTTCATTGTTCGTTAGGTGCTTAAGTCCCCCATCTCATTTTGTCTCTGTGACATTAGTGCTGAGGGCTCTAATACTCGAATAATTTGAATGGGGATTTGCATGATAGAGCGGGGGAGCATTAAAATATGGGGGAAAAATGAAAACGGGGGAAACGGCTCCTTTCACTTCAAAAGTCACTTTGTTCAAAGTCAAATCACAATATTTAAAGATGCGTTATCATTTTTTCTCTCTCTGTCTCTTTTTCCCAGGGTTTGGACGTCAGAACTCGTTAGTTGTCATGTTAGCGGTCACATCTGTGTTGTGGTGGCCTGGTATTGTATCCGTTTCTTCAGTTCACTTCAAGGAGAAAGTGATTTGGAATTAGCAAGTTTGTTACAAGACGAGGTTTGGGCTAGAGTTTTAATGTCCGCTGTAAGGATGAAACCGTTTGCACCCCCTCTCTGAGCTGTGAGAATCAGGTTAATATATATATATATATATTTACTTACTGTATATTTAAAGTACAATCAACTTGGCAATACAACTTGGCAACTTAGATTAAACTGACTTAAAAAAAATGAGTTGAATCTTGTTACAACTTACCCAAATATATGTTATTATAACTTATTAGTGATATCTTTGTATTTAACTGTGAATAATGCTTTGTAGGGTTTTGTACTGTAGACCTCTGATACTTTCTGTATTTACACAAAAACTGAGTTTGCAGGTCACCTAAAATAATAATTTACTGTAGGTGCTAACATCTAAATAAATTTGTTTTATTCAAGTCAAATAATTCTGTGGCCATGGTTTACACAATGAGTTTTACATCCATTTGTTCATTTTCTGTCAAAATGAAGTGTTAACTTAAGTGTTAACTCAAGATCAATTAAAATAACATTAATTATAATAAAAAAATATTGATCATCATGTTCAACAGTATAATAATAATCTGAGTTCAAGGCAAATTGCTTGTTCGTTTATTTATTTGTATAGCACCCTACAGGCTACCACCGTAGTTCCAAAGAGCTGTACATTGCAATAAAGAACAATAAGACAAAACATAAAAACATTCATGTACTAATGTACTAAAATGCCATAGAGTACAGATGAGATTTTAACCCTTAAAAACAATTAGATTCAAGGAAGATCTAACATCCAATGGCAGATTATTCCACAATCTAGGACCAGGGATAGAAAGCACGATCACTCTTCAATTTGAGGCGCACACAGGGAATAGTTAGAAAAAAACTTGTTAGATGATCTTAGTCTTACACCTGAACTGCAGGGCTTAATAAGCTCAGTTAAGTATTCTGGTGCCAATCCATGAAGTGCTTTAAAAACATATATCAAAATCTTATACTGTATCCTGAAATGTATTGGTAGCCAACCTAAAAAAGATAACAAGGGAGTAGCCTGATCCGTTTTACCAGCATTCATCAACAACCTTGCAGCATTTTAGCTGCAAGCGGGCAATGTGTGTTTGACAGGTCCCAACATAAAGTGCACTACAATAATCTAGACGGGAACAAATATAAATGTGGACAACTTTTTCCAGGTCGCTGAGAAATTTGGTTTCAATTTGGCTATTGCTCTTAAATAAAAGAAGCAATTACGAACCACTGTCTTTATCTGTCGATCAATAATAATGGATGAGTCAAAAATGACTCCCAAGTTCTTTACTTGATCCTGCACCCTTCCAATCCTGTCTATAGCTGCTTTGGAACAATATTATGATTATTAAATATTATTATTTAGGCAATTACACATTATTCATTATAAATTTGAAAGTATTTCTGTTTATGTTTACAACTAGCAGTAAAAAATGTTCTAATAGTAAAAAATGTGTTAACTGACTGGGAAACAGTGGCAGGCTGGTTTCTGAAGTTAACCGTGTGGTTAAAAGGTTCAAATCTGTCACTGGAATCATCCACTGCCCCTGTCCTATGGTTTTACCCTTGTTTCCAGTGTCCATAATTAGACACTTGGAGATCACAGTTAATAAACAGTCAGAGTAAAAAAGGGAAATATTAATACAATACGTTGAAGGCCCTAAAAGGGATCATTTGCATAATAACTAGGTTAAAAACTAATAATTAAGTCCCAAAAAAAAAAAAAAAAAAAAATTGAAAGAGGATGTGCCTCACCTAAGACGAAGCACTTGCTCTCTCTCAAACCAGCCAAGCAGAGATGGCCAGGCTTTTGTTGCTGAGATTTACTAAATGAATTTATTATCTTAATGCCCTTCAACTGCAAATTAAACAGACGTCCTGGCCATTGTTTGAATGAGAAGTCATTCCTTGAGGCACTTTTCAGCCTGTCATTCAGCGGTAATGGAGAGAGGGAGAGCGGCTGAGAGCAGAGAGATGTTGTGGAGAGGTTGCTTTCCTGATCGTTTGATACAGAGATTAAGATAAACATTCTACAAATAAATATTTGCCTGTAAAAACATCTCACATATTCATTTGACTAAGAATCTGAACTATTTGAGCTGTTCAAATCCAATTTTCAGTGTTGTTGTTGTTTTGTTTTTTTTTAAGTAAAAAGTCCACCCAAAAATAAAAGTCCTGTCATGTTGTTCCACACCTATGAACGCAAAAGATGCAGTTTTGAAGAATATATTGAATCTTTTCAGTTTATAGACCTGTCAAGACAAATCGACATAAAAGTGGTCCATACCACTTGTGAATTATATTTAAAGTCATCTGAACCCATACAATAGCTTTGTGGGACAACATTTAAGTCAATGAATCCGTTAAATGCTGTTCTTTTTTTTCCAAGTTCAACTGACTCACCCCACTTACAGTGGTTTAAAGCTTGCTGAAATGGAAGATTATTAGTGAATAACAGCTTAAATGTTGTTTTGCGATGAACAACTACTATGATTACAGAAGTCATCATTTGGAAAACTTTTAGGATCTTCACCTTTCCCATAGTACAAAAAAGCATATTTTTTTCTATTCAAGTCCTCCTCTTCAACATTTACTTCATTTTTTTCTTCCGTTTAACTGTATTCACTTTCTTTTTTGACACCTTAGCCAAATCACTTTGTCCTAAATGAAATGACTCATTTGTTTGAACCTGTTTGTCTTGCTTTGCCCTCTGTAGGTGGTGTATGTCTCTACAAGACCACTGTACTGCTCTTCAGCCTCTCTCCCTTTCCAAGAACTGGTGTTTTTTGCGTCTCATTGGATATTTTCAGGGCTATTATTTGCAGGCAGACTCCCTTATTAGTTAATTTCTTCGTGGAATCCAAATGTCATTTTCTGGCAAACATAACCAAGGCTCTTTTCCCTTTGAGGTCACCGTAGCTTTATTGCCGGGGTCTGAGATAATGAGCCTGAGCCGAATGACCCTAGAGCGGGCACTTTTCTTTTCTTTTTTTCTTCTTTTTTTTTTTTAAGAGCAGGGCATGCAGGGGCAGGTCGTTCAGTGCAAAACAACAACAACAACAACAAGCGGTCGTGTTCAGCACAGCGTACGCACTGAAGCTTCATGTGGTAGCTTTATTGGATAAACTGCACTCTATTAGACTCCGTGAATAAGCTCCTAATTAAAAACAGTTTGGGAGACGGCAGTAATTGCATCTAGTTAAATCTGGCTTTTATTTCAAGCGCAAAGGAGGTGGAAATATGGCGATATGATTTAAATGTGCACAAAGACATGCAACTAAAGAATAACAGGAATATCTGACCTCAGTGAGGGTCTTGTACTCTTTTGCACGCTCATTCGATTTCTCTGCGTATTTCTCCCTTTAAATAAAACTACTTAGGTAAGCTCTAATACCTGGACTCGTCTAAAGACGCCTTTTAAATGAATGTCCCTGTATGACAAAAGTTTGTCTTTTGTTTGAATAATAATGTGTTCTCATAATCTGTCTTTTTCAAGTCCATACCTCTTCCTACTTATCTCACTTTATTCCAATTCATATTGAGATACGTCATTCCACCCCCAATATCCGCCTTTTATTCCTTCTCATTATTTTGTCCATGGCTTCTCATTAATATGCATCAGGAATAATGTATCTAAATAATGCCAGAACATGGTGAGAGAATGGAGCTGTAAAATGTCCCGAAATGTCTGGTAGATGGGAATTGTGATCTTGTCATTAAGAGTTAAATGAATGTCCAATCACAACTACCTCTCTAAATGTACGTACATTTGAATGGAGATGGAATGGACAGGGTTAGGGCAATCCTTTTTTTATGCATAAAAACGTTTCAGTCTTCTTTTTTTCAATATTCATTGCTTTGCTTTTTTTTTTTTTTTTTTTTTTTTTTTGCTTTGTTCCCTTTTACTTTTTTTTTCTTCGTCTCTTTGGTTTGTGCTATAGTAGTTCTTTTCTATTGGATTCTTTGAAGCAACCAAAAAATAAATAATTAAAGAACCACTTCCTCACTAGTTAAGTGAACGTGATAGTTAACCGCATTGTACAAATAGGTCTATCTTCCTTTCCCCAAGCTGTCTGTTTAGATTAATGGGCTACTTCAGTGTCGTGCCACATATGGGATTCCCGTTTCCTTATTAGATTTGTGAACATCAAGTATTAAAATTAATTTTATCCTATTTCATTCTCATTAAAAAACCCTGTTCCTTGATGTTTGTGTAATTTAGGCATAAACAAATCTTATAAAAGTCTGTATTGTCATCCTGAATTTCAAATGAGACTTAATGAGCAAAAGTGGGATCAGAAATTCATCCCCGGCTCCTCTTGAATATTCAGTGGGATACATATATATGTATATGCTAATGGATGAGTTTAGACATATGTAGTGTGCTCTTAGCATACTAATAGGTCATGGAGGACATAGGGCATGAATCGTATCAAGCCAATCACAGATGTAAGGAGAGGGAGAAGAGGTTAAACACAGAGATATATGTGCATAGTTAATGACACCGCTTTCATTTGTGGTTGCATGCCGCTGTTTTATAGAAAATGGTTTGGGTTTGTGTTCTGTTGAAACTTTGAAGATAATATACTGTAGGTATTATTACGTCCATAATTTGCCCTATGAGATTCTGTTACTTTAACCAATTTGACCATTGCTTGCCTTATACACAAAATATGTCAAATCATGGATCAGAAAGTGTTCATATCTTAAATCTTAAGGTCTATATGTAGAATTCCAGCATGAATACATTGTAAAAAGGCTTTTTTTGTGAAATGGTTGTCATAATAATTTTAATCTACGTCATTATGGATGCCTTTTCCACCTGAAAGTAAAAAAAAAAGGGAGATTTGCAACTATATCTCACAGATAAGTCAGTTTCCTTTATTATTTCTTATTTCAAAAGGTGAGGTGAAATTGGTTTCCATACATGCCAGATTTCTATTATTATTTTTAACATAACAAATCTGTATATTGGATTATGTTGCAGAAACATTATGACGAGTAATGAATGATCACTTCTTGCAAGACAGTCAGGGCTGCGTTTCCAAAAAGCATCGTAAGCCTAAGTTGATTGTAGAGACCTTTGGTGGCAATTGTTATATGATCAACTTAGGCTTCCGATGCTTTTGGGAAATGCAGCCCAGATCATTTCTTCCAAAAATACTCATGTTAACACACTGAATCTGCACACCACCGTTAAATGGCCAGACTTTTTACATTGCCTCTAGATCGGTATACTTTTTTTTCTTCTTTTTTTTTTGTAATATTCATAATTGTGCTAACCCCCAAGTCAAAGCTGGCCCGCGTTAATCCCTTTTAAGGTGAAAGAGAGCAAATGTTTTTAATTTTGAGCACCTTTGCAGTAGTTGTTTGATAGCACAGTGCTATGTTACGGTCAGTGTGTGTCCACATTTGGAGAGATTAATGGAGAATACTGTTCCTGTGACCTTTCCTCATAGAGATGGAGGTGAGGCGAGTCATTAATGCTTCTTATGTGGTAATTAACGAGCCCCCATCCCCCATCACCCCCTATCCAACTCTAGCACCCACCCCCACGTCAGAAAAGAGCGGGCAAAAAATAAAAAAATGCCCGCAGAATGGAGGTGATCATTTAATTAGGCTTATGTGCATATCTGGCGATAGCAAAGAGAGGTGTCAGATTTTAACTGCTGCACTAAATTACAAGCCCTACCACCTAGAGCTCACCACACTCGGACAAGAAACGACAGCAGCAAGTTAGTTACTCCACAAATAGTCGAACATGCTTCCTGTGTGGAGATTAAGTGGCATCAGGAAATCTGGAGAAGGTCATGTGTGTCCACAGCTTTGAAGCGATGCTAATCTCCAGGTATTTTCCAAAGCGAGTGATAAGCAACTATTTTCAACAACCAAAGGCTTGTTTTTGTACATACAATGGCAAAGCAAGTTAGATGTCAACTGCTACTGTTTAAAGGGATAGTTCACTTTGAAATTAATTTTTGATATGTTTTAGCTTACCTCAAGGGCATCAAAGATGTAGGTGTCTTTGTTTCCACAGTATTTTCAATTTTGACATTTTTCAGTCAAACCGTTGTTGTCTATCAGTCATACACTGGAGGCTAAGGGGGTCCACCAAAAAGCATGCACAGAGAAGTCAAAATTAAACATGATTTAATGACTCGTAAATGTAAGTACACATTGATGGCCTAAGACACGAAACGAGCGGTTTTTGTGAGAAAACGAACAGTATTTATATCGTTTTTACCTCGTGTAATCCAAGTGATCTGAATCAGTTGTGCAATGTCCAACTGAACCGAACTGAATCAGTTCAATGTTACGCCGGAAGTGATCGCTTGCGTGTGACGTCGCTCAATATTTACACGGAGATTTCGGAAGTTTTACCTTTTACTAAACATATTTAGATATACCGAAATCGTGTTCCATTGCGGTTTTTCCGTATATCTAAATATGTTTAGTGAAAGGTAATACTTTCTCTGTATAAACAAAGAGTGACGTAGGCGCGCAAGCGATCACTTCCAGCGCATGCGCAGACCGAAGCGCCCGTGCCGTCAGATCATTTTGTCATGGCTATAATTACAAGAGGTAAAACGATATAATACTGTTCGTTTTCTCACACAAACAAAAGATTTTTTGATCGATATCTTATATACAAAAGTGAACTTGCATTGCGTCTCTCAAGCCAACAAAACATAGTTCATATAGTTCATACTCCATGAGAAAACATAACTATGTCATTTGGCAATACTGTATGAATTCGAACTATGTGATTTGAATGGAAATTTAAGATTTTTAGAAGAAAAAAAGCAAGCATGAAGGTCCTAAAATCTGTGGGTTGTGAGTAGATCATACGAAAATGTATGAATACGTTTTTAATGAATTAGTCACTGACGTGCCAAAACGTAAAAAGTTACGAATTGCCGTGTGGGTATGTTGAATATCCAGATTTGGATATATAGTATATTTAACCAACTCGCAAGGCAACTCCAGACTGATCTCATGAAATTGCGTGTGTATGACACGCCAATTCGTATTTCCATTTTTGCCATGCCATCAACACGAATAATCGCTTTTCAGCGTGTTTATGAACGCCGTTGACTTAACGTTATTATTGTACATATAAATATATGACCTACCTCAACCCCGTCCCTAAACCTATCCATCACTGGGGTTAATAGCATTTATGAGTCTTCCCCTACCATCCTAGGAAAAAAAATATCGCTCCCCAGATGTAGATCTACATTTTGCTTCGTTTCGTTAGACATACACGCATGCATGCGGATACACGCGGATAGCTCAAAATGCGTCTAGATAACACGCCACTTGACTTGAAAGTGCTGTGTATGTTTACACGAAAGTCATGATGTCATGTTGGCAAATCATAACTTTTTTACAAACACACTTGAGGTGAATAGACTTCAGTCTCATTTTGTTCATCATGCAAATCTATAGTACAGCATCATAATCTTGGAAAAAAGGGCATACGGGTGAGTAATTAATGACAACACTTCCATGTTGTTTAGGTGAGCTGTCCCTTTAAGGCCGTGTTGTCCATGGAGCTGGAGTCAGTGGCAGGTCATGACCTCTGAAAGACCTCTGTTTCTACATTTACCACAGTACTCAGTCCAAACAGAACAAGATGTTAGCATGTTTGGCGTGTCCTTCCCGCATAGCTACCTCCACTCTGATTACCCCTACGGCTCTGCCTCGTACCCCTTCTTATGTGTTGATGATTGATGTGGCTCGTGCTTCGACCCAGCTTCATTAGTGCAAATGTCATCCCTGCCACCGCAACTAACGCTTCTGCCTCTGCCATATTTTACCATTCCTCTTCTAATTGAGTTTAGAGTTAAAAATGTATGAGTGTATTAATTGTTTAGTGACATTGGAGGGGAGTTTGGGTGACAAAGAGGACCTTCCATGCAGAGTGGAGGCTAGATGATTCCAGTCCGTTCCAGTCCCTCTGTAAGCCTGTTTCCCGGGGGAATAAAACAAGAGGGACATTTAAATGCCAATTTGGGTCTGACGGATGCAAAAATTTACATGCTCAGCTCTTTTAAAAATGCTTTACAAAGTGGAAGAATTGCACCAGCTACATTTGAAATGTTCTCAGTTGGTGCTTTTTTCCACTGTCAATTAATTAGAAATCGAATGCACAGTGATTTTACCTCGTGTGTTTCTACTCTTCATATGTGATTATTATAGCATTGCTTGCCGAAGCAAAGATCACTGTTACTGTTTATCATACTCAAGATTAGGGATCTGAACACACCCTTAACACAAAGTGTACTGTTACATTTCAACATAAATTCAAGATATATCAAGAGACTAAATACTGCAGCTCTTTTTTTTTCATTTTCTTTTTAAAATTATGACTTTAAAAGCATATACTATAACTAACTGACATAGAAGAGAAGGAATTGTTGAATAAAGTTGCTATATTTTCTCCTCACTTCTTAACATGGTTGAACCACTGTAGTCACATGGACTATTTTAACAATGTCTTCACAACCTTTTTGCGATTTGAAAGTGGCAATAATGTTGCAGTCCATAGGGGATCAGAAACTTATTAGATTTCATAAAAAAATGGGTGTGTAATTAATGACAGAAATGTCAATTACAAAAACTAACCATTTAAATATGAAAATGACATGGAATAGCGACAACAGGCAGTTTAAAAAGAATGTATGCCTTTAAACCTATTTAAATTGTATCAGTGCATAGTGTTTATACAGTAAAAACAACTAATTAAGTGTAGCACATGTAATTTTACTGTAATATGAAGTTGATTGGACATTCCCGGAAATTCTTGCTTGAACCATCACACTATTTGTATCTTTTGTGCATATTTATAGGGCCATATGTGTTGCCTTGATGGTGTTGAGTCAGCCTGTCAAAGGAAGATATTATTGTTGTTTACTTATTAAATTTTTATTGCATTATATATTTTACAATTAACCACAATAAAACAACCTATAGGCTACTTAATTGAAACTAGGCAGAAAGATCAATTGTGTGCTGTGTGTTTAGGGTACATCATCTGTTCTGTAATCTGTTCTTTGTTTCTCTATGTTCCACCTCACTCCTTTCCTCCATTTACTGTAGTCCCCTTTCTTTTTCCTCCTCTCTTTTCCAGTCAATTTGACCCAGCTGTGAAAACTATCCTGGTGGTGCGGGTACTGTCTGGCAGGTTTGGTTGTGCAGTAGGTGAGGGCCGGCAGAACGACGCAGACCTCAGAGACAGTGCGCCTAATGCTCTCCACATGTTATTGTCTGGAAAACGGCCCTTCGGTTACTCATCCACGTGGAAAACGCCCCGTTAGAAAACAGCTGGGTCAAACTGCGCAGCCACACACCTCCCGAAATCACGATCCTACATCCGTGCTGATACCTAGTACAGTGTTTTTAACATCTTTTATGTTTAAATATTATGTATGTCAGATGTGGTTTGTGAGGACTTCCTTTGCAAGAGGTCACAAGGTCAAGGTGTGCCGGTGACCCTAATACTGCTGTGATGCCAGGCTCACGTTGCCCTGCTGTTCACCAAGCCGTCCTTCTGAAGTGCAAGGGAAGCTGTTCTATTCCTGTTCTCCTCCTCCCAGAGACACAATGAACTGTTGAAAATGTAATTGCCTCCCTGATCTATCCACCACATGCCGTTCAAAAGCCCCTCACTCACTCCAATGGGCAGCCGCTCAGATGATCTCACCCCACTGTACGCAGACAAAAGAGTGTTCTTATTAAAGAATGGCGCTGCGGAGAGATGACAAAGACAGTGGAACACGGACAAGAGAATTTTTCTGACATACTCCAAGAATTTCGTACACTGTCACTGTCAGTGCCAGATAATAATTACTGAGCTCCAAAGGCATGGCTGCTATGAATCGAGGCGCTGGTAGAACGAGTGAATAAGAGAATAGCTGGTGGTCAAGCTGCTTCAGGGGATGAGGCGGACACAACAGGCCCAGTGTTATTAGCGGTAATGAAACTAAAACAAAAAGTAATCTGGAAATCTATAGGAAAGACTGGAAATGAAATAAAATACATTTTCATTGCTGTAAAAACTAATGTGAAAATGAGACAAGATGGCAATAACGGTTGACTATCATGATTAAAAGCATTAAATTTTTCCTGACACATTATATCAGGTGATTTGTTAACTAAACCCTAAAATACTAGTACTTATACTGTAATAAATACATACATATAAATAATAATGTTAATCTGATAATTGTTTAAAAAAATAATGTTTTTAGAAGTAAAATGTTGGAATTTTACAGAAAACGTATATTTAATACGGAATTAAATATACTTTTCAGTGAAATATTATTATTTTGGTAAAATTATTATTAATTAAAAAAATTATGAGTGAGAATTATTAATGTGAAGAATTTTTTTTTTGTGTGTGTGTGTGTGTGTGCATGGTAGTATTTTATGTTACATTTTATATTATTTATAAATCCAAGCCAAATGTATAGAGCCTGAATAGAAAATGATAATAATAATAATTTACTGATTATTTTATCCGAAGCAACTCAAATTACATTCAAGGTATACAGTATGTAGTCCATTTCTTTGGGTTTTGAACCCATGACCTTGGCATTGCTAACAGCTTGTTTTGCTGTGTGCGTTACTGGAGTCTTTTAATTTGTTTATTTCAACTGTTTTCTGCAAATAAAAAATAAAATAAAAAGTAGAATAAAAACTACATACCAAATATATGTCACTAACTAAATAAAACTAGATTAAATTGTAAAACTATGACGACCCTGATCAGGACTCCCAAGAGTTCTGTTTATTTGAACGTTTTGTGAACTGTTTATGGAAAGTTGTGCTTTAGTTTGTATGATGACACAGCTCATGCGGAAGCTTTGGCTGAAAAGCCCGACAAGTTCCAGTAAATAATCTCCCATGCGCAGTTCTGGAACAGCGTGCGTAACTGCATTCACGTAAATAATTAATGCAACCATCTTGGATAAGCACATACTGAGTCATTTTGAGATTCCTGTGAATGTGAAGGGATATCTGTCATGCGCAAGAGGAAAAAAGACAGTGGATAGCAGGAGATTAAATGAGAGGAGAAAATCGAGAAAATGAAAAGTGTGAGAGAGTGACAAAAAAAGTGGAGGAAAACAGTAATAAATGTCTTGTCTTGTGAAAGCGCAGCCGTGGTATTGCTATTTCATTCCAGACTGACTGGTGATGTCTGTGTTAAGACTTGGCAACAAGTGAATTAGCCTCCGGAAGGAATCAAACAAAAGCGAGGAAAATCAATACGGACAAAGTAGAAGTTTTTCATTACCTTCCACGGCTATTGAATCAATGCTTGGCTGTTATCACTTTATCGGTTTGGGGTCGCTGTACTGCAGTCATTAACATCTCCTAGCCATGCTAGACTCATCCGCACCCACTAGCGACGTCTCATCTTTGCCTTGTGCTGCTTGTACGGTTTAAGTGATGAAATATTGACCAGTTGCTCCAGGATCCAACTCTATTGATCTTAACTTATCCAGCTGTTTATATCTGAACTTAAGGTTTAACTTGGATTGATTTTTTCACCACCTTTGTGTTCTCAAGTTGCTGGCCTCTGCTACCCACTAATTGGCTTAAACAAGAGAGGATAGTAGTTCGCATTCAACAGAGGAATTTGTACGCGCTCTCAATGTCCTAATAATCAAAAAGTAGAGGTATAAAGTCCTTTGACCAGGATGATTATTTTAGTCAGGTTAATAGAAGGCAACAACCTGCTCGTTTCTACAACAACAACAAAAAAGTCTTTTTACACTTTTTTTTTCACATGTTGTACAGAGGTAAAAAACACAAAACTTTACATTTTTCAATTCAATTCAATTGACATTTATTTGTATAGCGTATTTACACCCCCCAGCTTCATCTATTCTTTTTTATCATCTTGAATGTAGCTAAGTTTAATTTTAAAAAGCACATTTTGAGCAAAAAGCTGCGAAAAACACGTTTTTGTCGAAGAGCACATCCAGGGGTGCGTTTCCCGAAAGCATTGTTAGCCAGCTATGGTCGCAAGTTCCGTTGTTATCAGCATAGTTCAACGAGTCTGTGTTTCCCGAAACAATCCTTCCAACGAACATTCGCAAACAGCATCGCAAAGTTGTGTGGTTTGAACGACAGCTCTCGACCTGTGGTTAGAAGCATCGTTTCTATATTGCATGACATTTGGAGGTAATAAATCTTTATCTTGAGCAAAATAAGCAAGCTGACATTCAGTACAACCAGTACCTTTTATTTAGAATACATACAAATGTAATTTTCGTCTTTTAGTTTGTCAAAAGATTTTAAGTAACGTGTTTGAGGAGTGCGCATGTGCGAACGTGCTCTACTATGTAAGAACGAGCAAAATATTGAGTCTGGTAATAACGTTTAGAAATAGTCCTCAGATGACATTTTTGTAAATTATAGTTAAAAATCTAGCGTTAATTGGATCTCAAACAGTTTCATTAAAAGTAGTTATTATTGCACCACGTGCGAAACCAACGTGGTTGAACAATACTTTGCGTGGTTGAACAATACCTATAGCTCGTCCTGGGTCGACTTTTCATTCAGTAAGGGCGCTTTTCCATTACCAGTACCAGATTGACTCGCCTCGGCTCGGCTCAAATCAGCTCGCTTTTCGTTCCGTTTTCCATTGCAGACAGTACCGCCACAAATAGTACCCGGTCGTCATAGCGACGCCTTTCGTTCCTCGTTGCCCTATCAATCTCTCGCAGGATCCTCACTTCGGCCACCAAACAAAGGAAAGTCTGCACCTCCTCATTTGACCACAGCGTATTCTTCCGAGTTGCCATAATAATAGTTGTTAGTTTAGTAACTATCTCTGGCCAAACTATTTAAAAATAGCGGGTTTATTTTGGATACTCCATCTGGCGCGTGTAATGATGAAGCAGTGAATGGTGACGATTCTCTCTGACCAATCAGCAGTCGGCATTGTTTTCATGTGACATTTTAGTATCGCCTTACCTCGCCTCAGCTCGCTCAGAACCTCGCCGGAGATGGTACAAAAAAACTTTTACAACTTTTACACAGTGGAAAAACAAACAAAGGCGAGCCGAGTCGAGCTGGTACTGTGTAGTGGAAAAGCTCCATAACATTAGACAGTTTTCACTAAATGCTATTTCACGTTGAGGCTCGCGTTATTTTATAGATCGCATATACTGTATGCTATCGCTTGTTTCTGCTTCTTTTTCACATGTCTTTTGATCTGGAAATTCATTACTCTTTCTGAAGATGCGTAACAGTGCCCCCTACCGTATAACAGTGAAAACATAGAAATCCCATCAATGGCGGGGAAGCATTTTCTTACAAATTACAGAAATTTTCATCAATGGCTGGTAAAAGTTAAGGAAGAATCAATGAGCTCATTGAAGTAATTATTAAAAGTTGTGAACATAATGATTTCAATATATAGAAAATTTTGTACGCGCATTCAGAGTTTGATTCTGAAGTCATCTCTTCACAGATATTTCAAAAGATCCCTGACCTTTTTGTGTTCATGCCTTTCAAACAGGCAAAAACCTGCTTTTTGAAGAATTTGCATTGAGATATTTTTTTGAATACAACATTTGTCTTTATTATTAGCCCTCCCTTCATACTCTTAGCTGACCCCACCATCACATCAGTGTTGGCACGGTTTTGAAAAGATTATTGAAATTGAGCGAACTCTTACCGACACAACATTGACCGGCGTGAGTGAACTCAATGCAGTATCCGAGGAGATAAAATGCCAGTGCCTTTATTTGTTTTCTGTCAGGTTACAAGGTTAAAATGCAAGCGGAATCCAGACATGAAATCAATTCTGTAGCCTCTTTATCTGTCTGTCTGTGGCCATTAGCCGCCGTTTGCACCTCGTCCCTGTGAAAGAATTACGATCACATTATTTATTTTTACATTTTATTTTGCTTGATTTTATTTACTGTTATTCATTTATTTTCACCAGTCAACCTTGAAAGGCGCTGAAATGCAAACGAAAAAATCTAGTTACCTGCTCCTTCAGTATGCATATGCATTTAAATTTTCATAACACACTCCATTTCATAACTGTTTACTGCTGGTCATTGTGCCAATTAAAAGGAGAAATGCTTTGCAGCAGAGAGAAGAAAAGACAGCACTTGCATTAATATTATGCATGTTTTGACTTAAACATTTGCAGTATTTTCATTGAAATACTGTTTATACAGATGATTAAATGGAAAGTGTTGTATGTTTCCACATAAAGAAATAACATCTACAGTATGTGCGTTGAAGTTTCTGAGGCGTATAGACGATTATTGAGGCAGAAAGACGTTCAGATGTACAGGGCATCAGGCCTTTTGTGTTCTCCGAAGACTAATTCAGACATCTTTTGCTTAGAAGAGCCTACCATATTTTAGTTCTCCATGGGAAAGGTCTTGACTAACCGATTGCCCCCTAATGAATATGAATGTTAAAAAAGGGGAGAAATGAATGCAAACAAGGCACCATATGCAACCCTTTGGCCTTTATTCAAAGTCACTACGCTTGTGTGAAGCCCTTAATATTCAATGACGGCACTCCAAGATGTAGTCATTGGTGTTATTATAAAATCATTTTAAGTATATTGACATCAGCATTGTTTAGTTGAAAACTCATACAGATGTTACCGTTTGTTTCTCAGTTAATCTGGACTCTTGAGGTTACATTATCTTGCAGTATTTTGGAAGTACCCTGTTTTTGACTCTTCTGTTTCTCTCTGAGAGATTATAATAGAGGCAATTTTTCCTTTAAAAAAAAAACAACAACAAAAAACACGGACACAAGGAAATTTGACATTTCGGAAGTCCAAAAATAAATCCTTTAGCTTATGAATTACTTTTCTAGTAAAGCCAAGTGTTTTAAAAATAGAGATCAGACACAAGATTAACAAGATACTCTTTATCTATGTCAGCTGTTTATTCATTTATTAATTTTTTCAGTTTTACTTCTCCTGACAAGTAAAATTTAAAGGAATATTTCAGCCAAAACACATGGTTGTTGGTAACTAAGACTATTAAAATTGTTTTTGTTAACTGAAGTAATATAAAACTAAAGGTAAATATCAGATAACTGAAATAAATAAGTACTAAACCCAGCAAAATCATGCACATAACAAAATTACTAAAGCCTAAATTCAAAATAAAAAGATAAAGGCTTATTAAAAATATGAATACATATTAAATCAGTATATACTAAAATGACACCCAAATTGAAAATTATTTCTTTCAATCACCCTGTAGGTGAAAAAAGGTGATAATATACGGAATAAACAAGCAATTCCAACAGGGTCCTCACACACCATTGGTGCTCTGGCCCAAAATATAGGTCATTATTCAATAAAAATCTTAAAGTTTGCCCTAGTTCTCCTTCGCGTGCTTTTTGAGGGAAGTTGCTTTTGTCTGATTTGTACTTTAAGGTTTTTGTCACTCAAATGTACGTCATAATATGGAAGAAAAGATCTCTTGGTCGATTCATTGTGACTCCCTATGAAAAAAGTTCCTGGGAACATAGAAAGTGATATGGATGAAATATTCCTTTAAATGACACATAAATGAAAACTTCATTAAGCAACCTCTGAGCAATGAAATGTTCTCCTGAGAACAACTCCTGTAAAATCAGCGTGTCTTTATAAGATATGTAGCGGTAGATGTGACATGGAAGTGTAAACTCACTGTGCCCCCCAAAGAACAGAGTTCAACCACACACTCAGAGCAAGAAACATTCCGCAACAACTGTGTGTGTGTGTGTGTCAAGGAGAAGGTCTGTCTTTTCTCCCCTGCCTGTTTCCTCTGTCGGCCCTGTTGTGTCTGCTGATAAGGCTCCGGTCTCTCTGTGCCCACTCCTCACGCAGATTGTGTTGGTTCGCCGCTGTGTGTGTGTGTGTTCAGACAGGAGATTGAGGGAGAGTGAGGGCCAGCACACCAAAAATAAACACTCTGCAAATTGACTCCTCCCACTTTGGGCCCAAAATCTTTCTTTCATTTCATAGACACACACACCCAAAAGCAATTATTCCCCGAAGAATAGGACACAGCAAAGGATTCTGGGTGAAAGGGGGTTTCAAAAAAGTGTGTGTGTGTCAAGATCATCATTCTGTCTTACTCTTCAGCCTCACTAATCTCTTTAAAGGCAGAAGCAGGTTTAATTGCCAATAGCTGTTGCATATTTAAAAGATTTAATTTAGGCTGTTTGCGAGGGAGCGGCGGGCAGCAGTGCAGGCCTTTGTTTTGTGGCTTGTGTGTGTGTGTGTGTGTATTTGTGAGTGTGTGACATGTGGCAGCCCTACAGACGGCAGGTGAGGCCAGGCGTGCTTGAATGGTGTAAGATAAGACCGGCTCCTTTTCTGCTCAGATGGTCGGTCATTATCACGCCACACCACTCATTAACAAACACACATTTGCATCTTTACCATTCATTATTCCTCTCTTCTTTCTTTCCGTGGCCCGATCCTGTCCATCGCTTCTCGTCTTTTCACCCTAGACTCCTATGCCCTTGCCAGTCACCTCTTTTCTTTGTCTTTTTTTTTTCTCTCTCTCTTGTGAGGTTAAAGGTATACTTCAGGCTAAAATGAAAAAGACTTTCTTATTAATTCTCCCTCATATTGTTTTAAATCTTGTTTTTTAAATATATATGTATGTACACTGTTGTTAAAAAGGTTGATCTATGTTTTTGAAAGAAAATTGTACTTATCAAGGCTGCATTTATTTTATATATAAAAACACAGTAAAAACCGTAATGTGAAATATTATTAAAATAGCTGTATAATAATAAACATAATACTTATTAATTGTAATATGTTTTAAAATGTAAATTATTATTATTGTTATGCTGAATTTTCAGCATCATTACTTAAGCCTTCAGTGTCACATGATCCTTCTGAAATAATAACAATATGTTGATTTAGAGCTCAAAAAACATTTCTCATTATTATCAATGTTGAAAACAGTTGTGCTGCTTACACTGAATAATGTTTCTTATTCTGGATTCTTTGAATAGTAAATTAAAAAGAACAGCATTTATTTATTTGAGTCTTTTGTAACATTATAAATGTCTTTGGTCAATGAAATGCATCCTTGCTAAATTAAATTTATTATTATGAATTTTTAAAAGCACATTTGCACTGTAGTGTAATTAATATAAATATATAAAAAACTTTTTGGGTATTTTTTGGTATTTTTTATTTATATTTACAATGACAACAGGTGAGGGTGAGCCAATTACAACAATATTTATTTTTGGGGCGACACTATCCTTTTAATCTTCTCTATTGGCATTTTGTAAGGTTGTTGGTCCCAGAACTGAACAAAGAACAAAACAGAAAGAGAGACACTATGCAATTGTATCGCTTCATTCTTCTCTCTTTCCATCTCTCTTTGTGTTCCCCTGTGCTGAAGATTTATAAAGCCATCCATTCAAATCTGTCACTTTTATTATTTCAGCTCAGAGGAACGTCATCTCAAACATGCTCTTTAATGAGTCAAGGGGGAAAAGGTAATATGAATTATTAATCCTCAATCACCATAGCTAAAATGAATTAAAAATGACCAAGTTTCTAAATAATTCCCCCCTCACAGAAATTCTACTGTTTGACAGTCATACACAAAAATGAACTCTCAATTGGCCTCCCATAAAAGAAGTCCATTTCTCTTTAGACTCTCACATCATCTCAGACACTAAGCTACTTGATTTCTGTCCATCCATGCATAAAGAATGTCTTTGAGATACACCCTATGCATCTTTCACATGTCACCAATTCAGAAAAAGAGAGGTCTGAATTGGAGCCATATATGAATGAATGGTGTAATTGCAGAAACAGATGCTTAAAAGTCTCTGCTGTCTCAGTCATATCAACAGGTTTATTATCCTGATTAAGAACTCAAGAGCTGTGTAATCAATTTACAGTTTTCCACCTGTCCTAAAATAAACCTATATTCAGAGTGAGTGCTGTTTTACAGTTTTAAATCTCTGTGAAAACAGCTAGAGATTGTGTATTGATAAGGATTGTCTACAGCAAGGCTCAGTTTGTTGCCTCACATGTTTGCGGTCTGCTTGATGGGAATTGAAATGTCTTTGTTCTGTAATTACAGTTTGTTGTTTGTCTTCAGTGGGGTGGAGAGGAGGGCTCAGCGGTCAGAAGCAGGGAGGGGTCAGTGAAACCCGCTCGCCGAGAGCAATGTTTTCTCCTGTTGGGTTTGGGGAGGTAAACCGCTGAAATCTGACCACGAGGAATACATCAAGCCACGGAGATAGACGGATTTTCAGTCAATGTCCTAAGTTAGATCAGAAATTTTTTAGTTACTTACAGAAGTAGTTTAGATTTTATTTTAATAGTTTTATATGCAAGTGTTAAATTTATTAGTCAAGTGCAGTGTTTCTCAACCATTTTGATCTTGAAAAATACGATACACTTTTTTATTTAGCATGCATGTCTATCAAAACCCGTTGAGATAAAGTTTTACAAAAAAAAATGTAATCGCAATTAATTTTTATTTAATTAATTTATTTTACTTAAATAAAGTTCAAATACTGTAAATATCCATCCAGGATTTAAACTTTTAAAAATAAATTAATAAATAAAACAGTTATAATAAAAAATTATTATCCACCCATCCAAGATTTTAACTTATAAAATGTTAAATCCTGGCTATATAAATTATTATTTATAATAATGATAATAATAATAATTCATTATACAAAGTAATTCATCCATCCATCATTTCATCCTTCCTTCCATTCTTCCTTCCTTCCCTCTCCCATCAATTCATCCCTCCCTCCCTCATGGATGGATGAAAGCCTGTGTCATTATTATTCCTAAATTATTATTATTTTTCCTATGTAAATTTGCTAATGTCTTCCACAGCCAGTGATCACCTTGACTTTTTGTTTTATGAAAAACAAACTTTTACTACTTTTTTATAATAATTGCTTTTGCGTTCAAAAGGAAATGCCTATTTATTTTTTATTTATTTATTTATTTATATATATTTTTTCGAGCAAAAAGATGAAGTAAATGTGAAAGGTGCAAGCTTTGAAAAGCTTCACAGATGGACTGACCTAATTTAAATGTGTGTATGGGGGATTTCTGGGACACAGAAATACAAATGCTTTTTTGGGAAATTGCACTTAATAACCACTTGACTCAAAAAGTTTGGGGGCACTAATGGGCATGACGGTTCTGAACGTGATTAACCTCAGACAGCAAATCAATCAACTGAAGAATTGTGGGCATTTGTGTTCAGTGACCAGCTGACCTATGTGTCTGTTCACTTACAGCACAATACAGTTGACTGTGCCCAAACACGCACAAAGGGCATTTTGTTCATGCTTGTGAGGTAAGCAGTGAGGAAGACATACTTCATCTCAAACTCCTCCCAGCACACTCATATTCACTGCTTCAGAAGAGACTCAATGTTCATCACTCATAGTTTCACAGTTCTTCGTTCAGGGTGAATTATGGCGCATATCGCACATTCTACTTAATGAATAAAACACGTTTAAAAGATTTGTATCACTTGTGACATCAATGCTATGCAACTTCTGCAATGCAGCTTCTTTCTTTCTTTCTTTCTTTCTTTCTTTCTTTCTTTCTTTCTTTCTTTCTTTCTTTCTTTCTGAGCACTCACATCAGCAGTTTATTTGAAGGAAAAACTGAAAACAAAAAAGGTGTTTACATGGAAAACAAACAAGTCTATAAAAAGGAGACGTAGGGTTCGAGCACATGGGCTACATTGATCTGTTGAGGAAACAAGCAAAAGAACATGTGGTGCAATGACCTCACAAACAGAAGCCTGTCTTCAACTCCCAAAAATAAATAAATCTGTGCGGACAAACAATCTGCTCTCAGACACATGGCTTTTACAGAGGGATTTTACCCAGGCAGATGAGAGGCCGGGTTTGTTAGGAGAGCAGGTTTCATGTGGTGTTTCAGTTCGATTAGACAATGGAAAAGCGTGAAATCCGCTGAAATCCAAGTCCCACGTCTCGTTTGCGGTGTCAGATTTTGTCATTGAGCGGTCATACTGGGGTTTATGGCTTATTGTAATACAGGCTTTTACAGAAGTTTCTACCATAAACTCGGGCTAAATGAGAGTTTTAATAACAATGCAGGCTTGAAACACATTTTCCTATTCTCATTAAAGCTTCATGTTTGTTTGTGGTGTTTACTGGTGCATTTTACAGGCTGTATTACTGTGTTCCTCTGTTAGACGTTTATATCAGTCCCTGCCCTATGTGCCCTCTGAGGCTGTAGGATCTTCAGGCGGGAAGTTAGTACAGATATGAGGGCTAGTATGAAATGCATTGCAGTACAAATTACTAATTAATATCACAATATGAAAGAAAGTGTTGTGAACATGCTAACCTGTACATGTGGACATGTTATAGGACTATTTATTTAAATTGCATTCAAAAATACTGTATAAAAACAGTAATATTGTGAAATTTAATATCATTTATAATTATTAGTATGTTTAGTTTAATTGTCTTTTTGTTCCCGTTTTGTTTCTGGTGGTTCAGCTTTTCCTGATTAGTCCCTAGTTTATGGTTACTGATTACGTTCTCCTGTCAATCAGTCTCCCTGTGTATTCCTCAGTTGATTGTCTGCCATCATCTTTATTATATCTTTATTACTTCTGTGTGTATCTTTGTGCACAGTGTTGGAATTATAGCGTGAGCTTCGGGAGGGTACAGCAATTTTGACTGGAGAAATGGCGTGACAATGTATCTGGGATCACTTCAGGGAGCCCTATCAAGTGTGTCTCGAGTGTCTACAGAACGAGCCAATGCATGTTGGCATGCATGAGAAGTGTCACGCGCCCCCCCTCCACAGCGTAGGTACAGTATTAACAGGAAGAGGGCGCACAAGATTGCTGTACAGCGATGGTCAGCAACCGTGGCGGTGGGACGTCACGTCTCCCGTTCCCTCCTTCAGAGAACGAGGGTTAAATTAGTAACCAAGACATTCCATTTGAGTCACTCACGTTCAACGTGACATCGATCGATGTGACGTCGTAATTGGGATCCCATGGAAAACGCCATCAGTTGCTGCCACATCCAGTGCCGAACGCAAGACTCTCAGACCCCCAACTGGCTGGGACGGAAGGCCTGTGTGGAGGGAGTTCGGACTGCTGCTCCATTATAACCCACACAGTGTAACTCTTGGATAACACTGGGAAAGCGCACATTTCCAGGGGAAGGGGGCACTGCTGAAGCCACATCCTACCCGAAGGGAGGTAACATGTGGAGAATACACATATAGACTGGCCGGTAGGGGCAGTGCAACATGTGGAATGTCACTGGGGTGGCTCCAGCCTAAGAAGGGGGAGGCTACACCAGACAGTGATGGCAGAGAGGACTCTGCCAAGCGAAAGACACGGGATCAGCACAGGGACCTAGTCGTAGAAGAATACTCAAATGGGATCGCTGCAGGGATCACCACATATGGAACCCAGCCTTGCACAAGTTACCCAAGCATACGTACAAACGTACAGCCTCCGGAACACACGAAGAGCTGATCTGAGGTCCTGAGGCTTTGCGTTCTATCCATGTACAGGTGTAGAGCGCGGACAGGACAAAGAAAAGCCAGGACAGGGTCTGCCTCCTCCGAAGGGAGCGCTTGCAGGCTCACCACCTGGCCCCGGAAGGGAGTGGTAAGAACCTTGGGCACTTATCAGGATCACATGGGTGGTCTCTGAAGAGCCGAAAGAACCAGAGACAAAGCCCAAGAGGGTATAGAGAGCGGCCGAGAAGGATTTAGTCTCCTCGCCCTCCTTAGGAATCTGATGATCAGTTCGTGCTTTCCCGTCAACTTACCTTCAACTGCATCATGATGTGCGGCAATAGTGTCAACATACACTTTAAGGGTGGAGGGAGACAGCCTTCGCTCCAACCCATCTTGCAGGAAAGAAAGCACAGCTCTGATCAAGCAAGTTTAGGGGTTCTCCTCGTGAGAAGAATCAACGAATAGGTTCCACTTCAATGCATAGAGGTGCCTCGTGGAGGAGGCTCTAGCGGAAGTGATGGTGGGACGGTAGGTCGGGAGGGACCGGCTCAATCGCGTCCTTCGCCAGTAGGACTGCGATCTCTGCCCTGAGCACTGTTTGCCAGAAACGGGGGAACAGAATGCCCTTGAACACTGGGGGATGCCGGGCAAACTGAATCGCATAGCCGAGTCTGGCAGTACGGATGAGCCAGCGAGACGGGCTGGGAAGTGCTAGCCAGGCTCCCAGACACAGCGCAAGCGGGTGCAACATGTACCTGCTTCCGTTGAAGGGGAGAGTGAATGTGTGGAGGCATAAGTGCGTCCGGAACACAGCCATTGCTGCTCACTGGCGATGAAAGAGGGGCTTGAGGGTGACAAGGTATAGCGTCATTGACCGCCAAGCGCGCCCTCTTGGGACCCAGAGGTTTCAGAAATTGTTCTTTTGTTGAAAATGTGGGTACCACTGGCCTGTGGGTCAGTGGCAGAACAGAAAGAAAAGGAAACAAAAGATTCTCCGCCCGGCCCTCCACCGAGGGAAGGAGTGGTGCCTT
The DNA here is from genome assembly GCF_016745375.1 of Pimephales promelas. The sequence continues at coordinate 3,793,312 of NW_024121188.1, forward strand.
GACCACCCCCTGAAGAGCAACTTGGTCCATCTCTGGGTTGCCCGTCTCAGGGTCGTTTGCACCTGCACTTGCCTCCTGGTTTGGCAGCGACCTGGACGGGCTTGGTCAACTTCCTGCTGCCTGCTCCATGCTGAGGCATGGATGGTGGCAGCTGCTGCTGAGGCTTAGCGGGAGCGGGGGACAGAGCTCTGGGTCAGAACCACCCTCGTTCATGTCCATGAGCGCCTGGGCCTGGTGGACCTGTAGGAGCGCCATGGCATGGAGGGCGGAAGCAGCCTGTCCACAGGCTCTGTAAGCCTTTGCCATGAGACTGGAGAAAAACGTACATGCCTTGGACGGGCCAGGAGGTAGCGGACACCGGACATAGTGCATCACGATGGCACGCTCTACCGGTATATCCACATACCCCTTAGCTGCTCCGCCGTCATGGTTGGTGAGGAGGGAGGAGCCATTAGGATGGCACTATAAGGTGCCATCCAGGTCCTGGTAAGCTTCTCTAGCACTTCGCTAAGAACCAGCATGGCCCACTCAGATAAACCAATCGTCCAACCGAGAAGGTTCAAGTATGTCGTGCATCAGACTCGGGCAACTCTACACTCCCCGAAGGGGGTAACACAGCCGAATCTTCATATATAACGTCAGCAGTTATATGACGTCTTGGGATGAGACTGTGTTAGTATATATTAATATTAAGTGTTACCATATACCAATATACACACACAGGTAAGATATTCAAGATTGTATGGAAGAAAATGAATATGGAAGTATGGAAGATTGTAGAAAATGAATGGGAGTTTTTTCTTCCAAAATCGAACTATTGAATTCCTGCTTGTAATCCGATTTTTTACTAAATAAATAACCACTTTTTTAATGTAACAAAAAAAGTAGTAAACAGTTTTTTTTCTCCCTCCAGATTGCTCAATGCCATTCATAGTATTCCAAATCCTGGAAGAAAAGCGAGAGACAGCAAAAGAGTGGTGTGTGAGGAGGTTAGCTGGATGTTTCAGAGGTTATTAGTTAGAATATCAGCATGTCAGATGTCAGCCGCTGTGATGTGGAGAGGTTTGTGTGTGTGTGTGTGTAAGCATCCTCACTGGGCTGTATTGATATTCAGATGCTTATCATGAGGGACTCCTACAGGGGTCTTTAATGTGCGTTCTGATAAGTTGCGCAGCGGAGGCCGCGGAGCATGTAAACGGCTGTCAGCCGATCCGCATCTCTGATCCGCCCTGTCAGAGCAGAATTGAGTTAGCACGTAACGCAGGAGCTCATCCAGGTTATCTGATACAGGGAGATGTGTACACAAATGATGCTACGCTCACCGGGCTCAAACACGAACGTCTCCATGCGCTGCGGATTTAAAGACGTGATTAAAGAGCGATTGTGAATCACAACTGAAATAGAACTTCCCAAGAGGACATTTTCTAGGTTGACAAGGCCCCGGTAAAAAAAAGAAATATTTGCTAGGTAACCATGTGTAGCGTCTTCCCACAGGGCAGGTATGCTGACTCGAGGTATGCTGTCTGAGGATCTTGACAGTGTGTGATAAATGCTTATCAGCTCTTCTTTCTCCAGATGGGCAGCCCTGACAGCTCTATCTGTGCTAAATTTAATGTGGATTGTACTGATGCATATGCACAGGGATTCATTTGGGATTTTGCAGGTAGAGGAACCCAACAGGTGTTCCAGGGGCCTGCAATGTGGCACTATATTATTGTAGTAAAATAATAATTATAATAGTTGTAATATTAGTTTTGGGTCTTATTCTCAATATTAAATAACTATTAACTACAACTTTTGCCTCAATCAACTCATAATTACTGCTTATTAATAGTTAGTAAGGTAGTTCAGTTTAGGTATTGTTAGGTTTAAGTAGGGGTGGAATGAGTAATGATGCTGAAAAAAATCATAATAAATTATAAATTCTTTCAAAAACATTAGAAAAAAAATATATATAAATATATTTGAATACATTTTTTAGCTTCAGAAAATTGTGACAATACTGTATAAAAGACAAAAGTTAAATGTATAATTTTATTTTATAATTTTAAACTAAGTTATAGAGACATATTTATATACAACATTTACAGTACATACACTCACTCACACACACATGTATGTATATATATATATATATATATATATATATAGATGCATTTATATTTTGTGAAGGGGGTCTGTCACAATCATCATATCTGGGGATCCTTGATGCCAAAAGCTTTGAAAATCCCTTTCCTAGACTAAATAGAGTATGTCATTCCGTTTTGGATTGTTCCAGCGCAAATGAACCCCTCTGTACACACCATGTCTGCCACACAGCGTCTTCCCAAACAACTATAAACAGTTTATTCCTTCCTATCCTTACACATACACATATATCCACTCTCACTTTTCCGCATGGCTCTTTTAGCATGAAACCACATCTAGGTAATACATTCCTCTGTCAGAAGTTGCTGTTCTTTAGATGCCTGTGTCAGATTAATATCTTCAGAATTTTACCTTCCTTCCATAATAACTCAATGAAAATGATTAAGTAAATACTTCATTTAAAACCAAGCATGCCAAATATGTTGTCAATGCAGAGAAGAGCATGATGTTTATCAATGAGGCTAAATGAGCATTTCTGAAATCGCTATTTTGCCAGATGAAATGTGCAAATGCAACTTTGCCATTTGAACTGTAAGGGCACGCATGCAAACTCTATAAAGAGCTACCCAGAGTCTCGGCGGTTTCCTCCAGGGTGCCAAACCACCCTGTTACGGACACCTTGCACACACCGTTCACTGACTGTCTGAGTCCTCTCGGCCAGTTCATTAAGGGAGGAAATATTTCCGTTTGGAATGGGGCATGGAGCTGGTGTACGTCCAGAGTGCTCTCAAAGCAAGACATGAACCCGCAACTAAAACAACTATTACGAGCCGCCGCGCTGCCAAAGTCTACCCATTTATTTAGCCAACAGAAACCCCAAAAGTAGATATTGGATAATCAACGCACCAGGTATGCGGTGAAACGGAGCTGTGGAAACACAGAGTCTTCAATGTGTGTCGAACAATGGATAATTATAATAAAAATGAGCATTTTGTCAGCTACGCAGGAAACGTGGCTGAAAACCGAGCCTGGATTAGAAGTAGCAGACGGCCGTGAGGATAAACGAGTACAAAAAAGAGAAATAAAGAGTGTAAATAGAAGAATACGTTATTCAGTGGTGATTAAATAGTAGTTTTGTTCAGGCCCTGTCCAGATGTTGAGTCTATGTATTTTATTTTTACATTCTTGGCCTCTGGCCCGTATATATTTTGGATACGGCCCGGGAGTATATAATATCAGTGGAAAATGATGTGGTCTGGTACCTTTTAAATAACATTTCCGCCTTTTTGTGCTGCTTTCTTGTTTTTCTTTCCATGTTTTCTTTTATTTTGGAATTAGGTCGGAGAGGTGCTGTTTAGAAATGTGCTGAAAAGGGAGGGAGTTTGGAACGCTAGGGGATTGGACCACATTCCCTACGTCTCTCTGGACTCCCCGGCCCCCCTTTTTTTACCCCCCTTCAGGAAATATATGAGATAAAGAGGAGGAAGTTAAGGGTCCTGGATGGAGGAGGTCAAATCGGTCAGGTTCAAGCACAGACTTTTACATGTCAGAGTCTAGTCTTTGGCAAAGAGGAGATTATAGAGGAGGAAATATGTGCCCTAGTTCTGTTTTTTTCCAATTTTCCTTTTTTTTGTGATTTATTTCTGGACAAATTTGAGGGGAAGCCGGGAAAAATCAGTGCAGAAAGTTAATTGAGTCGTAACATTGTGGCACACTCTTGGGAAAAGGTATAAAACTCGAAGCCTGAGGTCCGGCCACAAACTAACACACATACAAATGGCCCTTTGAGCCAAGGTGACAGAATGAAGAGGTAAGAGGAAGTGAGAGGTGGCCTGGTGGTGTTATGGTTTTTTTGACTTTGCATGACTGCAACTGTACAGTAACCCTCCATAGCTCAAGCCCTGATGAGTTCAGTGGCTAGTGAATGTCATTGTGGTGATATGGCAAGTGTGTTTAGAGAGTTGGACTTTGCATCTGAGTACTTATGACTGACATTTGAAAGCAACCACTAGAAAAATCTGATGCTAATGGAAGCCCATTTTTTACCACAACAATATTTTGGGAAAATCATATTTATGACCTAAAAGGTCATTATTATCACCACATAAAAACGTAGAATTATAGGATACTAAATCACGATAATGAGATACAGTCTAAAAGATAAGAGATAAAAGGTCAAAATAATGACAAAATGGTTTCGACTTTTAATGTCATAACTAGGACTTTTTATCTCATAATTTAGATTTGTTGTCAATACTGACTTTATTTCAAGTCGTCACTTTTTTATATAGTTCAGATTGTTTCAAAGCAGCTTTACAAAGTGATGCACAGGAAAATAATAATCAATAATAGATTTCAGAATTGAGTTCTACTTAAAGCAGCTCTTAAAAAAGACAACAGTGCCATTATTCAACTGAAATCAGTTCAGCGTTGATTCATTTCAGTTCAATAACGTAATGTACAGTAAAGTTAATCAATTTTGAAATGAGTTCAATTGATCAATTAGCAGATCATGGGTATGGGGGGACCATCTTGGAGGTGGTGGGGAGGATGGAGATGAATGGAAGCGTCAGCATCTGCAAACTCAAACATGTGTACTGTAAGTACCGGTGTTTTATACCGCAAGTATTAGACATGATTGGATAGATGACAAGGTGACGTAGCAATTGAGTCTTACTGGCAGAACTTAACGCTAAAGCTTTCATTTCAATAACAGTCAGTTTTTTGGTTTTTTTTTTGTTTTTTGGTCATAATTATGATTTACAGAACATGCTTTTTTTCTTTGGTGGCAGAAATAGGCTTCCATAGTTACTACGAAATGTATGTACATTTCAGGGGAACATGATTGTTATTTTTGATACCTATTTTTAATGAATTGATTATTTTATTCATTTTATCATGTATTTCGGTTCTTTCAAATCATCAGTTTTTAGTTTGTAAGTTTTATATAAATTTTGTTGTGTGTTTAGCATGGTGACATACTGCATTGTCCAATGACCCAAACTATTTGTTTTACACTTATACCGGTAGTAGTTACACTTAAAAAATTAATGTTATTAATTAATCTGTGGTGAATTGCTCTTCTCGAGCTTTCCTGCATATTTGATGCCACTTGTGTATTACTTTTTATTATCTTATTTGTTTTTATTGCATTTTTTGCAGATATATTTTGCTATGAACCTGCTAATTATAAAGACTTATCCACAGAAAAATCCACAGAGAGTCCATATGTCTCTGAAAATAAAAAGTTTTTTATGTTTCACATCAGAGCGAAGTGAATGGGAAGAAAACAGATGTGCTAAAGGTCGAGAAACTTTGAGAAAACTATGTGCAGGCAAAGGCTAGAGGGGAGAGGAGTTAGCAGCTGCCTGAAGCTGAGTTAGCGATAAACACCTGAAAAACAGCTCTCAACTTTCTTTTATTTGGAGCGCTAATGGAAGACTGCTGCCAGGAGTGGGAGCTCCCCGGTGCATTGCGTCTGTTGAGAGAGTATCTGTGCCTGCCACTCCAATTAAAGCAATCTACAGCAATAGAGAGAGAAAGAGAGAGAGAGAGAGGGGAAAGCCAGAGGAGTAGCATCTGGATCCAAAGCTCTTTCCCAGCCAAGTCACAATTGTTTAGTCTGAAAGTGAAGAGTGTCAGGGGGAAACGGCTGTGTGTGTGTGTGTTGGGGGTAAACGAGAGCGAAAAGAGAGAGACAAAGATAGAGAGAGGATAACTGTACATGTACACTCTGTTGTAGGGCACGGATGACTGCTGGTGGAAGCGTTTATAAAATGTGATGTCTCATTTCAAAGGCACTGTGAGATATGAATGTTTCTAGGGGTGATTTTTGGCTAAGTAAATGCACATACTCTTAATGGATTGCCAAATGTAACATCTGCTGTGACGCACACTCTCTCAAAGTCGCACACAAACAGACACACGCAATATATTACACTTGATTTAATCAGCACGTGTAGCTAACAGCTACATCATGTCCACTCAACACACAGCAAATGGTTTCTCACAGCCAAAGTGCCCAACTAAGCTGCTCAGCCAGTAATAAATAAGCATAAAATAAGTTGGCACACTTTATGTGTTCATGTTTGTTCAACCTGTGTGGGGGAGCATGCATATTATGGGCTTAAAACAGTTTAGTGTTAGGAAATAGTTAGGAAATATTTGACTGCTACATACTACTGTCCAAATGTTTGGAGTCAGTTAGAATTTTTGAAGAAGTGTTTTTTGCTCACCATGCTCAAGTTTAGCATGTTGTTCTTTCTGTGTATGAATTTTAGCATGTTGCTATGAGGTTTCTAATGTTCTGAATGTTAGCATGTTACTTTGAGGTTTCCAAGGTGTTCTGAATTTTAGCATTGAGGTTTCTAAGGTATTCTGAATTTTAGCATCTTGTTTTGAGGTTTCTAATGTTCTGAATGTTAGCATGTTGTTATGAGGTTTCTAAGGTGTTCTGAATCTGAATTTTAGCATCTTGTTATGAGGTTTCTAATGTTCTGAATGTTAGCATGTTGTTATGAGGTTTCTAAGGTGTTCTGAATCTGAATTTTAGCAGCTTGTTATGAGGTTTCTAATGTTCTGAATGTTAGCATGTTGTTATGAGGTTTCTAAGGTATTTTGAATTTTAGCATCTTGTTATGAGGTTTCTAATGTTCTGAATGTTAGCATGTTGCTATTGCTAAGGTGCTCTGTTAACATGACCTTATTGTAACGTACGGACAGAGACGGTCGGATCCATGTGCAGCACTTTATTAAAACAAGCAGACACAAACTGGCAAACACTTAAACAAAGGGGCAATCCAGAAACTCGTGGTCAAAACAGGCAAAGGTCGAGGCAGGCAGCACAGGTTCGTTTACAGTCCAGGAAACAGGCAAGGGTCAAGAGTCCAGGGAAACACGGAGACACAGAACAGGGAAGAACGCTCGGAATTGCACGCTTACAGTGTAACAAGACTTCGCAAGGGACACAGGGAAAACTCAGGCTTAAATAAGGAACTCAATAACCAATGATGAAACACAGCTGAACATAATGAAACACAAAGAGTCCAGGGGAAACAAACATGGGGAGAGGGTGCCCTCTAGTGGCTCTCGAGGGCACCACGGCTGCTGATCGTCACATAACCCCCCTCTAAGGAGCGGCTTCCAGACGCTCCTAAGAGCTCCGGGGGAGGTCGACGGGGGCTGGGATGGAGGGCCAGGCCCATGGAGAGGCAGGAGGCCAGGCACATGGAGAGGCCTGGGGCCGTGGAGCGTGGGTGACCAGGAAGGAGCAGGACGTGATGGCGGCCAGGGCGGAGCAGACACAGGCGAGGTCCATGACAGCCTCGCCTCCATGGCCCTCACGGACTCAGAGGTCCATGTCAGGATCACCTCCATGGCCCCCACAGAGTACCTACTGCCCCCCCCCAAAAAATACTTGGGGAAATTCACGGGAGGAGCCTCTGGGTGGTGAACTGGTACAGGAAAGGCCTCCCGGAGCTTGAAGGGTGCAGGCAGAGCGAGGCGCAGAGGCGGGGCCGGCAGAGCGAGGCGCAGAGGCGGGGCCGGCAGAGCGAGGCGCAGAGGCGGGGCCGGCAGAGCGAGGCGCAGAGGCGGGGCCGGCAGGGCGAGGCGCAGAGGCGGGGCCGGCAGGGCGAGGCGCAGAGGCGGGGCCGGCAGGGCGAGGCGCAGAGGCGGGGCCGGCAGGGCGAGGCGCAGAGGCGGGGCCGGCAGGGCGAGGCGCAGAGGCGGGGCCGGCAGAGCGAGGCGCAGAGGCGGGGCCGGCAGGGCGAGGCGCAGAGGCGGGGCCGGCAGGGCGAGGCGCAGAGGCGGGGCCGGCAGGGCGAGGAGTCTGGGCACGCTCACCGGGGCCTGGCGAACCAAACGAGTCCTCCTTCTCCTCCTGCGGCGGCGCGTCACAGGGCTAGACACACTCGCTGGGCTGGACAACTCACTCACTTGAACTGGAGATGCAGCGCTCACTTGAAGAGGAGATGCAGCGCTCACTTGAAGAGGAGATGCAGCGCTCACTTGAAGAGGAGATGCAGCGCTCACTAGAAGAGGAGATTCAGCGCTCACTTGAAGAGGAGATTCAGCGCTCACTTGAAGAGGAGATTCAGCGCTCACTTGCAGAGGAGATTCAGCGCTCACTAGAAGAGGAGATTCAGCGCTCACTAGAAGAGGAGATTCAGCGCTCACTAGAAGAGGAGATTCAGCGCTCACTTGAAGAGGAGATTCAGCGCTCACTTGAAGAGGAGATTCAATTACTTGAACTGAAGACTCACTGGACAGACTGAATTCAACACTAGACACACTTGATTCACTCGGCTCAGCACTTGACTCACTTGACTCGGCACTCGATTCACTCAGCTCGGTATTTGACTCACTTGATTCACTCAGCTCGGCACTTGACTCACTCGAGTCGGCTGGCACGCGCTCAAACTCCGGTTCGACCCGCGACACCTCCGCTGTCTTAGAAACAGCACTTTTAACAGGGCCAGTGCGGGATACGGGCTCGAGGGGTCCGACATGATGAGTGGTTTTGGCAGGAACGATATGCTTAGAAGCGCCTCTGACGGTCCTTAAGGGAGGATCAAACAGTTTAGCGAGCTGAGGCTTATGCGGCGTGCGGAGTGAGTGAGAGAAATCCGCCGCATACGAACCTCCCCGGCGCAGGGAAAAGAGCAGTTCCTCGAGACCCTCCTTTTCTGCGGGGAGTTCAAAAGCCTTTCTGAACAGGGCGGTAAACACGTTGAAAGGAGGAAACGACATCCGACCTGGTTCCCAAAACGTGCCTGCCCACTCCAGAGCCTTTCCAGTCAACAGTGAGCAGATGAAAGAAACGCGGTCGGTATCCGAGGCGTATAACTGGGGCTGATGTTTCATATATAAACTGCACTGCTGAAGAAATCCTTCACACGCTCCAGGTGAGCCATTAAACTTTTCGGGAAACGGCGTACTGGAATTACTGCATGCGGTACTCACACAGGGTTGCGGTGGAACAGGTGCAGCGGGAGCTTGGGCTTGATTAGTGCTTGTGCTCTGCGGAGACCATGATTGCACGGAGCTAGCTAGTTCCTCGAGGAGAGAAGTTAGTCTCGCCAGCTGAGAACTATGAGAGGCTAGCATTGAAGAGCGGGTCTTGACCACGGCGGATAGATGCAGAAAGTCTGCTGGATCCTCGTTTGGCGAAGTCTTCTGTAACGTACGGACAGAGACGGTCGGATCCATGTGCAGCACTTTATTAAAACAAGCAGACACAAACTGGCAAACACTTAAACAAAGGGGCAATCCAGAAACTCGTGGTCAAAACAGGCAAAGGTCGAGGCAGGCAGCACAGGTTCGTTTACAGTCCAGGAAACAGGCAAGGGTCAAGAGTCCAGGGAAACACGGAGACACAGAACAGGGAAGAACGCTCGGAATTGCACGCTTACAGTGTAACAAGACTTCGCAAGGGACACAGGGAAAACTCAGGCTTAAATAAGGAACTCAATAACCAATGATGAAACACAGCTGAACATAATGAAACACAAAGAGTCCAGGGGAAACAAACATGGGGAGAGGGTGCCCTCTAGTGGCTCTCGAGGGCACCACGGCTGCTGATCGTCACACTTATGTCTAATGATTTCTGAATATTAGCATGTTGTTATGAGTTTTCTAAGGTGTTCTGAATGTTAGCTTGTTATGAGATCCCTTAGATGTCCTGAATGCGTTTAGCATGTTGCTATGTAGTTGTTTTGTGATTTTGGATGGTTTGAGTGGTTTCTAACTGGCATACTGTCTTGTTTTGTATGTTCTGTTTTGATTCAATATTCATTGTGTTCTGTTTCAGCAGTTAGTTTGTTAATTAGTACATATTCTCTTCTGTTTCCTGCCTGTTTGTGTCCTAGGTTATAGATTGATTAGAGTCCTCAGTTCAGGTGTGTCTTGTTAATTAGCACCTTTGATATACTGTATAAGCCCTCTGTTTCAGTAATTCAGTTAGTTCCTTGTTCTGCATTGTTTGCCCTTGGTGCGAAGTTGGTTGAGATATCAGTATTAAATGCTGCTCCATCTGAACACTAGAGGGTGCTCTCCCTTCCAAATTCCAAATATGAAATTCCAAATATGCCCCGCAGAAGTACGATAACGCACGTCATTCCAGAAAATCCCTATGGGCATCATACTATCCCTGTAGTTGAATAAACAGAAGATTGAAACGCTTTGATTAAACACGACTAATAAACACGCAAGTTCTTTTTGGGCATTTGCATGATAATAAAGTATATTTATACTTCAGTGCTAATCGACATACAGTAGGTCTTTATCACTGTATAGAATATTATGAAATAATATGTTGTGTGCCTCATTCTGTGTAAGAAGCCACATCTTCTAAGTGGAGAGCTGACTCTCTTGAAAATGGAACATTTCCGACAAAGGTTTAGAACGAAAGTAAAAAAAACTCAAGGAACATTAAAATTATACAAAACAATCCATGTCATGTCTTTATAGCCCCTTTCACACAGAGATTTCGGAAAATACACGGATAATGTGACCCGACATTTGTCCCGGGATTGTTTGATTTCGGTTCATTCACATTGCCAGTGATTTGCCGGGATCTGTGAGTGCGTTCACACACATCCCGTAAAGATCCCGGAAATACACGACGTCAGGATGAGACGAGTAGCGTACATGTATCCGGCAATGTTACTAGGTCCCCAACCCGGCATCGATGCCGGTATCAATCCCAGGTCTTATTTGCGTTCACACAGAAGGCGTTCTGGCAATTTCCCGGGATCAACGCGCTGTGTGAAAAGGGCTCTTTAAAGCCATTAATAAAAAAGATCATAAAGAGATAAAGGTCTCAATCTCAGTTTTGTGGGCACTTCTGTGTGGCCATTTATTGATAATAGGCATCAAGGCCTGTGAGACTTAGTGCTTGTATGTTTGTGTGTGTGTTTGTCTGGAAGACATATTGAGAGTGCTTTCGGCTGCAGCAGGCGAGGCCTATGGAACGCAAGGGTCAAGAGGATCTGACCTTCCCCCGAGGCCTGGAGTCTGGGTCAGAGAACAGCTCTACTTCCGCTCTAAACAGTCCACTCATAAACACCTCTGCCTCTGCCACAGAGTGAGCATGTGATTGTGTGTGAGATGTACATTGTCTTAGCGAGAGAATCTTTGTGAGAATGAATGCACTGGTTTGTGTGAGATTATTAGTGTGTGTTTTTGTAGTTGTGGGAAAGGGGTCAAGATGGCCCGAGTGTGTATATGTGTGTGTGTTAATGAGCCTTCCCATGCCCCTGCATTCAGTTGAGATAAATGCATGCTTTGTGGATGCATTGTGCAATCTTTGTGTGTGTGGAGGGGCTAAAAAATAGAAGAAAGTTGGCAGGTATGAAGGATATAGTGGCACATGAAATGATTGCATGAGGAATTATGTTAGCGCATTAGACGTTCAAGTGGCATGTGGCTGCATTATCTCCACGGAAAAGTGTGTTTGTGTGGAATATTCTAGGCTTGGAGAGACAAATCTGGCCCACTTTAAAAGATCAGTCATCTACTTTAACCTGATGATTCTTCTAAAAAAATTACTAATATCTGACAGCTCTCACAGATTTTTTTTCCCACAGCAAACACTGATCCATTACGGTAATTTCATTACATACATGCACACACAAATATATATATATATGAGCAATATCACACGAGTAGCAATGGGATTTTGCTGTGTATCAGCACAGCTGTGATTCGGCCATAGGCACGAGGCCACAATAATTCAACGATTATCAATTTATCAACTATTCCTTACGTGCTACATACATAAAGCTTCAATGAAGCAACTCAACGTTCGTTCGTTACTCTAAAGTGACATTTTAGACTTAGTAACAGAGGCTTGGGTTCAACTGTCTAACTCAACTGAATATTCAGCACCATTACTCCAGTCTTCAGGGTCACATGATCCTTCAGAAATAATTATAATATGCTAATTTGCTGCTCAAGAAACTTTCCTTCTTATTATTAATGTTAAAAACCATTGTGCTTCTTGAAATTGTTGTGGAAACTGTGATTTTTTTTCCCCCCAGACTTTTTTTTTTTTTTTTTTATCAAATAAATGCAGCCTTGGTGAGATTTATATACACACACACACATTATACACACATTGTGTGTGTATTTAGTTTTTTGCACGTATATAGAGTGCATAAAGTTGCATTTTCGTGAGCTTAGAATTATAAGGTTCTATTTCCACTTTTGGTCGAAATTGAGTTTTTGACATAATCTGATCCATTAGGTGTTTATTAATGCCTGTGTGGTGTTATTTTTGTAAAAAAAAAAAAAAAAAAAATATTAATAGATAAAGCTATAATAGAAGATTATATATAACAGTTTTGCCAGCTGGGATGTAAAAACGTTGATGCACAATATCTCAGAACTACCCTAAACGGAGATAGAACCTTATAATTCTAAGCTCACAAATGCAATATACAGATTCACACATTATAAGTGGTATTCAATTAATTACAATTAATTGTTCAAATAAAAACATTGCAAAATTAATTAGCTTGACCCTTTAAACATGCAAATTGAATTAATAATGTTTGTTAAATATCAAAGCACCTTTGTTTTGGCAATAATTAAACAAAGTTTGTGCTTAGAAAAGTTCTTATCTTAGAAAATCTTCTTTTAAATAATTTGTTTGCCTTTTTACTGTTGTCAGAATATGTTTTCGAGTCACTTCCTGTCGCATGGGAGTGTTCATGCTTCATGAAGTTTTCATCATCATAATTATCATCATCACAGTCATGCTTTCTCATATATACTTTCTGCAGCCTCCACAGTGCAATCATCACAACTTGCAGTGTGTTCAGAAACCAGACAATTAAACTGAATCCATGGGATTAGACTTAATGGCTCTAGGTAGTGTTTCCTGTCTAAAAGGTTTTATCCTTAAGGCATTCAATTTAAACCCCATTACAGAAATGGCACCCATGGCTTACACTGTACTCGGCCATCATCCAGCTCTGGGGCAGCCTAAATATACACCGGCTACAGTCCCAGGCCCTTATTAAACATTTGAGGGAATGTTATATAATTCTCTGGTACTGATCCCAAGTTGAACTGAAGCAGCACTGTACTACGACATTGTTTTATTGTTAAGCATTGAAAATCCAATCACAATAATAGTTTGCAGTTGGCAAGTACCTGATACATTTCTTAGATGCATATTTCTACGGAAAGCCTACTAAATATAATTTAAACCAAAAAAGGTGCATTGTTCTGGACTGTGTCTGCAAATCGCTCGTAGTTTAACAGGAAGTTTGGGTGGGGCATAAAACATAGCCAATAGAACTTAGTTACATCACACAGCCATGAACATGAATTGCTACTTGCTAGTCAGAGCAGGTGTTATTAGGGAGAAGGGAATTCACATTTTAGAGAGCATTTGATTGGACACAAATCTGTGAAGTGCAACTTTTCAGTCATCAATATTTTGGTTTTGTTTTGCAAGAAGAGAAACTGTAAATGTTAATTGTATTTATCTGCTAAATGATTTATTAATTTGTTCATTTATTTCAATGTTTAGGGGTACACTGGCATTCAGAGGATAAACAGATAAGTTTATCCTCTGTAGTTCCTACAAGCTTGGGAATCCTCTCTCTTTTTCATTTCTCAACAGATTTCTCTCTTATAGTGCCACACAAAATAATGAATAGCAAACAATGCTTTTAAGGTTTAAAACTAATATGGTTCTCGTTGTGCCCCCAAAAATTATGGGAAATATAGCTTAGTTGCACAAGTCTGTCTCATCATAAATAGGCTAAGTTAAAAAAAAAAAACCTCAATGGAACTCAAAAAAGTTCAGTTTGAGTCCAATTTATTATTAAAAAGTATTTTTTTTACATGCATTAAGACCAGTTAAAACACTTTCTATGTGTGAAAGAATTAGGTCATTTCTGAACAAGTGCTATAAAAAAGGGAATATGAACATCATTGCTAGTGTTAAAGGCTCCAGCATTTTCTATGCGACCAAATTGGAGCTAGCCACAGGAGGTTAACATTATACAGTTAACCTTCTCACACTCAAAATGTATATGGTTAAACATGCATGCGTCTGCCCAGCGGCACAAAAAGAAGGAGAAAGATAGCAGGGTAACCGAAGCCTAAAAGGTAAAGAGACAGAGGTAATGGCTCCCTGATGAAATCTGATAAAAAGCAATTGAGCTGAAGCATGCGTGCTGCCTCGAGCCACACCTGAACTGTACGTGTGCACGTGTGTGAGTGCATGCATTTGTCAACGGGGCTAATCAGCATGGTGCTGAACACCCTTGGAGACAGGTGGAGGGGTGTGTGTGTGTGTGTGTGTGGTGGCTGGCCGGCCCAATGGGGGGGCTTCCAGAGGTCTAGCTAACTAATGAAGCGCAGAAAATTAAACTGGCCTCTCCTCTCCTCCTCTGGGCTGCTGTGGAGACAAAGCACTCGACTAGAGTTTCACATTTGCTTGGGTCTCATCAAAGCTCACACTGAGGTATTTCCACCCTTAAGGGACGGTGCTCTAAATAAGAAATAATTACTCTTTTTTTTTTTTTTTGAATCAGGATGTGTGCAAAGCAAGCCTCAGAGTTAGAGCTGCACAATTAATCAAGAAGCTTATTTAGATTTTGATTACAACAGCTTAGATTCACTTGTAAGGAGTGTTGTTTACATAATTCCATTTAGGTCGACATGTACCGCTGTATAAAAATATTCTATACAACATGTTTTTTGTAGCAGTTGAGCATTAGAAACCAATTACAGTTAGATTTGATGTACAGTAGTTACAGAAAATGAGTAAAAGATTGGAATTTTGTACATTCAAACCCTTTTATTGAGTAAAATGCTCAGTTTGATTACCTAGTTCTGGTATGAAATTCTAGATGGGGCAGGCTTATAGGTCTTTACCTTATTGCTAGCAATCATGTCATATCTGTTACATCAGCGGCCAATGAGCTGGCTTGGTCAGGGGATCTCTGGATAATGTTTAATTCTTCCTAACGGCCAGAGTTATTATTTTATTAAGTTTTAATTTTTATTTCAGTTAACTAAAGTGTTTTTCACACCCAGTGCTACTTTAGTTGTACTAAAAAACGTTATATTTAGTTTTATGGCGCTTTTCCATTACCAGTACCAGCTCGACTCGGCTCGCCTCAGCTTGGCTCAACTCCGCTCGCTTTTCGTTACGCTTTCCATTGCAGACAGTACCGACACAAATAGTACCCTGTCGTCATAGCGACGCCTTTCAATCCTCGTTGCACTATCAATCTCTCGCAGGATCCTCTCTTCGGCCACCAAACAAAGGAAAGTCTGCACCTCCTCATTTGACCACAGCGTATTCTTCTGAGTTGCCCTAATAATAGTAGTTAGTTTAGTAACTATCTAAAAATAGCGGGGTTATTCTGGATACTCCATCTGGGCCGAATGCTGATTGGTCAGAGAGAATCGTCACCATTCACAGCGTCATCATTATATGCGCCAGATGATCTGGCGCATATAATGATGACGCTGTGAATGGTGACGATTCTCTCTGACCAATCAGCATTCGGCATTGTTTTCACGTGACATTTTAGTATCGTCTTATGCAGCGTTCAAGTCCTCCTGGGAAATTCGTACGTACGAGGTGGGAAGTCGTGTTTACGATGTGAGGTGCGTTCAAGTCAGTTTCGTCGGAGGAAAATGGCGGTGTAACTTCTTTTAATGAATTACACAAAAATACAGCAAGGTTTGTTAACTCTGCTAATAAAAAAAATGAAGAACAAATGTGCATCAGGTGTGTTTTTCTTTTTATGTTTTTATTAGCTTATGAAGCCAATGTAAACTCTATCATTAGGTATAATTTTTATATTACAAAGATATCATATTTGTGCAGAGAGCTTGCTTTATAAATGAAAAAGCCTTACAATGTCAAAGAGTAAACATTGAAATTCAATTAAAATTTACCGTCAACAGACGTTGAATGAACGTTTCTCACGGACACGCCCCCAACTCGTACAGATCGGGGCTTAAAGAAAATCCCGAGCTCCCCACTGGTATTTACGACATTGTGGTGGCCTTCAACTCTTAATAACGATCTTTACGAGATGACTTGAACGCAGCATTAGGGTTTGTTCTATTATAGCCAACGAACTGACTCGGACCTCGGATATGACGTCACATCCACACTTCAAGAATTCTATTATGTTTTGCGTGTCCGAGTCGGATAAAAAAAAAATGGACTCCACCCGGAGTAATGGTAGCTGTTGTAATGGTAGCACTGGATGAGTACCAGGCACTTACGTTAAAAAAAAAAAAATATTATGACCTTATCAAAACGCAGCCATTTGAACTTGAAAATGTTCACTTTAGTTAATGTTTTTCATGTTAATCTTCTGTTAGCAACGCTAGCAACGTCAGTAATTGCACTTACAACAACCGATTCCCATACCCACAGTGGACGCAGTAATACGAGTGATTATAATCGTCATTTAAAATACCAAAGCGGTTCAAAAACAATGAAAACAATTCATACAAGTCACACAGGGCGCAGCCATTGTGAATTCCGAAACGGAATTCTTGCTCGGTGTCCTCACGGTTGACCAACGTCCGAGAGGAGAAATCCGAGGAAAGGGGGCGTGTTGCTAAATAGAATAAAATAATAGAACGCACCACTCGGCTTAGCTCGCTCAGAACCTCGCCGGAGGTGGTACAAAAAAAAGTACCCGAACAGATACAACTTTTACACAGTGGAAAACCAAACAAAGGCGAGCCGAGTCGAGTCGAGTCGAGCTGGTACTGTGTAGTGGAAAAGCGCCATAAGTCTACAATGACCTCGCTAACTATAGTTACTTTTATTTTGAAAGTGTTACCAGTTACATTCGCTTCCAAAAAAGGAATGGACCACGTGACTTCCGTTTTTGGTTTATAAATGAAAAACGAATGGGCTCTATGCACGGCGGTATTTCCGGCGAAGGATTAAGGATGCTCGATAACTTCCGCCGATCGTAGAGTCCAATGCAATACCGAGAATTTATATTGAATTTTATACTCCATGGTTATAATAAAGAAACGTTAGTCACAAAAACAGATAAAACAGGCACCCCTCGGTGTTTATACTTCTTTTTAAAATTATATTAAATAAACATAACTATATATAAAATTACATCTAAACGTATGTACGTTTCGTTTCAAAGACGGGAGGACAGTAAATTTTGAAGACTCTGCCATAATCCCGTTTTCCTCGGTTCTCCTCCGCTTAAATCTCCACAACCGGAAATGGACGAGCATCCTTGTGTCAAATGCGGAACTTATGCGTGCATATAGCCCATTGACTGAAGTTCAAAGACTCTCTTCATTCTTTGTTCAAAAGGGAATGACGATAAAATGATTGCCCAAAACGGGCTGTTTTTAATTGGTTTTTCGTTTTTTGATTTTGAAACAAAAAACAGAAAAAGGGTATTTTCATTTTATAATTGCAAACGAATTACTGATTATGCAGAGATCCCCTGACCTTGCTGCTTAAACATTCCGATACTTGGCATTGTTTGCTGTTAACAGTCTGCAGCACGCTTTCAGATCCCTCCCAACTCCACCTGTATTGATCTACAGGGGGTTTTTTTTCATGTTACATGCTCATAGCAATGCCCGTGTTAGTCATCTTTAATATTCATACAAATCAAATGTGTTTCGATCAATCTATAAATGACAACTCATTCTATTAAGGCAGTTTTAATCAGTCTGATCCAGAGATACTCTTTTTTTTATTCTATTCACTGAAGCACATGACAAAAAGAAAAAAGCAATTTAGAATTGTGTTGGTTTTGCTATATGTCATGCCACTCACTTGCAATGTGGACACACAATTGACTCACACTTTCTTTCTTTTTTTAAGAAAAGTAATAACCATGATTACATGTTAAGGTAAATAGTCAATAAATAATCATATAGTGCATAAGTTGAGAATGAGAAAGGTGGCTTGTATGAGTTTGGCCACATGTTTCATTTGAAAGTGCAGTAGATGAAAAGCGGTTTCCTCTTCTTTTCCTCTCTGCTGTAGTTGGGAGGTCTGTTTTTGCTCAGTGGCTACACAAATAACACAGCTGTCATTGGGAGTATCTCCCAGGTACACTTTATCTTCCCCAGCTCTTGAGAAAGAGGTTTGACCTCTATTTGCAAAGGTAACCGAGAGTGTGTTTATTGCAGCTGTGTTTTTTCCAAGCACAGGAAGCAAACACAGACATGTACAGTATGTGTGGTGCGATCACACTTCCATACAAACACGCACGCTTCACATTCATCACCATTATGTCAGATATTTTATAAACTCTCTTCATAAAGTTCCTTTATTTGCCTGAATGTCCTGTAAAGAATTTGATTCACGAATAATTTTATTCGGTGAAGGCCAGGTCTCTTAATAATGACTGCATATTCACTAAAACCTATCATACCTCTAGCCATTGTCCCAGTTGTGAGATCAACAGCAACCACATTTAACATCTATTGACCAACAACTGGGACTCGATTTTACGCTCATACATTGTGGCTTCACAATATATGTTGTCTTCTCCATATTTTATTCCTTTGTGCAGTTTGTGCACGCTAAGGTAGACATTGTCAGCCGCTACCGCATTTTATAATTGCAGTCTGAGACCTATTGGGCCGAATAGATTGATTTTTTTTTTCGTTTGTTGAACCGAGAAGCCTCGTGTATTTGACTTGATTCAGACCATACACCACCTCACTAGAGCAATCACCTCCACTCACCCCGCTTCTTTCTTACAGGCTAACTTTGTGTTGCCATCAAAGTGAAAAACTGTAAAACGTCAAAGACAAAAGGAAGGACAGGGAAAAAGAATGTCGCCATTTTTCTGTGTCCCTTTATGCTCTGCTTTAGCACAACTATTTGGGTGTGATCTAAGGAAAAATGCAATGCTAAGAGCAATATATTAGATTTGATGCAAAGCATTGTTTTACTGTGAGGCCTTGACCTTGGTCTGTGAATTGCACATACTGTACAAATTTAATGGATGTTTTTAGAGTAAATCAAAAGATGCAAATCCTGCCAATCTCCATCTTTTGTGTATTGGTGTTTGTGCATGTATTTTTGTGCAAATGATTGTTTGGATTCTGGTGGGAGTTTATTTAGTCATTTTTAGTGTTGTCAATCGATTAAAAAAATTAACTAATTAATCGCACATTCTTTCTTTTATTAATCGCGATTAATCTCACCTAACATTAAATTTTGACATGTGCTTATTTTATATTGTGATCATTTCACATATCTCCAAATTAATGTAGAAATAACATAAAAAATAAAAATTAGCCTATATTTTAATTTTTTTTTAATGGCATTTTTATGAAAGAAGGCTAGTATCACAGAAACCAATACTGCTACTGATGTCTCAGTGAAATTGATTTTTCACATATAGCGCCTAAAAACGCATAGAAACGCTGGGCGCGCCGCATTCTCCGTTTTCTAAAGTGCTAGGGTGGTTGCGCTCCGGTTGGTTCTTGTCACGTGACCTATGGTGCGCTTGCGGCATTCTGAAAAGTTTAAATGTTTTAATCTCGATGAAAAAGACGCCATATTTGAACAGGCCCTTAGAGTGTGATCATACAATAAAAGATTAAGGGAAAAAACGGATGCTGCGTTAATTGCGTTAAATATTTTTAACAAGTTAAACTGAAAAAAAATGTATCACATGTGTTAACGTGCTAATTTTGACAGCCCTAGTCATTTTATATTGTACTGGCAAACTCCCCATTTGATTTCAAAGACAAGGCCGGTTTGAGTATCACCCATCAGCCAGAGGAATTCTCCTCTTAGAGTCACCCACTTATGAGACTCAATGCCGTTCAGTATATCAATAATACTTTACAATCTGAGCACCTGGAGGGATCTTGCCTTCTCTGAAACACAAAATAAGAGTGAAAGAAAAAGATTTTGGCTTGGAAACCTGAGAGGAAAATCAAAGTATATGAAATTTGATAAAAAGCAGTTGAGAGTAAGCATGCGACAAGAGCAAAGGCACAGCAACAACAGATCACAGCCGAGGCATTGCGCCATAGGAATAAAGCATGGCGGGGAATCTGCTATTAAAACTATCTGACATTGAACTTAGATGCTCATTCACACTTACCTGTGGTATTATGGTCACCGCGATTTTGCCAAGACATTCTCGGATCAACATATTTTGCACGAAAATTTAGTCTTAACTCTATCCCTAAACCTAACCCTACTGTACCTATACCATATCCCTAAAATCAAAGGGAATTAATAGGTGAATAACACTCATGTAGAAGCACCTAACCCTGATTGTAAGTCTAAACTCGACGTAAACTGTAAACTTGTCCCTCAAATCTGATTGGTTGATTGGAATGTTGTTCGAGGATTAATTTGTATTCATATTTTTTTGGTCTTTTGACTAAAATGTGCTTAATTTAGTCTCTACCTCTACCTCTACCTCCTCTATCATAGTTAGTAATTAATTTCAATTAATTTTCTTTAATTGACTAAAATGTCATCCAATTTAAATGTATTTCAGCTCACAAAGCTCAAGACTACAGTATGATTGTATTATTTGAAACAATCATATTTTTTTCAAGATGTTCTTTTTTTTGTGCATTATTAATATTTCGTTTATTTGTTTTAAGTTTTAATTATAATTGTTTACTTATCTCCATGATGGACAGTCTTTGTTGCCATTGACAAAAAAAAGAAAGAAAAAAAAACTTTATTTACCCTCATTTTTTGTCAGTAATTTAGTTTTTTTTGTAATTAACACTATGCATGTATAGTGTCCTCACAGGTCCAGGTGATCAGTCTTTCTGAGATTGCCATACTCACCCCTCTCTATCTTTTCCATTTCTTGTGGCATCTCTCATTCTCTTTCTCTATCCCTTCTATTGCTTTCTACATTCTCCATACTGTGCACATAAGAGTGCTTATTGAAGAGGGGTCGATTGGAGTAACTCATACAGTGTAAGCGAGTCTGTGTGCGTGTGTGTTGTACACACCTCCACCCACGCCACATGAATCCTGCTCCCTCTATACCGCATCTTTTTCGACACCTTGTTAGTGATCTGATGGCCGTTTTGGGAGAACGGCTTTGGCTTCTGCATGTTAATGAACACTTTCCAAATTGCTCCTAAAGTTTAGCAGTAACAGCTGTTTCTGGACCTTCTCATAACCTCAATAACACACTCTCGTGCACTGGGGCATTGAAACAATCAATATACACTTTCGCTTGCACATACATGCATTCTGTCGTTTCTTGACTGATGAATCCTTGACCACTGCTCTAATGTTAACATGAAAGTGCTGTTTGTAACCCATTTTAGTTTTTGTAATCTGATGATAGAGCTGTGTGGACTAGAGGGAGGGGTTAAATACAAGAGAGATTGTTGACATCCACAGTGGAATATTAGGCTATATTATTAAACACAACATCATCTAAAATAATATAATGATAACACTTTACAATAAGGTTCCATTCGTTAACATTAGTTTACTACAGCAAAACTAACAGTGAAAATAAAGCATTTATTTTTGTCATTTTAGTTCATTTCAGCATTTACTAATAAATTATTAAAATCAAAAGCTGTATGTGTTAATATTATTAATATCATGGATGAATAGTCAATTTTTATTAGTTGGAAGGTGTATTAAAATTTTGGCAGTGATAAAATCGCGATTTTACACGATTTCTAAATTGCTTCTAGCACGATTTTTTTTTTCCCGTGCTCCCGGCTATCTGAACCAATCAGAATGCAGCGCGCCTAAATTGAGTGTGAGAACAGAACAGGGTTGCGTTTCCCGAAAGCAACGTTAGCCAACTATGGTCGCAAGTTCCGTCGTTATCAGCATAGTTCAACGAGTCGGTGTTTCCCGAACCCATTGTTCCAATGAACATTCGCAAACAGCATCGCAAAGTTGTGTGGTTTGAACGACAGCTCTCGACCTGTGGTTAGAGGCATCGTTTCTATATTTCATGACATTTGGAGGTAATAAATCCTTATCTTGAGCAAAATAAGCAAGCTGACATTCACTACAACCGGTGCCTTTTATTTAGAATACAAATGTAATTTTCGTCTTTTAGTTTTTCAAAAGATTTGAAGTACCGTGTTTGAAGAGTGCGCATGTGCGAACGTGCTCTACCATGTAAGAACGAGCCAAATATTGAGTCTGGCAATAACTGAGAAAAATTAGAAATAGTCCTCAGATTACATGTTTGTAATTTATATTAGGATCTCAAACAGTTTCATTAAAAGTAGTTATTATTTCACTACGTGCTCAAAGGCTCAAAGAGTTTTGGTCTCCCATCAGTAAAGAACATGAAAATAATTTCAGAGGCAAAACCATTGCATTTTAACAAAAGATTACAAAGACAAATATTTTTGCTTTGGAAAATAATACCAAAACGTCTTGGGTTCGCGTGTTATATTAACGATAAAGGGTGCCATGTGCGTAGTATAGCGCCGTTTTGTCATATAGCGTTCTATATGACGTTAAAGGATGAGAACGGGCTGGTATTAGGAAGTAAACATGGTCCATTTAGATTTCATGCTGACCTCAAGAGCACTATGGTGGTGAAAACTGGTCTCGTCCACGCTGGCTGAATTACTCCACTTCGGCTTTTCTTTCATCCAGGCCCTTCTGAGCAATGGTGTGACTTTCACTAAGCTCTCACCCCAACATGCGAGAGACAAAAAGACGGAGTGGTAGATTAGAGAAGGGTTCTGCTCCCGTCTGACGGATTTAAGACACAAAGGTACGTTGGGCCTGTGATTCCAGCTTTCCCTGCAGGAACTCTCTCCACACTCCTTCAGACTCAAAGCTAGCTGCGTGCAGGTAACACAAGTTTGTGTGAGAGTTTGCAACAGCGTAAACCAAACAAAACATGAAACGCCGCTCTAGCTCTGTTTCATCTGCGCAAGACTCCCGGGCTGTTTGGGAAGAAGAAAGGAAGTTATTTTTCTCTGCTTTTTTCGCGTGAAAGACTTTCCTTTGACAGATTGGGTAGGAAAATGAAGAGATGATTGTTTTAGAGGAATGTTGTTGGTTCAATAGCAACATTAGTGTAGCCTGTTCAAACCGTGCGCTTGCAGATAAACGCACACTCCCTTTTTAAAAGTTTGTACAACTTGTGCCTGATAAGCAAACATCCTTTTCAGTGTGTTCATTGGTGTGCCTCAATGAAAAGTGTTTCCTTGTTGCTGCATTGTAAAACCTGGGAAAAAGTTAAAGTTGTTTGAGCACAAAAATGGAGGCCTGTTTCTCTCGCCTGTACTGGCTTTCATCATGTACTGCGTTTTTTTCGGTAAATAAGACGTCGTCTTTGTAACCCCTCTTCCCCATTTATGATAAGACTTAAACAGAGGTCTGCGTTCCTACATCCGTGCACACGCATACTCACACATTCAGATACTATTGTTACCGTGGCTATAATTGCTAATAGACAATTGCGGCTGTCTGCAGGGCTTTGTTGTCTGTTGGGTGCCATGCCAACCGCAGCAGGAGAACTGTCTTCATGTTATCTGCCTTGATATAGGTATTAGCAAATTATGCAGAGAATTCATTTCAATACATTTGGCCAAATGAAAGGCTTATTTTCTTCGCTGAGAATGGATTTAAATCTGGTAAAATGTTTAACGTTAATAGTACGACACTATTATTGGTAGCTGAATCATCAGCATATTCAAGTTACTTTAAATATTTATTATAAAAGGGATAATCCGGTCTTGCCTTCTGGTTGGTCAATATTCCAGCTTTTCAATAGAGCTACAGTAAAATTCACAATATAATAACCGCTATGATGTGAAACATTTCTTTCTCTCTTCCAATCGCCTATCCAAGTAACCAAATCTTGCTTAGCTTCCAAGATCAGATGAGATTGGGCAAGCCAATTGTTGGATGGTCACAGGGACCATCTTCTATTCCATTCCACTTAGGGAAAATCAGTTTGGGCTCTTTTTATAGATTTATTTTTTATTGTTTGGTTGAAATTGGTGTATATATTTCGCAGAACTTGATTTCGCCAACTACAACATGTTTGTTTATTAACATTTTTGGTGATCCTGGAACAACATTCCAATCAACCAATCAGATTTGAGGGAAAGTTTACCGTTTATATCAAGTTTAGACTTACAAGAAAGGTTTCTTCTTCTTTAAGAAAGGCGCTTCTACACCAGTGTTATTTGACTATCATTTCCCTCTGATTTTAGGGATACATTGTGGGAAGGGTTAGGTTTAGGGTAGAGAAATGTTTGGGATTACATTTTCGGACAGGAATGTTGTATGTTGACCCAGGAACACATCAAACTCTGCAAAATCAGGATGTGCGTATATTTTGACTGTCATTGTAATTGTTTATACTCATTTCTCCCATTTTTACATTTAGATTTAGATGTTTTTGCTGTCAATTAACACTCCTGTGAAGTTAGTCTTTGAAAATGCTAATAATTTAATAACACCGTTAAAATGGATATCCATTTTTTGTACTGTTCATTACATTGTTGTGTTCCCTACATTTGAGTATTTTCTTTAAAAAATATTCAGTCTAGTATGGAATTTTAATATTGGCCATTATTATTGGTTCGATTGTATCAGCTTGAATTGTAATATTGGTTCATCTCTAATTCCACAAATAACTTTAACATAATGTTTTGTTAAAAAAAAAATGTCCCTAATGTTTGTGTTTTTCGTTTTTTGTTTTTTTTATAAGAGACAAAAACTCGAGGCAGTGCTATATTGTGAATATAGCCATGGTTGGCGATTGTCAACTCGAACTCATGAGAACGTATCTATTTTACGATGTGGCGATTTTGATGTGTATTTGTATGGAAACATATAATTTTTAAAGAAAAGTATGAAAAAAAAAACATGAAGATTCACCCCGTAATCTAACCATCAGTTGGGTGTAATCAGATTTTGAAAAACATTGAAATGATATCATAAGAATTTATGCGAATTAGCGACCATTCGCTAAAATAGTTACAAATTGCCATGAGGTTGTGTTGGGATTACCGTTGCATGACATGCATAAAAACACAAAACATAGGCTTGAGTATATTCACTAAATTAATTCAGGATAATTTTTGCACACTCTGAAATTACTATTAAACCGTGATAGAACACTGCATGTTGTTTGGTTGTTTTGAAAAGACAAAAGGTGGTCTGAGGTGTAAAGATCAGACTTCTCCTGTTTTTACCCTTAGCTTTGTGTAGTGTTACTCATAGGGTGTCCTCTTCTGGCCACTGGCTATGAGAGCTGAGCTGTGGGTGTTGAGGTAATGTTAGCGAGTCAGCGTTGAGAAGAATTATCGAGATTTTTTTTTTTTTTTTTTTTTGCTCATGCTGTTAGATGCCACACTATCTTCTTTTTTGTGAGGACAGTCGCCCAAGGCTTGTTTGTTAGGTTGCCATTTGAAATTCATCCTTTGATTCAGATGTGACAGATCTTTCGGGCCTTGAGCAATGTTTTATCTCTGAGTGTGTGGCGAGTCTTCCGTCTTGTTCTCTTAGATGTGACTCTGCGTCCGCCCACTTGGTATTATTTTTGTTTGAATTGCCATTCAGCAACATGTGTCATTTATCAGTGTTTGTGGAGAATGAAATCGTCTGTGAAAGAGTGAAAGCCAGCATTTTGCCTTAATGATGCTGGTAGTTAAGATCCATATGGTGTGTTTTGCTGTTAACAGATTAGCATACTTTCTCTCAGTCATACAGCACACACGCAGAGCATTTATGGTTTACCGCAGTTACTGATTTTACTCTGTCAAGGGTTTAGTTTTTCTCCCTTCACATAAGGTTCACATGTGTATCTCTAAAGGTTTTGTGTGGATTTATTTTTGTTCAACAGTAATTTTCATTAAATATAAAATGATCATTATCATTATATGCAGATGTGCCATTTTGACAAGCAAGCACTTTGATGAGGTTTTATTAATAATAATTAACATATTAACCATACAGTATTTGTCTGCCACACTGGATTGATAGAGGATTCCAGAATATTCTCATTATGTGTGCGGCATGTTAGAACTTGTTTCTTTGAGTGACAGCTATTGCAAACCCAAATGCATCTCTCACACTACACACCCTTCAATAACATTCTTCATTTTACACACTGATGCCACACAGGTCTTGCAAAACCTTCTGGAAGTGACCAGTCTACAGCATTTCTGTGCAGCATAAGTGGGCGTTTCTTCAACTAGGGACACTTTTAGCTAGTTGAATAGAAAAACTTGTTCAAAAGTCAGATAACACAGTCTCATAAGTTTAAATAATTTCTGTAAGAGGACAAACTTAGATAATCGTTTTTTTCCGACCTGCAATGAACAAATGTCATTTCCACCACATCTCAATATACATGTACAGCTGTTATTTAAAAATAGAATAACTTATGCCTCTCAAGAATTGTCTAAGATAATTTTTGTAACTAGTTTTACCAGTTGTTCCACAATGTACAATAATTAATGAGATAAATTAACTGCCCCAAGGACCAAATGCTGAACTGTACACCAGTCACATTGTGAAATTTATGTCATATTATAAATATAAAAAGTATTGTAATACATTATAATATAAGAAGTGTTACACAAATCTCCTCTCACAATCCATATCAGCTGTACTTTGTAACCATAAATGTCATTTCCGCCACAGAGGCCGAAATTGTGGTGGAAATTACATTCTTGTAGTTTTTTGTGAAAAAATGGAAGATAGCTTCACTGATTAGCTTTGCACTAATGCTAAGCATGTAATGTATGCAAAACACTATTAACTTCATTTTTTTTTAGGTTTTTAAAAACACCCTTGAAGGTACAGCGTGTTTGGAAATGATGTGGAATGAATATATTAACTTATCAAGCAATATTTACCTTGATTTTTCTTAATTTTTTGTTGATGAAAATTTTAATTCCTTGTACATGTGCTCTGATGTCACTGAACATTTCCTTAGAAAACACCTGAACAATCTTTCACACAAACTTTTTAAAGGGACAATACAGTCTTGTGGTGGAAATGACACCAATATTGCGTCAGCAATATTTTGCATAAAAAGTAATATTGATAGTAGTCTCACATTAAATACTCTAATGTACTTTAATAATTGTTCTAGTGAAATACTAATACTAGTGATTTTACAGAAAGAGATTATTTATTATATTTACAACATCCACATATCAGTTTTACATCACAAACATCTGCTGATGATGTCATCTTCAGAGCAAATCCTAATAGAGTACAACAGTCAGAATTCCAGAAGTAAAAACTCCATTCATTTTCTCCTGAAAGTGATTTTAACTGATTTTAAACTGATAAACCTTTAAAGACAAACTTACTGTGAGTTTCCTACCGAGGTTGTTAATCGATGATATATGCTTTTGTTGAAGCCATCCATTTCCATTATTTCAACTTTTTAAAAAAAAAAATGAGCATGTTTAACAGCTGAGTTTATGGTGAAAAACTACATTACCTATGACAGTAATTCCACCAATCAGATAGTTCAGGAGAGCAAAAGGTGCCAAAAGAGCTTGGAGGGAACATCCACTCCCATAAAGCACCACAAATTATGTTCTTCTTCTTCTTCATGGGATTGTAGTACACAGTCTTGTACCTTGTCTTTTTGTCCGATATTTTTTATTTTTTTTGCTTCAAATAAAAAATGCTAATATTGTGATGATTCACCTTGTAGCTGGTTGGCTTGGTTCATGGCATATAACTCTTTAACTAAGACTTTGTTTATAATCCTTATTGGAAAAAATAAATGCAGAAAATACTTCCGAACCAACGCTGCTGAAAAAGTGGGCAGTCACTAACGCACTCATCTGCACGTCTTTCCTGAACTGTTATAGGGTAGTCCCACCACAAGTGGACAGTACTCAATACGAGTAAACAATGTCCTATTTATGATCCAGTCAGTCACGTTTGAAGGTAGTTGAAAATTCTTAATGAAGTGTTCATTGTATGATTTGGTGGAATAATATGTGTGGGATGCAGTTGGAGACCCACAAGAGCCCTGACACAATTCAAACACTCCCTAATATTAATCATAAAAGATGTTACACTCATTACATCTGTTTTTTTTTTTTCCCTCTCTGTGATTGAGGTGAAACCCAGGTCAGTGTGTTACTCATCAGGCTGGAGGAAATGACCCACTTCCCTTGACTCTGGATCAGCGGGGTCTAGTACAGCTGAGTCAGATCACTCACCAGCTCCAGACCGATCCGTTTTGTGCTGCTACTGTAGATTCTGACAGAAATATCAAATATAGAGTGAA